>PITA01001521.1:5622-124624 GCA_004023965.1 Spilogale gracilis | reverse complement strand
CACTTAAAAGAGCCCACAGACTAAGAGGAAATTAGCATCTTAAAGGCTGAATTTGGCATCATGATGAGGCATCAGTAGTGCCCATAAGCTTATGTTCCGAGAAAAACTAAATCTGTTGATTTTATTGACTAAAAATATTTCAAGTCGTGCAATTCTTTATAGCATATGCTTCATGGAAAATGAAGGGAGACCATTATACTTTCACATATTGGAGAATATTTCTAATATTCTAAGTACTATAGTTGAACCTTAAATGAATGTAATGATTAAATATAGAATGAGGCTTTCTTTCTTTTTTTTTTTTTCTTTTTTCCTGGGCTTGAGTCCATCAACTCAGGAAGGAAATATAAATTAATGGAGCATAAGTTTAAGTTTTAAATACAAGATTTCGAGACCTTTCCTGCTTAACTGTGGGAACATTGTCAAGTGAATATACTCTGTTTTGAAGTAAATGTATCTATAAGTGAATGGAGAAGATTTGGGACCAAAAACACTTTTTTCTTGGCAGCATCTAAGACTTGGACATCAACTCTTGATTTTTACTGTTTGGTTTAGAAGGGCCTGACAAGTTACACCTTGGTAATTTATCTCCCTTGGCTGACATTTTTGAACAAATGCCTTAGTGTTATACTTAGAGCTGGTGTCGTACTTAGTATTTCCTTTTTTTTTTTTTTACTATTTAATATAACTTGTTAATTTACATTATATCAGAGAAAGACTGCTAAAGTTTTCGGTGAAAGCAATGTCTAATGATGAAAGGTTGGTGGATTGTGCTATGGATGGCACATCAACTGCAAATAATTTATTTTTTATGGTTTTGTGTTTTCACAAATGGTGAAGGATTTTTCTATGCTTCAGGTTTATTTTCTAATATTAAGAGCACTTACAATAAGCATTCATGATGGACATTAACAAACACGTTCTGAATGAGGTGTCGCGAAAAGTCTCAGAAAGGTGCTCTTTGTCTAAATTGCTTCATATCTTTTGAGAAGGGACATTGAAATAGTGAGATCACCATTATTTTGTGGAAGTACTGATTTTTAAAAATTACCTTATTCCCTAAATTTAGTTAACTAAGGCATGCAGTGTTCTAATAAGACAACTGCTGGGGCATTATATTCAGAATAACAATCTATCTGTCCATTGCTACACACTCGCTCCTGTCTTTGCTCAGGCATCTTCCAAATTGTCTTTTTTTTTTTTTAAAGATTTTATTTTTTTGACAGCGAGAAACACAGCTAGAGAGGGAACACAAGCAGGGGGATTGAGAAAGGGAGAAGCAGGCTTCCCACCGAGCAGGGAGCCTGATGTGGGGCTCGATCCCGGGTCTCCGGGATCATGACCTAAGCTGAAGGTAGTTGCTCAACCAACTGAGCCACCTAGGCACCCCAAATTGTCATTTTTTTGCATGGGAAACAGGGAAAAGAGCATGACTGGATCAGCACGAATGTATTTCCACTTCTGGCAAAATAGTAATGTATTGATGTGAATCAGTGTGCTGTCTTCCTTTGCAAACAACAATCCTCTTACCCCCAAGTGTGCACCATGATTTTCCATGATTTTTATCTTTAACTTTTAAAAGTGATTGTGAGTAAACTGATATTGGGAGGGAAATTGTATATTACTGACTCACACCTATTGATGATGGTTTATACTTAGAAGTTGTGCCCCTATAGGTGTTTCCATAAGAAAAATTGAGTAAAGATATAAGGTCCAGTCCTTCCCTGAAGATCCATGGTATCATATGGAAGTACCCATTCACATATTTAATTTCAGTGACATTAGAAAAGTCATATTATTTGAAACCAAATGAATAATGTACATAATAATTATGAATAAGAGACTAGAGGAAAGGGAATCCTCTGAGGTCTAATAGTGAAAATTATTTCATGAAGCTGAGGCTTAATCTTCTCCCGTTTTATTGTGAAAATTTTAAAACATTGAAAAGATAAAGAAATTCTACAGGAAGTACTAGTATACCCTTTATGACTACAATTGCCCTTTTACAATATTTGCTTTTATTATAAGATATATTTTAATGACAAGTGAAACTTGGACAGGTCCAGCTAAAAGGAGCAAAGTGTGCTCAAGATTGGGAAAATGTAGAAGGTAGGTTTTGTGGTAGTCAGTCCCCAGTGATATCTCTACACGTCCTTTTATAATCCCTCCTCCAAACATTGTATCAGGGTTGATTTGTACGACTTTGGTAAATTTAATAAGTGCCCCACCCCCTTAGCCCAAATATGTTCATGTCTTAATCCCCATAACCTGTAAATATGTTAGATTATATATCCATTTTAGACTTCTGTTCTCTAGAACTCTAAGATAATAAATTGGGGCTGCTTTAAGCCACCAAGTTTGTGGTACTGTGTTATATAGCAATAGGAAACAAACACAGCAACCCAAAGACTATGGCAGAAATGAAGGTTTACCACTTCTGAGGCAATTACATTATAAAACACTGCAGCTTCTGTGTTGAGTTCACTCTTTCTTTGACCATTCACTATGGTGGAGACACACAGGCATCCTAGGGAAGGGCTCACATGGCAAGGTACTGAGGTTTCCAGCCAATGGCCAGCAAAGAAATGAGACCTGTCCGTCACCACGTGGGTGAACTTGGAAGCAGAAACCACCCTCCCTCCCCCAGTTGAGCCTTCAGATGACTATACCTCCATCTAGCCACTTGATTGCAACCTGTGGGGGACCCTGAGCCAGAATCACCTGGCTAAGCCAATCACAGACTCCCGGCCCACAGAATCTACAAGATAATAAATGTGTATTGTTTTGAGCTGCTTCACTTGGGGGCAATTTGTTATGCCACAAAAGATGACTAAAACAGAGTTGGAAGGGTATTTTGGGGGAAACTGTGGAAGGTTTGACTGCTATACTAATTCACTTCTCAGTAAGGAACCTTTGAAAGTTTTCTATCTGGGAAGTAACCAACTCAAAATAATAACAAGATTTATCTTGTTTTGATATATAAGAAAAGAAGGAGATTGGAGGGAAGAAAAATAGATGTAATATTAGGGATATTAGATATAACACTGAAAGCCTGCTCCAGGTCTGTCAGTGTAGGAAGGGACAGCAAAGAATAACAGTAAAATGACAAAAGGAAACAGTAGGACCAGGTGACCGAACAGACTCAGGGGAGGGGGAAGTTGAAAAGTATGGATGGTGGTGTTTTGAGTTTGCAAGAACAATGGTATAGTTCTAAGAATGGGATATTTATGATAAGAATCAGGTTTTAAAAGTTTTTAAAGTTTAGTTGGATAAGTGAAAATGTTCAAAAACAAATTTAGGATGAAAGACTTCATTACCTTCCTTGTGGAGGGTTAGAAATATAAGTGAGGGATCGGATTGGGACCTGAGAGAATAAGGGATATGACATTATAGGATACATAATTGTGTGTAGAGAGTCCCTTATACTTTGGTCCCTAAGTTCTCACAGCCAACCCTGAGGAAATGCTGACAATAACAGGGGTTCAATACCAGTAAGACTAAAGGAGATAGAAATGTCTTTCTTGGGTCTTCTTGAGTCCCCACATTCTCAGCATTACCCCATCTATGGTAATCACTGTAATTTTAATGAGACATAAGAATAGGTCACTGGGTTTATCATCAATTGGTCACCAGTGATATTTAGGATTTCATTGTCGATATGATGGTAAGGACATAAGCAAGATTGCAGTGGGTTAAAGAGTGATTTTTCTGGAGTGAAATGGAATTAGCAGAATCTAAGTTATTCTTCCTGATCAGTGGGCTGTATCACTTTATCTCAGTCCATAAAGTAGAACAAAAATAGTGATCTCCTTCTAGCCTAAAATATAAATGCTTTAAGCTGCTGGATAAGAATTCAGTGTAAACCCAGGATGTTAACAGCAGTTATCAGTACATACTATGAATGAAATTGAACTTGAGCATTGATTGCCAACATGGTTGGTTTGTAGAGCTTACTTTGAGACTGTCATGTCTAATTTTGTATTTATAGAAACCATTCCCCTGTCTAGACTGGAATTCAAAATTTTTATTTATTACCAGTGGTGTCTGATTGTCATTTGTGACCTTTGGGTTTTGTAGATGAGGTAGAATTTGGTGAATGGTGGTCTCACAGATTTTTCTGACCAGCCCTGCTGGGTCTCAGTTTTGACAAGTTGTTTCTCCCAGTAGGTTTTAATCAGATGTGGAGTTCAAGGTAATGTTAGTAGTCTTACAGTATCATTCAGGAAACCAAAATAAAACTTCCCTTGAAAAGATAAAGGATGTATAAGTATTAGTTATGTTTATCATTATTAAGATGATTGAAACTATTATTCTATTAAACTAATATTATAATTCCTGAATTTAAGATTGAAAAGAAGAAGGAAGAGTTTTTTTTTTTGCTATGTTTATTTCCCTTCTGTAGAACTTACATGAACTTCCTAAGAAAAATAGGTGCACAGGCAATATCTAAAAATACTTACATGTTTTAGTGATCCTATACTTTATCACGTGCCCTTATTTAATTCTGGATTTATTTTCCCAGCACAGTTTTGGAAATATGAATTCAACAATTCTTAAGATATAACCAGGAAATACAGGGTGACTCATATGTGAAAAATACTTCTTCATTCATTAACTCTTAATCTTCACAGTACCCTCATCAGGAGGTATTATAAAGGAACTAACTCTGAGAGAATAGGTTTTTGCCCATGGTGTCTGTACCAGGGATTTGAATAAACAACTCGAGCACCACAGTTACTTGGATAGAAGCTGAGCAAGGAAAATCAAGTTGCTTAGAGAAAACATAACTGCATCTGTAAATATTGTACCAATACGGCATCTTGTCTCTGAGTCAAATTTACATTGTTTTTAAAGCGGCATTGCCTTCTATTAACAAGTGTCTCTCATGTTACTCTAGCATGAACACACAAGTCTGCTCATTTGTTAGCATCTTTTCAGTTAGTCTACGAGAGCTAGTTCCAGTTAGTCTTGAGATTAGTAACCTAATGTATATAAACAATAGGCTGTTAATGCATTTTTGGTTTCCAGTGTTGACCCAAAAATAGAATATAAGATGGTTAGTGATGTTTGAGGGTGTCCAACATTTGTTTGCGCTTCATGGTTTACTGATTGCTTAGCCATTCTTTATTTCATCCATTTGATCCTCACCATCACCTTGTGAAGCAGGTAGAGCCGATCTTATTCACCTCATTTTGCAGGAGAAGAAATTAAGGCCAAAGGAGAGTGTGTGATTTTTTTTTTTCCAGCAAACTCCAAGTGTTATCCATGTTAAAAAGATTCTGATAAGTAGTCTAAGAGCAAGTAGATACATTGTAATAACCATGGTACACCTTGTTGCTTTTCTAACTAGGAGTTTACTGCTAGATTATAGTTTGATATAGGTAACATTTCCCATCATATAGCATATTTGAAGATAAACAGGAATATGAAAGGTTTCCTTCTTTCTTTTTCTGTAGGGATATCCTACCACTTACTTTAGCCCTAGTTACCACCTGGAGGAGTGCTACATGCTTCCATGTGTTTTTGTGGAGAGTTAGAGAAGCTGCTCCTATCCTTCCCATGAGAACATTGCCGATCCTAGAACACTCTTCTGGGTCATGCATATGCATGGAAATTTGCCTTCCTGGGGCTTGTGGTGTTTTCTTGTGAAAATGCCCTAACATCTCATAGATTTGTTTCCTCGTCGATTCTGTAATGCAAGATTATATCAAACAAGAATAAGTTGTCTTGTTACCAGCATTTAAAAATAGCTCTTCTATAATTAAGCAGCATTTACCAGGTACGTAATGCAGCCGCAGTGCTGAGCCTTGAGGAACACAGCTCTCCCTCCGCTGGGCTCAGAGTCCAGCTTGTGAGGTCAGAACATTAAGGCCAAGGGGGTTCCAGCTTCACTTTTCATATATAGTGGTTCTCTTAGCGTGTTTGGTCAGCTATCACAAAAACCATAGACTGGCTGGCTTATCAACAACAGAAATGTACTTCTCGTGGTTCTGGAGGCTGGGAGAGCTGATTCAGTGTCTGCTGAGGGCCTGTTTCTTGGTTCATAGACCCTCATCAGCTCTCCATATCCTTGCATGGCAGACGGGGCCAGGAAGCTCTCTGGGGTCTCTTTCATGCGGGCACTTTGTCCCATTCAGGAAGGTTTCCCCCTCACCACCTAAACACTTCCCAGAGGCCCCACCCCTCTTAATACTATCACATGGGGGGTAAGGTTTCCATATGTGAATTTTGGGGGACATAAACATTTAATTTATAACAGTTTGGAAACCATGTGAGACTTCTCAAAATATAAATAATTTAAAAAGAAGCTTTTATACCATGTCTGAGATAAATTTGTTCTTTTGGCAAAGGTGATTTTAATTGTTGGCCCTTTCCAGGACAAGGAACCCTCCTCTCACAATGATCAGATGAAAACAAGAAACAAATGCCCAGCCACACGAACTCTCCATTGCACTCTTGGTGAATCCTTTCTAATGTTTAAAACAGTTGAATTGTATACACACACACACACACACACACACACACACACACACACACACCCCAGCAGGGCAATTCTCTAAAAGACTACACTACTTTCTTTATGTAAAATGTCAGTGCCACAGTATTAAACAGAAATGAAATATGTGGCTATGCTTTCCTTTTTAAAAATGTGAGTCTATTTCTCTATAGAGTTGTTCTGTAGCTGTATTGCTATTCAAGTAGTGCCCAGCTCCAGGCCTGCAGACTGCTGACACACAATTAATCTCACAAATTTATGAATGCCAAAGCATGGAGCAAAATGAAAACAACTGGGGGAATGTTTAAGGGAAATAATTGGACTGTATCCAGATGTGCATGTGTAAAACATCACCCCTTAACTCCTTCCCCATATCCTGTCTGAAGACAGGAGGGTTTTTTTTATTTTTCCTCAAAAATAAACGAGTTATTTGAAAGAAGCAATGGTCTCTGACTGAAACCGAATTAGGCAAAGCCCAGATTGAACATAATCGTGTACGTTCTTGGGGTCTTTGTTTCTTAATTAACTCATCAAGTGCTGGTGAATCCATCTGCCTGATGGCCATTCTTGATGGCTGTTGCCACAACATGGCATGCTGCCCTTGAACTTAACACTGATGGGTTTTCAAGAACGTCAGCTTTCTTGAGTTTTGGGAGGTCATGAACTATAAAGTTTTACTATGAAATGGACAACATTAAATTGTCTAGTGTGGAAGAAGTTGTTGAGATGGGATGTGAAGCCCGGTTAAGAGGGAAAAGAAGTGTGAGAACATTTCTTTCATTCTATTATTATTATTATTATTATTATTATTATTATTATTATTAGTTCAAGACAGCCAGAAGAGCTAAAGAGAGAAAAAATAATTTTTCTAAGATGCTTTAGCTCACTAGATAAAACATAGATGCCAAGGTGGTAATATTGACTTTGGATATGTGAGGCTAGTTTGGACCTGGCATCTTATTGGGACAGAAATTAGAGGTCAGGGATGCTGAATAAGAACCTTTAATGTTGGTGTACAACCAATATGTATTTTGTTATTTATTTTCTTTTTTCCCCACATATATTTTAAATGTACCAGAGAGGAAACGTTAAGACACTTTTTGCTTAAATGCAAAGCAATTCCTTAGAAACAAGATAACCAAATCCAACAATAAATCCAACTAATTTCAGTAAAGGAGTTTTTCTCCATAGACTTGTTTTTCTCTTGCTCTGCATAAAAACAAAAATGAAGATGAAATGAAATTTTAATGAACCTTTTAAAGATGAAATGAGATTTTAATGTACTCATTAAGGTAGAATATACAAAGACCTCTTTTTTTAAAGAAAGATTTTATTTATTTGACAGAGAGAGAAAGAGTGCACGAGCAGGGTTGAGGGGGAGAGAGAGAGAGAAAAGCAGACTCCCTGCTGAGTGGGGAGCTCGATGTGGGACTCGATCCCAGGAGCCCAGGATCATGACCTGAGCTGAAGGGAGAAACTTAACTGACTGAGCCACGCAGGCCTACAAAGACCTCTTGCCCCTTAGTGTACCTGTGCTGTCACAGAGTCACAGAGACTTTCCTTGGGATTAGAATCTTGAGCCTCCTTACGTAAAGTCTCAAGATTGCATTTCTGTTTTTATTATGGAAAAGAAAACAAAACTAGAGAAATTGAAAATACCCAATCTTTTGGCCCACTTAGGGAAGGATTAGGGACCCTAGATCTCGATGTTTTGGCCCACTTAAGGAAGGATTAAGGACCCCCCCAATCTCTCAACTACTGTAGTTGGTGGCAAATTTTTATCATAAAACTTTAATGTTAGAACAGTATCAGTACTCATTTTGAGGATAAGCACTGATTTTTTTTTTTAAGGATTTTATTTATTTATTTGACAGAGAGAAACACAGCTAAAGAGGGAACACAAGCAGGGAGAGTGAGAGAGGGAGAAGCAGGCTTCCTGCTGAGCAGGGAGCCCGATGCAGGGCTTGATCCCAGGACTCCAGGATCATGACCTGAGCCTAAGGCAGATGCTTAACCACTGAGCTGCCCAGGTGCCCCTATGCAGTGATATTCTTGTACCTTTCTACTTGTACAGATAATTATTCAATTTAAAGCCTAGTTTTCATATCATAATTACTGGACATAGTTTCCATTAAAAAAAAAAAAAAGGAATTAGTCTGTTTTCTCAATTCCTTTACCAAAGGGAATTGGGTGGAGAAAGGCATAGTCTTGTGTCCTGCCAGGTCATTAATGAGAAGTGATGAACCCAGAAAAAGAAAGCTGATGAGAAGATCCCTTGTTTTATAAATATATGTACACAGATAGCACTGTCTCTGTGCCTTGACTCTTATTCCCCTCTGGATTTTGTCTCCATATAATACCCAATAGAGTTGTATTTCAATTAGCC
Source organism: Spilogale gracilis (assembly GCA_004023965.1). Taxonomy (NCBI): domain Eukaryota; kingdom Metazoa; phylum Chordata; class Mammalia; order Carnivora; family Mephitidae; genus Spilogale; species Spilogale gracilis. Next base: position 115,742 of record PITA01001521.1, on the reverse strand, counting down.
AGTTCTAATTTCAAATGCAAATAATTTCTAGGAAAGTTAAATATATTGGTTTTACCCACCTTATGAACATATAATTTCATAATGTTGAAAATATTCTATATTATCTAAAGTTTAAAAAGACAGTTGAATTAACTTAAATTAACTTTTGATGTCTTGTGGCACCAGTTGGTTAAGCATCTGACTCTTGATTTCAGCTCAGGTCAAGATTTCAGGGTCATGAGATGGAGCCTGGGATTGGGCTCTGAGCTGGATGAGGTGCCTGCTTAGGATTCTTACTCTCCCCCTCCCCAGCTTCCGCCTCCTAACCTCCTCCTCCCCACCTCTTTCTCTCCCCCTCTCTTAAAAAAATTTTTTTTTGATATTTTAAACAAAAATGCGGTAAAAACTCTGGAATTATTTGTGTGGTCATTTAAGGAAAATACAATGATTTTGGGGTTCAAAATACAAATGCAGTAAACACTATGAACTTTTGAAGTAAATGGTATGCTTGGTCTGGTAGATGATAAAATCCTCAGTTATTAGAATGGCAAAGCTTATCAGTCGCTTAAAATTATTTGGTAATAGATTCAAACATTTTCTTGCTGGAAAATAAGAGCCATATAGTAGGAATTACTAGACTAGTACTTAAAATAACATGACCACAACAATAACAGTAAAATCTGCATTTTTGACCCAGTTGTACTGCTTAGTAGTAGTTTGAGCCTCGATTAGTTGGCTTTACCTCTGTGAGCCTCTTTTCTCTCTATATAATAGGATTAAGACTCTATCCTGCTCACTTTGCATGATGTGAAGGTCATTATGTTTATTATTACATTCCTGCCATGCTCCCTACTCCTCCCCACTACTCTCTCCCAAACCAGCTCTCCCTTCATTCTTCTCCATCTGGAAAATACCACCTTTATCTGTCTTTTTATTCAAGCCAAAATTCTAGGAGTAATCTTTATTACACCTTGTCCACAACATCCCCAATTATTACTAATTCTATCTCAAAATAGATCTCAATTCTGCTTCCTCTAGGGTCCCACCGCCTCTAGCTCCATCCACACTATCATCATTGCTTGTCTAGAGGCCACAGTGCCCTGCCACTGTCTCCCTCCACTCCTCCTCACCTTTTCACAGGCCACTCCCAGAATAATCTTTTAAAAGCATTAATTAAAAAAAAAAAAAAAATAAAAGCATTAATTAGTTCTCGTCACTTTCTTGCTTAAAACATTCCAGTGGCCGCAGTTGCACTTAGGATACAATATAAAATCTTAAATGTGCCCCCCCACCTGGTCCCTTCCTGCTTCTCTGTCCCCCCTTAAACACACACTGAGGGCTCCACTCTGACCACACTGTTCCTTTTCCCCTACTCTTTCATGTAGTGCTCCTAGTCGAGGGCCTATATCCTTTTGCCTTAAAAAATATGACCTTTTTCAGAGATGCTTTCTCTGACTTCCCCTTCTAGTCTAAATTACCTTCTCTTGTCCTATTCTGTAGTGGCACCTTTTTCTTTATCCTTGGAGCATTTATTCCAGTATATAGTTTATACACACACACACATACACACACATTTGTATATTTATTCCCTGGGAGGCCAGGAGCCTTTATCACTGTTGTTCACTGCTGAATCCAGACAACAGATGTTGTTGCCTTGGCATACAGAAAGCTCTTGGATGGCACTCTGCCAAATGTTGGGAATGTGGAGTTAATTTTGCCATAAGCCCTAGCCTCAAGGGGGCTTACGGTCATTTAATGAGGAAAAAAAGATGAATAAAAATTATATGGAGTCATTCTGTAGCTCAGAGGGAGTTTAAAAAAATGACTTTTAGATCAAGAAAAATAATCTGTAGGTCAAGCAATCATACAGAAGCATTCTCATGACTTAAAAATCTCTAGGTTGGAAGGAGCATTAACACTTCCGGTCATTAAAGTGTTACTACTGGTGCAGATGGGGGCTTCATTATATCCTTAGAGTGGAATTTACCATTAAACCAAAAAATTTTCTAGTTTGTATTAAGGATTTCTTGTTATTTATTCATTTCTTTAGAATGCACTTTATGTGTATCCAGGTATGTAATTTCTACCTAGAATATTCTGTCCTGGGGCGCCTGGGTGGCTCAGTTCGTTAAGCATCTGCCTTCAGCTCAGGTCATGATCCCAGAGTCCTGGGATCAAGCCCCACATCGGGCTCCCTGCTTGGCAGGAAGCCTGCTTCTCCCTCTCTCACTCACCCTCCTCTAGCTGTGTTTCTCTCTGTCAAATAAATAAATAAATTCTTAAGGAAAAAAGATAGAAGGTTCTGTTCTGTGAGAAGGAAAGTATACTTTTTGGTGAATGTTACGCTGGCTTCCAGAATTTCTGGAGTACCAAGAGAAAATGCAGGATATAAGGGGAGATGCTGTGATCTGATATGGATATAGAAATGGATAGAAAAAATAGATTGAAGAGTCCTCTCTTCCAATATAAAGTATATATAGAGAGAGAAGTGGGTAAAACCACACAGCTATATGAAATCTTTCACAGTCTTCCCATTAATTGATGTTAAAAATGTCTAAGAAGCCAAATGATTCTAATTATACTGATGTGGGATTTAGATATGCAGTCCATATTTAGCATCGGACAACCTGAATTATTAACAAATAGAGAAAAATGGTCACAAAACAAATATGACAAATATTACATTTATAGCAATTTAAATTGCAAAACTTTTTTGTTTGCCTGCCTCTCTCTGTCTCTCTCTCTGTCTGTCTTAGAGACCAGTAGAGAAAGCAAGCCTGTGTGTGCATAAGTGGGGGGAGGGGCAGAGGGTGAGAGTCTTCAAGCAGACTCCCTGCTGAGCACGGAGCCCAGTGCTAGGCTCCCTCTCAAGTCTCATGAGATCATGACCTGAGCCATGTTTAACAAACTGAGCCACGCAGACACCCTGCTAAGCTTTTCTAAAACATACCCACCATGTCAAATAAAACCCAACTGTAAAAGTTTGGCGGTTTTTTTTTTTCCTGCAATTTGGAAGCTGGTCAGTGAAAAATAGGAATTTATAATTAATTTTGTTTAGAAGTTGAGAAATTTGGAAATATTTATTCTCCCTTCTAAACATTACCCTCAACACAGTATTGAGCAGCATGTTCAGAGAACAGGGCAATTCCCCAGACCATCTCCCCAGGCTAGGTGCTAAGGGCTTAAAAATCCCTTTTAGCAATTCATTGTTTCCAGTTAAACCATACTCTCTGCATATGGTCCACTTTAAAAGACAAACCCTTCAGGGAGGTGTAAGTTTGGATGGAAGGAAGGAGAAAGCATCCTAGAATTTACTGTGTACTGAATCTGGGCCGGGAACTTGGTATGTGCATTCTCCTGTATTTTCTGTTCCACAAATGCAGAAACCATTGCCTTTAGTAACTTTTATGTGGCTGAATTGTAGAGCTGAGATCTGACCTCCCAGCTGGTCACCCTGTAAACTCACGTTCTTTCATTTACATATTCCACATCTTAGAGTAATTAATTAATGGGATGCTTTTCTCTAAAAGCTGGGGATCAGAAGCACAAAAGTGCTAAGAATCTGGAAGAGAAGTGGTGGTGATAAAAGAGGGGACAAAAGAGCAGGAAAAGAAGGCTGGGGAGCCCTTCAGTCACTATATAGGAGCAGCTCCCCTGGGCGTTGCTCATCTGTGAGTTTTGCTTTCTGCCACAAGAGGTTCAGATGGGCTGGGAACCAAAGCTAAAATGATACTGAAGGGAGTTCCTGATGTGTGCTTCTTTATTTGCTAAGCAATGAGATCCAAAGGCCCCTTCAGCATGGGAATACCTGAAATTAAAAGACTACAAATATGCATTTAGACTGTTTATTTTAGGTTTCCTGTTTACATTTGTTCCAATTTTATTCTCTCACTGGGAAGTAAAATTGAAATGAAGGGGGAAAAAACAAGCAGATGCAAGAAAGAAGTGAAACTCAGTTTTGAAAGTGGAACCGTTTTTATATTTAAGTTAAAACTGTGGGTTTAAAACATTCAGCTCTCTACTGGAAACCAATGTGGGTGGAGAGCATTTGTAACAGAGCTTCACCTAATTCATTCTATATGCTTGGCAAAGGAAAGGCTGAAATAAGAGCCAAATTCCAAAGGGTCTCTAAGGGAAGCAAGGTCACACTGCATTCAGAATTATACAGCAACCTGGCCTGGAGAGAGGATTTTTTTTAATGTGTTTGTGCACTTAAGAATCATTCTTCTAGAATACTGTAATTGTTTAGCCATGTTGCGAGGTTCTCTTATAAATGTATTGCAAACACTGTTTCATACCTAGATAAAAAAGACTGTTAAATAACTTAATCAAGTTAACTCAGTTAATTTTGAAACTGAGAATAAAATAATGTGAAGGATTTACTGATTAGTTCCACTATCATAATAAATTTGCAGAAATGCCTAAGAAGCCATATTTTTATTTTTAATTTTTTGCTTGAGGAAGTTCCCCAATAAAAATTGTGTTTTAATTCCAAGTGATCTTATTATAAAGAGTTGTTGAATTTTACATTATTTTACAATTAGCTTTGCTGTTTAATGAAGCTCATTTGCAAGGTAAAAGGGCAAAATATGAGAAGCAGGGAAATCAAAAGTTGTTCTCAGTAACAATAAAAATAGCAATAAGCTGAAATGTCATCTTAACTCACTTTCTGGGAAGACATTCCAGAGTTTGGGGGATGACAGAACAGCTTTTGGGTTGTTAGGGTCCTAAAGGGAGTAAGGACTTTAGACTTTTGAAGTTGTTTTTGCTTACGACCAATTTTACCTCAAAGTGTAGAGTACATAAGAGTTAATTTAAATGTCGGTTACAAATTCCAAGAAACGTGGAGATAAAAACCAGAAAGACAACATGACCTGAACAGGGGTTTGGGAATGGGAATGTGGACTCTGATGTTGACCTTGTGTCGTGTGTGTGTGTGTGTGTGTGTGTGTGTGTGTGTGTGTGTGGTTTTTGCTGTTGTTTCTAACTTTATAATGATGAAATACAGCTTCAATTCTGTTGACTCCCTTGAGGTAGTAACAAACACAGAATGAAATGCAGCATACTCACTTCTGTTTTTCTGGGGAATAATATGGAAGGACAATGTCCCTCTCTTCTGAAGATGATATGGGGTTAGAACAAACTTTCAGCCATTTCTGAGAGATCCGGGATCCAGGCATCTGTCTTTTGATGCAAATGCTGCTACTCCCTGCCCCTCCAAGGGATTTCTTGCCCTCCAGTGATGGTCAAGCCATCTGAAGGAATCAGACTCAGTTTGTTGATAAAAGTTTTTGGGATGACCTTTGTCAACCTTGAAGTGTACTCTGTCTACACCAATGGACCAGTGGTTCTTCAACTTCTGGGCCCTCAAACCCATGTGAGAACTTTGTAAGAGTTATTGACCTTTTCTCACAGTGTTGTGTACAGTCACAAAATGACTTCCCAAAGTTCTCAAGTCCAGAGGCCCATTCATGGACCATGGGTTGTAAGCCCTAGTTCTGCAGGGTTAATTTCCCTAAGCTCTGAAAACATTACTATCCAAGTTGCCTTCTCTAAGCAAGGAGCTACTCCTTTTGGTTATTAAGTCAGTACAGTGTAATCTATCCTGTATATAACCTGCCCATCTTAGAGGTGACAGAAGATTTCCCCAGAGGGACCTAACCATTTTATGTCACTGTCTTTTCCAAGCCCCAGTCTTAAGTTTGAACACATCTTTTCTTCTTTTCTTCTTCCTTTCTTTATATCAGATTCCTACCCATTCTCCTAGCCTGCTATATTCTCTCCCAGCTGCCTTCCCTTACCACTCTCCTAGTGACTTCTAATAATACCACTTATACTTGGTAACAGCCATATGATATTCATGATTCTCTTTTTGCTTCTTTGTCAATCAGTTTTGACTATGAAATATTTTTAATGTATGCCTATGAATGGAGAATAGAAATACCTGTTTTAACAAAATCTTAGCATTATGACATATTTACATCAGACCCTTAAAAATAATAATTACAGTTGTAATGAAAATCTACACTGCCCTTGGAACCCCTTTCTCTTTTTCTCTTTTTTTCCTGTCATTTTAAGGCATGGTATTTTACTATTCAAAAAAAGTTTTTTTCTTTTTGTCCTGAGTGTAGATCTTATTCTTCCAATGATGCCATGATATCTTGTAAACAGGTAATAGCCTTATTCTTCTTTTGGTTTGTCCCACAGTGTTTGGCTGAGTGCTCAAAGGGTTCTATATTAGTGAGCCAGGATGCATGTATGTGTGGTTACTTAGTTTTTGGCACTTTTTCACTGTAAGGTTCTCCTCCATCTTCTTGTCCTTCAAAGATACTTTTCTTTCAGAAAATTCAGAAGACCATCTCTCATTTTCTTTATTTTCTCTTCTTTCTGCAGAAGAAAAGTCAAGATTATACTAAATTTTATATTCCTTTGGATATTCTGTTGCTCTTCATTTCTCCCATTTCCTTTTAACAAGCATGGTTCTTACTCCTTGTGTCTCAGTTCATTTATTTGTAGGTTTGGGGAAATAGTGTTGCTTTAGATCACCTTGAGCTTTTTTTCAGGCAGTGTAAAATATATGTGTAATAGGTGACTAAAAGGTAAATTCACTTTCCCCAAATATTGTTTACTTTGTTTTATGTGTTTATACACTTCAAAGATTCATTACTTTGTCCTTCATAGCTGTCCTGATATTTCCCTCCACCTCACAGGTGAGGAACCAGGGCTAAGAAAGCTAAAACAGGGGCGCCTGGGTGGCTCAGTTGGTTAAACGACCGCCTTCGGCTCAGGTCATGATCCTGGAGACCCGGGATCAAGCCCCACATCGGGCTCCCTGCTCCACAGGAAGCCTACTTCTCCCTCCCTCACTCCCCCTTGTTCTGTTCCCTCTCTCACTGTGTTTCTCTCTGTCAAATAAATAAATAAAATCTTAAAAAAAAAAATAAAAAGAAAGCTAAAACAGCAACTCAGGTAGCAGAGCTAGGGGCAGACCAAGGTCTCTAGATTTCCATTCTTTTCACCTCATCATTATGCATTGTCATAGTAAACTTTTAAGAATAGCAGCTATTAATCTTATTGGATGATTTGATATTATTGGGTCACTCTATAGTACCACCAGTTCTTACCTCAACTCAAATTAGATGGCTTATCATCCTGTGTTACAGTTACCCAAAGAGAGGCTCAGAAAAGTGAAAGGAATTGTTTAAAGTCATGGTTAGTACTTATTCCGGGTAATAATGACAATGATAAACATACGTTCATAGCACTTATCAGGTACCATGCTCTGGTCCAAGAACTTATGTAAATTAACTCACGTTTACATTTTGAGACACAAACTCTGTATCTTCACTCCATCAGTGAGGAAAGAGGTTAACTAACTTGCTCAAAATCACTCAGCTAGTAAATATTAGAAAGAATTTCAAATCCGAGTAGCCTGGTGCCAGATTCAATGTGCTCCCTCCCATTAGCTGAAACAGGATTTTAATCTTGAGAGTGGGTGTGCTTTTCGTTATGCCTCCAAAGTCTTCTGCTGTATAATTCTTTTCTAATTTGTTAAAAATGTAGAAATATTTACTCAAATGTAGAGTTCAATTTCTTATTCTTTTCACCTGGAATGTCCTTTACTACATGAGTAGCAAACTCCAGTTTGCCCTTCAGAATCCTGCTCGGCAGTCTGTGTTACTGCCCTTGTGTTGTTGGGCCCTTTCCTCCCTTTCCTGAAGAGTTTAACACTCTGCTAAAGATTCTATTCCTGAACTATGTATTTACACTAAAAAAAAAATTAAGACTTTTTAGAATAGGTTTAGATCTACAGAAAAAGTTAAGCAGAGTGTACAGAGTTCCCACATACCCACTTTCCCTACTCTTGGTACATTTGTTACAGTTGATGAACCAATATTGGTTTATTATTAGCAATGAGGATTATTAACTAAAGCCCATAGTTTACATTATGGTTCATTCTTGGTGTTGTGCCACTCTGTGGGTTTTGACAAATGCATAATGGTATGTATTCACCATTACAGTATCATAACAAAAGTTTCATTGCCCTAAAAATCCCTCGTGCTTCACCAGTTCAGCCCTCTTCCTACCTCCTTCCTCTAAACCCCTGACAATACTGATCTTTTTGCTATTTTTACAGTTCTGTCTTTTCAGAATGTCATATACTTGGAACTGTATAGTATGTAGCCTTTTCAGACAGGCTTCTTTCACTTTACAGTATGCATTTAAATTTTTACATCTTTTTGTGGCTTAATTAATAGTTTGTTTTTATCATTGAATAGTGTTTTATGATATGTATGTACCACAGCATGTTTTCCAGTTCACCCATAGGGGAACATCTCAGATGTTTCCTGTTTTGGCAATTATGAAAAAAAACTTCTAAAAACATTGTGTGCATGTTTTAGTGTGAATATAAGCTTTCAACTCTTTGGGTAAATGCAAAGAAGCATGATTGCTGGATTGTGTGGTAAGAGGATATTTAGTTTTGTAAGAAATTACCAAGGTAACTGTACCATTTTGCATTTCCTCCAGGAATGGAGATTTCCTATTGCGCCACATCCTCACCACTATTTGATATTGTCCGTTTTTGTGTTGTTTTGTTTTGTTTGGATGTTAGCTATTCTAATAGTGTAGTGGTATCTCATTATTTTAGTTTGCAATTCTCTAATGACATAATATGGAGCTCTTTTCATATGCTGACTTATCTGTATTATCTTTGATGAGGTCTGTTCATGTCTTTCACACATTTTTAAATTGGGTTGTTTTCTTATTGTTAAGTTTTAAGAGTCATTTGCGTATTTTGGATACCAGTCTTTTATCAGATTTGTGTTTTGTAAACATTGTCTTCCAGTCTGCTCCTCATCCTTTCATTCTCTTAACAGTGTCTTTCTCATAGCAGAGGTTTTTAACTTAATTAAAAACTTATTGCCCAACCCAAGGTCACTAGATTTTCTCCTATCTTATTTTCTAAATGTTTCACAGTTTTGTGTTTTCATTTAAGTCTATGACCCATTTTGAGTTAATTTTTGTGAACTGTGTAAGATCAGTGTACAGATGCAGGGTTTTTTTATTTTATCTTATTTTTTTTATTGTGCATGGCGAGTAATTTCAGCACCATTTGTTGAAACAGTTTTTTGTGCCTTTGCTCCTTTATCAAAGATTGGTTAACTATAATCTGGGCTGTTTAACTGTTCATCTGATCTATTTCTCTATTCTTTCACAATTACTACACTCTCTTGAGATTACAGTAGCTTTATAGTAAGTCAGTCTTGAAGTTGAGAGGTCAGTCAGTCCTCTGACTTTGCTTTTCTTCAGTATTGTGTTGGTTATTCGGGTCTTTGCTTTTCCATATAAATTTTAGAATCAGTTTTTCAGTGTCCACAAAATAACTTGATGGTATTTTGATTGGAATTGCGTTGAATATATAAGTCAAATTGAGAATGGACATCTTAGCAATACTGATACTGAGTTTACTGTCTGTGAACATGGAATAGCTTCCTGTTTGTTCAGATGTTCTAAGATTTATTTTATCAGTTTTATAGTTTTCCTTCCATAGGTCTTGTGTATATTTTTTGGATATACCTTAGTCTTTCTCTTCCTTTTTGGTGTTAATCTTAATGTTTTTTTATTTTTAATTTCAAACTCCAGTTATTCATTGCTGGTGTATAAGAACACAGTTGACTTTTGTATATTAACTTTGTATCTTACAACTTTGTTCTAATCATTTATTAGTTCCACGAGTGTTTTTGGGTCAATTCTTTGGCATTTCCTACACAATCATGTCAGCTACAAATAAAGAAGTTTTATTTCTTCTTCTACAATCTGTGTATCTTTTCTTTTCCCTCTTATTGTATTACGTAGGACTTCTAGCATGATATGGGATGGGGAGCAAAAAGAGGGGACTTTTCCTGGTCTTGATCTTAGAAGAAGGCATCTAGTTTCTCTTCACTAAGTATGACGTTAGCTGTAGGTTTTTTGTAGCTGTATGTTACTAAGTTGAAGAAGTTCTATTCCTGGTTCACTGAGAGTTTTTATCACGAATGGGTATTGGATTTTGTCAAATAGTTTTTCCGTGTCTATTTATATAATATAATTTTTTGTTATGGATCTTTAGCCTATTAATGTGAGCAGTCATATTTATTTTTTAAAAAGATTTTATTTGGGAGAGAGAATGAGCAAACAAGAAAAAAAGAGCATGCAAGTGTCAGGGAGGGGCAGAGAGAGAGGGAGAAGCAGACTCCCCGCTGGGCAGGGAACCCAATGTGGGGCTCAGTCCCAGGACTCCAGGATCATGACCTAAGCCAAAGACAGATGCTTAACTAACTGAGCCACTCAGATCAATTAAATCACATTAATTGATTTTGAATAGTGAACCAACCTTGCATATCTAGAATAAATTGCACTTGATCATGGTACCTAATTTTTTATACATTGTTAGATTTGATTTGCTAATATTTTGTTGAGGATTTTTGTATTTATGCTAATGAGTTATATTGATGTTTTGTTTTCTTTTCTTGTAATGATTTTAATTGGTTTTTATTTTAGAGTAATGCTATCCTGATAGATTGAGTTAGGAAGTGTTCCCTCTGCCTCTATTTTCAATAAGAGATTGAAAGAGAACTAGTATCATTTCTTCCTTAAATGTTTGATGGAATCACCAATAAAACCATTAAGATCTAGTACTTTAATTTTTTTGGAAGGTTATTTATTTTTGATTGATTTAACTGAACTAGGCTTATTCAGATTATCTATTTCTTTTAGTGTTAGTTTTGCTAGATTGTGTCTTGCACAGAATTGGTTAATCACTTTCACATGTTCTGTTTCTAAACTGTATATCTACTTTTATATGGCCTATTTCAGATCTTATTTGTGTGTGTGTATGTGTTTTCTTCTACTAAATGGTGGAATTCTTGAGAGTATAGCCCATGTTTTTTTAAATTTTATATCGCTAAGATTGCACTGTGACTGGGATATTTCATGGAAGCTGAATGAAATGACCTGAAAATCTTCAAAATATTAAATGAAATACATATGAGAACACCACAGCTATAAGAAGAACATGAGATTTTAGAATAAATGTCATATATATTTTTTTAATTTTACAAAGGACTAATCTACCTAGTCTTTTTAACCTGTTTGGTTCTATGGTGAATTTTAATGTTGAATTATATAGTCTCACTTTGCTGTTTGAGAGAAGGTTGACCAATAGCAAGTCAGAGAAATCTAAAGTTAAAGGATTTTAATCTAAAATGATGACACTTTTCATTGAAGGACGTATTAATACAATTGTAAGAATGCAAGCCACCCCTTTCCCTCTTTCTAGAAATTATCCATTGCATAAAACAAAACACACCTGAATGGAGACAATAACCATATAACCTGAGCCCCACTGGGGAGAACTGATGATTAAAAATTACAAAACAGCAAGTTAGACTTGTAATTTAAACTTCTGCTTAGTCTCTGGCTTTGATTACATATTATGTTCAGGACAAAGAATGAGCTGGTGGGTCTCTTTAATCTCTGCTGTGATCTACTAACTGCTATTGTGTAACTAAGGTACCTTGTGTTCCCCAAAGGGTGAGCCACAGGCTGCTTTCTTCAGACTCCATGTTTAGATTGCTTGCAAGCCCTCAAGTGCTACATCCGCTGAGATTCAGTGTTGCATTTCATTGATGTGTTCAGGCTCTTTTGGTCAGAGAACCCGAAGCATAAACATTGTGCTGACAAGTCTGGGTCATGGAGTGGTTTTTGGTCGCTGAACTGCCCAACCAGGTTATTAGGGAACAACATTTTAGCAGCAGCAGGAAGTTGTTTATATGATATCTGATCCTAGACATTTTGCATGTGTTTAACACTATATGAATCTATTTTTAAGATTTTTGATGATTATGATAAATAATCAGATTTCCTTGTAAAGTGGACTCATGGTATTTCTAATAGAATTTATCACATTATTTATCTGAATTTCTTCTCTATAATCTGTGAAGTTTGCTTTTGTATAACAGTGGGTTATTTTTAATAATCCATGCATGTTGAAAAATGTTTAGTTCCAATATTTTATGAAATAATAATGGTGTATATGGGCTTGGTACCAGAGTAAAATGTGTGCAGTTTCTCAGTTGCAAAGCTATGTGATACAGTGGATAAATTAGGATATAAGTTTGAGTACTAACTTGGTTGTTTATGTAGTGTGTGATATTTGCATAGCTGCTTAACCAATTTGATTCTTGATTTCCGTTACTATAAACTGGATAAAATGTGCCACATTTTTAAGGGTCACAGAGACCTTTGATATTTTTCAACAAAGTATCTGTGCCAAGGGTTTTGTTGCCGTTAAACATGTATTTAATAAAAATAGATAAGTCTGACATGAGGCTTTTAAAAAGAAACTAATTGAATAGTGGTTTTTGTCTTAAATTTTGAATGCTTATAATTTAACATTTCCCCACTCATATGATATGGACATTTGTGTCCTTTCTCCTCAGATCTTTATAAAAAAATGAGCATAGCACTTTCTTATAGTTGGATCATAAAGTATTTATATCCTTCTGCATGCTCAAGTTTTATTGTCATGAAAAAGATTTTCTTAGCAGTATGTAACATCTCCCAGTGCTATGACACATGTTGACATGGACCATATGTGCTGCCTTTTTCTTTTTCTTTTTTTATATAACAAGCCATGTTGAGGAAACTACACAATACAATGGCCTTTGTGAATTTATTTTGAAACTTAAAAACTGATACATGTTTTTAGTGTTACTGCGTCTTCTGGAACCATAGCCAGTTTCTATAAATTGATACAATGTATCATTTATGCCCAAAAGGAACACACCTGGTAGTGTGTTCTTAGACTGAGAGGACTGACACAGTGTTCCTGAAATGGCAGTATGGAAACCTATGAACAATTATCTCTTTATTTTTCAGACTTGAATTTTTTCCACTTCAATAGAATAAAATTTCTGTTCCCATCTTGGACAACTACTTGAATGGCTTGAAATCCAGCCCATCCAAAACTCTATTTATTTATTTCTGCCTTCACCTCTATGCCCTGAAAACCAATTTCTCTCGTGCATGTTGTATCTTAGTTAATAGCCTCAGCAGCTGCACGATTCTCCCAAATTACAGACTTCCTTGGAGTCATATGGGTATATCTTCTTCTACAAGCCATACATCATCTTGTCTTCCAATCCTAATCATCCTTTTTTTCTCTCAAATATAGTGCCTCCTCTCAAACCTCTGGCTTAGGTCATATCCTTACATCATTTTCCTGAATAATTATAACCGTCTCCTGAATATTTCGCCCTCCATGCCACGATGTAATTCTAAAGCGCAAGTGTGATCGTGTCACTTCCCTGGGTAAAACATCTGTTGTCCCTTGATTCTCCATTACACAGAATAATGCCTTAAAAATTATAGGTTGCACACTATAGAGATGACCCCGGAAAGTATAGGGGCACCTGAGTGGCTCAGTTGTTAAGCATCTGCCTTCGACTCAGGTCGTGAACCCTGTGTCCTGGGATTGAGCCCCACATCGACCCCTGGGTCCTGGGATTGAGCCCCACATCGGGCTTCCTGCTCAGTGGGAAGCCTGCTTTTCCCTCTCTCACTCTCTCTGCTTGAGTTCCCTCTCTTGCTGTGTCTCTCTAAAATAAATAAAATTGTAAAAAAAAAAAAAAAGGTTGCAAGCCATTAATAAATAGTGAGTTCATATTAGTGTCTTGCATTGAACTTTTAAAAATGTAGTGGAAAATAAAATAGAATTCATCACACTTTGTAAAGGTGTTTTTGTGAAAGTCTGCTCTAGTTATATTTATCTATATAAACAAGCATGTGTTTGGGTATTGCTTTATGTAAAATGTATGTCTGCCCATTAATAAGGTCTGTGGTCAAAGGACCGAGGCTGATACAAAAGCAAAAAGTCAAGCAAGGCTTTATTTTGCACCAAGCATGGAGAATTATATTGGCTTGGGGCCAGGGTCGCCTCTGCGGGGGGAGGGGGGGGTAGTGGAGAGCAAGAGAGTGAGAGAGATATGTGCCACGCCTATTCTTACAGGCTACTTTTTATAGGGGAAAATCGCACCCTGAGCTGACCCGACTCACGTAGCTTGCCTGAGTTAATTCTTTCACTTTGCTGTGATGATGAATATGTTTAATCCCCACAGAGTAGTTTACCAGGAGATCTCTGGGAGGTTAAGGGGATTAACTGATTGGGCATTCCTACCTGGTCCTAAGTACTGGGAACTGGCTGCCCATTCTTAATTTGCCTCTCCATACCTCCCGGGATGGGAAGTTAAGGGGGTTAACTGATTGGGCATCTCCCCTGACCTGGCTCCCCTTTGTTTTCCAGGGGCCATTTGCCCATAACACCTGGAGCTGTTTTTCTGAGTAAACAAGATGGCAGCTTTGACCTCTAAATAGGTCCTTACACCCATGGGTTATAGTCACAAAAGTTTGAAAGCCATTGTATAAAGCATAAAGTTTAAACTTTTAATCAGGGCATGCAGCTTCTTTTATAAGTTAATCTCCTACCCTCATCTTCAGCCAACTCTTCAGAAAAACCTATGCCAGTTTTCACTTCAGGAACTCACTATGTTTCCCTTGCATGATCTTTGCTTTTATACAGACTAGTTCCTTTAAATGAAGTAGCAGGTCTCAGACTTTTTGGTCTCAGGATCCCTTTAAATTATGACTATTTTTTTAAAAAAAGATTTTATTGATTTACTTATTTATTGGAGAAAGAGAGCACATGTGAGAGTGCAGGCATGGGGAGGAGAAGAGGGGGAGGATGGAGGTGGGGAGGATCTCAAACAGACTCTGTGCTGGGTACAGAACTCCATGTGGGGCTTGATCCCATACCCTGAGATCATGACTCAAGCAGGAAACAAAGAGTCTGGTGCTTAACTGACGGAGCCACCCCGATGCCCCTGAAAGTATTCTTTAACTGCTTACAAAGAGCCTTCTTTATATGGAATATAGCCTGAATGTATTGATATATAACATAACTAAAATGGGGAAGGTAAAAATACATGCATCAACTTATTTAAAATAATAACAAAGCCATTGTATGTTGTCCTAAGTAATAAATTTTTGTGAAAAATAACTGTATTTTCCCAAACAAAATAGAAGAGTGACATTTAAATATATATATATATGTTTTTTTTGACAGAAACGCAGCCAGAGAGGGAACACAAGCAGGGGGAGTGAGAGAGGGAGAAGTAAGCCTCCTGCTGAGCAGGGAGCCCTACGCGGGGCTTGATCCTGGGACTCCAGGATCATGACCTGAGCCAAAGGCAGACACTTAATTACTGACCCACACAGGCGCCCCAAGAGTGACATTGCAATTTGGCAAATGTCTTTAAATTGGCTTGTTGAAAACCAGATTCTCATATCTGCTTCTACAATATGTTGTGATGTTTTGTTTAGTCGAAGGATTTGAAGAAAATCCAGACTCTAACAGAGCTGTAGTTGGAAAATGATTGATTATTTTAGTAAACTTTTCAGATAATTGTGTAGATATTCTTCTTTAATACTACACCAAAACTCAACAAGCAGTTTTTTCTTAAAGATAAGCTACAATGCAGATCCAGATTCATATCAACTAACTTTTCATACTCTATATCATTAAAATCCGTGTTCTGTCTTGTTTGCACTTTGAATCGATTTTTATGCATGTATGATTTTGTAATATCATACACTAGCCATTTGGAAAATATTAGTTCTTTGACTGATATGTAGATATTCCACAGGTTTATCAGTTCCATTAAATAATATTTAAAAATCACATTGGTTAATATTGCCATGGATTTCATCAAGTAAGTCTTTATTGGGAAGCTGGGAAGTTTTCCAAAGTTTTAATTTTCATATAAAAGCTCTAATTTTATGATTGGTAACTAATACTATTGATTGTTTTCCTTGAAATGTCATACAACTGAATCAGTTTCATGGAACTGCAGCCTTATAACACTTGATTTGCTGTAGTTTGTCAGTGATTCTTTCAGGTAAAAATGGTGTTCCACAAGGTAAGCAAAACTGCATCACACAAGTGCTTTTCCTTGAAACAGACACTGAACAACAGGATATAGCGAGGTGTTTCATGCATACTTCTCCATTTCATCACATAAAATATTAAAAGGGCACATATAGAAAGGTGAAGATTTCTAAAAAGTAATAATTTTTATTCTTTTATCAAGGATATTCTTAAGAAAATCTGGCATCTCCTCCTACTCCTCTCTCTCACCGCATTCCTTTGTTCATGAAGTATTACAAGTAGGGGCTGAGTCTTATTTTTTCACCACCGTATGATGACTGGTAGAGCTCAGGATTTATTAATGAGCAGCAGACTTGTTCACCCTGTTTTGTATTTTGTTTTTTTGTGACACACATGCACACACGCACACACACACACACACTTCATTGGTTTTTGTCTTTCTAGAGGACCCTGACTGATAAAATAGGTTTGTCCACATATTTGGCCTTATGTTAGTCCAAGGAATAAGATGTTGTCCTGTAGACTCTCTAATCCTTGACACTGCCAGGCTTAGGCTAGTAGAAGTCAAAATTATGTAACATTTTCAAATTACAATATAGATTTCAAAGTACTTACACATTTGTGCATAACTGACTTTCTCTAGAAGTAATCAGGAGCTATGAGCACTAGGGATCCATGGAGAAAAGAAAATATGTTGAACTACATGGACCCTGGTGAAAAGAAGTAACTGATGAGAGAAATAACCAGGAGAGAATACTCTAGTATGAGTCATGTCCTTCCCTACACAACTGAAATGTTGAAGCTCTAAACCTCAGTAACTCAAAATGTGACTATATTTGGATATAGGGCCTTTAAAGAGGTGATTTAGTTAAAACAAGTCCATGAGGGCAGACCCAAATCCATTATCAGTGCTCTCTTTATAAGACGAGATTTGGACATATAAGGGTACATTAGGGGTACACACGGGGGAAAGACCACATGAGGACAGAGAGAAAAGGCAACCATCTGGAAGTCAAGAACAGAAACTCAGGAGAATCAAATCTGCCGACATCTCACCTTGGACTTCTGGTCTCCAGAACTGTGAGAAAGGAAATTTCTGTTGTGTGAGCTACCCAGTTTGGGCTGTTTTGTTAGGGAAGCTCTAGAAAACTAATACAGGCCCCAAGGGTGAACACTGATGACTTTTCAACTGCCTCGGGTGGACGTGATTTTGGTGCGTTAGACATTTCTGTTCCTCCAGAAGCCAAGACAGTAGATCTCAAGAACTTCCTTGGATATGGTGGACTCACTCATCTCTGAATGGCTTAAGAGAGTGAAGGCTGAGCTCTTTGCATTAAAGCAGGGAGGGGACTCTGACACCTCTTCCAAGAGCACCATAGTAACAGTACTGCATTTGTGGTGCTCCTGCCTGGGTCCTTTCCCATCCACAGCTGGAGCTCCAGAAAAGTCTTATCAGCTCAGGCAGTGAACATCTCATAGAGCCTAGTGATTTTTTTCACCCTGCTATTTCCGAGGCCATTTTTTTTCATCACCTGGAAAATGCATTACTGAAGTTTGTTTTAAATAGCTAAGCAGATGGGTGCCTGGGTGGCTCAGTTGGCTAAGCAACTGCCTTTGGCTGAGGTCATGATCCTGGAGTCCTGGGATCAAGTCCCACATCGGGCTCCCGGCTCGGCAAGGAGCTCTGCTTCTCCCTCTGACCTTCCCCCTCTCATGCTCTTTCTTTCTCTCATTCTTTTTCTCTCAGATAAATAAAATCTTTAAAAAATAACTAAGTAGATTTATAAAATGATAATTTTTAAAATGTTACTAATCATGAGATAGTATAATACAACTATCAAAAATGCACTAATGAGTAATTACTTTTTGGTCTGCAGTTTGGATGGTAATTATATAGTAATGGTAATATTAATCTTGTAGCTTACACTTCTCTAGTATTTACCATGCAGCATACACCATTCTGAGCTCTTTACAGATGTTATCTTAGAAGTATTCTGACATAGACTATCTCATATGGCTCTTGTAATAAAGCTGTAAATTAGGCAAGGCAGGAATGCTTCCCATTTTGCAGATGAGAAAATTAAAACTTAAGAAAATTCAGTGATTTCCTCAAGGTCACCCTGCTGATAAATGGCAAAGCTTGAAGCATAATCCAATTCTTCAGATTCCTAAATTAGTGCTTTTTCTAAACCACCTATCTTGTAAATGGCATAAAATACTTTATATATATGTAATACAATTTACAATACATATAAAATCATGAGCCAGCAAGCACGCTTTTCTTTGCCTCTTTAGGTTTGAAACAAATGTGAGGATCAGTAAGATAAGGAAAATGACATTTGCCTTCCTAAAAGACCACTGATTTTCAGCCCTTGCAAGAAGGACTGGAATTGAAGAATGGATGCCAGGAAGCACCTGCTTCTCACACCAGGAAATATATGGATGGGGGAATAGTAGAACTGAGCAGGATAAGCAAAATGGGAATATTAAGCCAACATAAGAATAACAAAAAAATCATATACTGGATATGAGCAAATCAGGAAGACTATAAGGGGAACCAAATCTATAACATGAAACAAAAAGACTAGGAAAATTTTTTCTTTTATTTCCTTATTTCATTGGTAAGATGAATTTGATTTATAGGAGGCACAAAATGGGTTCCCTCCCCCAAAAAGTTATGCCTTTGAGACAGAGAAGAAAGAGGGTAATATATGTCTGTGGAAAATGTTTGGCTCTAACATACATCAATATGTCCTTTCAGATATAAACTATGTCAGTTTCTATACTCAGATTTCATTCCTAACCACAGGAAAAATCCCTCATGAGGGAAGAGTTTAAATCTAAACATGACAGAGAAAAGAGATCGTTAAAGAGCACTTGTTAAATCCAGTGATTTCCTCCTGAGCATAACTTTTGAGCAAATTTTAAGATTGCTCTAACAGCAAAAAAGAGAAATAGATCTTGTTGTTTGTTTCTAATAATTAGAAAATATTATCATAATAGCTTTTGGTGATTTCAGTATCTAGAGTAGGATAGACCCTACCCTGCTCGTAAAGACACTTAGGAAGCAAAGTTGCATTATTGCTTAACCCAAACCTCAATTAACTAATTAAGGCTGCAGACAAAAAAAGACAGAGGAGGAAACTTTTCTGATTATCGTCACTCCATAATTACTAGTATTTTCCATAACCTAGGCAACTCGGCTGTCTAAGAAACAAAATCCAGCTGAAACTGAAACTTCAAAAGTTTTCCTTTCGCAGTTTTTTTTTTTTTTCAAGGCCCAGAGCAGGATCTCTGTCGTACTAAAGTTCCTCCTGGATGTCTGGAAAAAGTCTTAGAGCCTGGGAGACATTCCAAAATATGTGCGGTGACCATTGCCACAGGCGCGAACTGCTTAATGTATTTTGCAGAAATCTCCACCGCAATGCAATTGATTACTGTCTGAAGGGATTTTTTTTCCTTTTTCAAAATAGCAAGCCACTAAAATATGCTTTTTTATATTTTATTACGTCCTTAAGTATCTCATATGGACTGAATATTACTGCAGAAAGTTACTGCTCTGAGTTTGTCACACAATGTCTCATTGAAACAATTTTTTCAAATTGATGGGTTAGGTAAATGGAAAAAAGAAAAACTCTAGGTCTATGGAGACTACACATACAAAGTTTTATACTCCTTACTAAAATTTGAGTTTCTGTCCAGTTCTGCTGTAGATACTGAAATAAGGTCACAGAAATGACTTTTTAAGGAACAGGTGGAAATTGAAAAGAAAATGGAACCTGGAGCTTTGTGAGTCTGTCTGCCTTACGATGCTTGGGAGGAGGTTGGAGAGCTGGTTATAAAGTTTCGACATGATTGAGATCAAATTGTTCACGATCTTTAATTCTGTTTATTCACTGCAGTGAAGCAAAGGAATGAACTTGTAGCCAACAGGCAGGGGTTTGGTTCGTGTTTATCTCATGCAAACAATTGTAGCAGAAGTGTTGCCAGGCTTACTGAAATCTCATGTAGGAAAAGTCCCATGAATTGGAGAAGGGAAAGTGCAGGGAAGGTATTAGAATCATAATAAAGAAAGGACAGAAGGGACATCAATTATGAGCTTTCTAATTCTTGTTTTCATGGCAGTTTCCATAGTCTGGCTTGAAGTTGAAAGGTTACTCTGATCCTGATGATCAATCACATCTCAACCAGACAGCAAACTGAGGCTAGTCACTGCTGCCGGGAGATTTCTCCCTGACAGTGATTCATGGGAACCAATTGCCAGAGGTTCTGCTGCTCTTAAATAGAAGCTGGTGTGTGTCTTTTATTGTTGTACAGTCACTGAAGATATTCCATATGGCATAAAGTTACTTTGCAGAAACATCAACCTACTCCCTGTCTCTAAGGCCCACCGCAGAAATCATCTGCTCGTTCATGGGCATCACATTTTAAGCATTTCATGTTTCGTGTGTGTGTGGTGAGCTTCCTATGCCTGCCATACACAGGTGACCCCGGGAAGAGGTGTAAGATGTTCTGGGTATGCTGGACTCGTTCATCTCTGACTGGCTGAGGAGGGGAGCCCGGGCCTTCGACTTTATGTTGTCATGGGAGACTAAAAAGGAAACAGTACATTTGTACACTTAACTTATGGTCTTGGGAATTATTTCCTAACATCATAAATACATTAGAAAGGATAGTCAGATAATTCTAATCCAGGCTGAACACACGATTCCAGAATGGTACAAGGCTCCCTAGTCAGACCAGTACTGAGAGAGAGAGAGAGAGAGAGAGAGAGAGAGAGAGAGAGAGAGAGAGAGAGAGAGAAAATACTTACTTCTTTACCTTCTGACATGTTTATACCTCACCTGCGCATCCAGGCCTCCTTCCATATAAAATCATGACATTTTTACCTTGGAACAAAACTTAGGGACCATACAGTCAAACATCTCTTTTTTTGGACTGGTAGGGGGAAACTAAGGCCGTGAAAGGTTAGCTGAGTTGTCCCAGGTCAAATAACTGGAGGAAGAAGATCTGAATCTCAAAAGGCTGGTTTTGCAGCCCCCCAACTCCAGGGTTCTTTTCTCTTCTCCCCCCGTCCCCTTTGCCTAACTCGTCTTCTCCTGAAGGACGGGAGAGGGGCAGCAGCTCCGTGGTCATCCGTGCCGGGCGGTGTCCACTTTCAGAGGGAGCCTGCTTCGCACAAACTCGCTACACTTTAGGCCAACAGAACTGGAACTGGCTGGCTAGTCTTGCTTCACTCTGCACCTACTCCAGAAATGGCATTTTGTAGAAACCACGTTGACCTGGTGGTTAAAAGGCATTGTGAGAAGAGGGCACAAGGCAGGTGTCGTTTGGGGTTCTTGATAATGTTGTTTCTTTGCTGGTGCTGGCTAACGTAGGAATGTTGGGTTTGCGGAGATTCCGTGAGCTGTACATTTCCGGATACTTGAGAAAAGTTTAGCAAATTTTACAGAACAATCGAAAATTCATTGTTAAAGAAAGTAGGTTGGCATCAAAGTGATTAGATACTTCTAGAAATTATTTTACAAGTTAATTTTTAAAATTGAAAAGAATATATTAAACAAAAACAGTCGTTGTTTGGTATAATCACAGGTTTTATTGTAAAGCTAATTTAATCTACTCCAAATCAGGTAGAATTTTTTCTGGAGCGTGGGTCTTTTCCTTCATACTGTGTGACTACTTCATAGACTTATTTAATGGGGCGCCTGGGTGGCTCAGTCAGTTAAGCATCTGCCTTCAGCTCAGGTCATGATCCCAAGATCCTGTGATCCAGCCCTACATCAGGCTCACTGCTCAGGAGGGAGTCTACTTGTCCCTCTCCCTCAGTCCCTCCCTCCGCCTGCTTGGGCTCTCTCTCTTGGTATCGTTCTCTTTCAAATAAATAAATAAAATCTTAAAAGAATCATTTAAAAACAAAACCATCTAACAAAATTAGATGTTTACTGTCTTTACACTATAGAAATTATTCTAAATTAGAGCTAACTCAAAGACTCTTTTCTAATCTTCATTTGAGTTTGTCATAATTTTCACTTGTACTTTTAAAAAGCATATTCAGGGGCGCCTGGGTGGCTCAGTTGGTTAAGCGACTGCCTTCACTCAGGTCATGATCCCGGAGACCCGGGATCGAGCCCCACATCGGGCTCCCTGCTCGGCGGGAAGCCTGCTTCTCCCTCTCTCACTCCCCCTGCTTGTGTTCCCTCTCTGGCTGTGTTTCTCTCTGTCAAATAAATAAAATCTTTAAAAACAAAACAAAAAAAAAAAAAAATAAAATAAAATAAAAAGCATATTCAGTAACTTCAGTAACTGATTTGTGTGATTGGTGCATGAGATTGTGTGTGTGTGTGTGTGTGTGTGTGTGTGTGTGTGTGTATACATTGGCCCAAGGAATTAAGTTCCAGTTATAAGAAAGAAATCTTTATCGACAGGAATTAATCATTTGTCTCTAATTGATCTTGAGTGTCTCTGAGTAAATTTAACCTTTAAATTTAGAGACCAAGATAAAGCTTTCAGCTTCAGATATAATCCGACGAGGCAAAGCCTTTGTCTATCGCTGTGGTTTGTGCTCAGACTTCAGGTCCAGGATAAGCCAAGTTTCCCTTCTAAATATTTGCCCTCTATAATTAGAGATGTAATTAGATATAGCAATAGATTCTGAAGATGACATTAAAATGCCATTCCACTATTGGAAAGCCATCATTTATTATTTTTTTCCACCAGCTCATTTCCAAGATTCATAAGACTCTCACTTTATTAATTGAGGTGACACATCTATGATCATTTGTTCCAACAGAAATGGACTCCTTCCAAGGAAAACAGTGTTCCAGTTAGGATTAGAGTGTACAAATGCTGTGACCCCATAGTGACACTTAGAACCGTCCCAATTCCAGCACCCTTAGCACATCCTTATAACATCTCCCCTGAAATAGGGAGGGCCAGCGACTTCTTTCAAAGCTTGAGAGCGTCCACTCAATCTTCTGCTGCCGTTACTCCTCCCTCTGACGTGAGCGGCCACACTGAAGCCTCTTTAAGACACCCACACCCCATGTGCTTGGTGTGCTTCGTGCCTACCGACTAATTGTGCTCTGTCCTTCCCTCTCTGAGATATTTGAAAGCCCTGGTGGCTCCTTTGGTGTGGAAGCCAGTGCCGATTCCACAGGACAAAGCTTGAAATATGCCAAAGACCTCATTTCTATTAGAGATGAGTTGTCTGGTTGCACTTGGGTTTCCCACTTCATTTTCTTCTGCTTATTGCCTATTACACATTACTTGTTTGTTTTGTTTTCATTCTTTCTCTCCCTTGTCCTGACTAATTTTGTTTCTGGAAATTCAGTTCAACTACTGTTTTAGAATATACTGCATGCCAGGCAGTATTCCATTCTCCCATGGCTTTTTTCCTCACAGCCTGTCAACGAAATTTTATTTTATTGTTGACTGTTCCTTGAGAAAGATTTTGAGGGAAGGAGGCAAATCTTTTTAAAGAAATGTGTGAGGTTTTGGTGGTGCAGGGACAGAGGTGGTTCACAGTGACTGCATTTGGGCAAATATACAGACTACCTCTCTTCACAGGGTTTTTTGTCATATTTTAAACTAGAATGGTCAAAAGCTATATGTTTCCTGAATAACAATAAGCTAGTTTTTTAGTGAATAATATTTTACATTTAGTATCTTTTTAGATAATGGACTAGGGAAAATTTCAAGAGTATTTTTATTATTGCTGAGAAACATTGTAGACAATAATGTTCACATCTGGTTATCTCCTTGATTGAAGTCTGATTCCTTCATGTTTGAGGGCATCAGAGGTATCCTTGAACCTCTGAACGTTTCATTGTGTTCTGTAGACATAATTGCAGTTGTGTACCATTAGAGAGGTACCTTAGTGAGCAGTCAAGCAGAAGGAGACTTAAAAAAAAAAGAAAAAGGACAATAACATTGAACTCTTACTTAAAAAGAGCAGTTAAAAAGAAACTGACTGTGTAGCCCAATCAGAATGAAATAATGAGATTGATAGAAACTAAATAATTGGATATTTTGGCTTTCAATTAAGCACATGAAGAAATTTAAAAAGTGAGAGAACTGAGTTGTTACTCTAGTAATAGTCATTAATCTGAATGAGGATAAAGAGGACTGAGCGATTGATATAACTTCTGGGTTCATTGTAACAAGCCAAAGAAGACAAATCTTGGCAACTTTTTGGCTGGAAAAACCTGGTTTGCGCTAATATGAAGTTATTTATAAGCTTCATCTATCCCACTTAATGTGACTTTTGAGATATTTTACTGTGGAAACACTTTGTGTGGCTTTTGCAGCAGATGATAATCAAAATACTACCTTTGTAAATTCTAAAAAAAAACCAATACTGTGACATGTATAGTTCCAAGGACCTCAGCAATTGTGGACTTGTACAGCCATCAACCATTGGGAGGAGGCAATTAGGGCAATTAGGAGTGAGGGGTAGCTATTTTGTAAACTGCTTAAATCAAGAAGTAAAACTCTAAGCATATTCTATAGGGTTAACACACCAAAAGAGCTACACAGAAATTCAAAGAAGCTTTTTTTGAAGTGGAGAGGGATGGGGTGGGAGAGCTGCCTCTCATTACACACTCTTCAAAACTCTTTGAACTGTTATCACATGCATATATTACTTTGATTTAAATAAGTTAATTATTTCAACAAACTTCCTTTGAGTGTACAGTGTGCTAGGTACCATATCTGGAAGTGTAAAACTTAAAACTTTTAAGAATTCCAATGTGGAAAATAGACTGCAAACAACAAAGCATAATGCAAAAAATAAGTGATAATCTATACAAACAGAGTGACTACTCTTTTCTAGAATTAAGAGAGCATAAATAGACATGAAAATCTACATGTGTCTATGTGTGTATGGGGGTGATGGGCCCCATGAACCATGGAGGAAGGAGGAAGGTAGAGAAGTTTTCACAGTGGTGGTCTTCCTGATCAGAATCCAAAGGCCTCAGTCCAAGAGAAGTAAGAGGGATATGGGAATGGAGGTGAAGATATACAAGAGTTCATAACAGAGAACACTTTTCCAGGCCCCCTTGTTGTCAGGGAAAACTAACCTACAGTTCCTTCATTTTGACCTGTTTTCTCTGAAAGGAGGAAGCTGTTCAGACAGTTTTGTTTTTGTTTTTGTTTTTTTCTAGTGGGTTAATGTGGAGGGGGAAGAAGATGCATTTTTCGTAAGAACCCTATGTCTTAACTTAATCTCAAAGTAAAAGACGCTGAGAAAATACACATGAGCCAGAATTTCTTTTCTAGAAATGCAGTATATGGCTAATTTTTTCTAGATTACAAATTAGATGTATGGAGCAAGTACAACATGGCTCCTCTGACCAGGATCGTAAAGTAGGCTGGCTAACTAAATCTCACTGGTGGTCTTTAAGGATTGCCCTAAACCCAGAATTCATTGCACTAATCCAGCCTAATTATTTTAAGGGTGTGAACAAATATGATGAGGTCATTGAAGAGAAGGAATTGTTTGCTCCCATACTCATCTTGGCAGCTGTAGCAGCTGTGGTAACTCTTCAAATACCCACATTATAGACTAAACCCTAAAGTTTACCTTTTGAGTTTTAGGACTAGATAGAAGTTTCTTGAAATACCCGGCTGGCTTTTTATACAACAGAAATGATGTCATAGGAGCTCTATGCAAAATGATGACAATAGTGAGTAATGAGATACATTGTGAATAAATACAATATACAAAGACTTAGTAGGAAAAAAAATCGAGAATGAGGAGAACCCTGCACAGAGAGCTCAACAAGAAAAGTTGGTATCAAGTTAAGGGTGCGCATGGGAAAAGCAGTGAGGCCTCTGACAGGTGGCCGGGAAGTCCGTTGACAGATGAGCTTTACATTTCTTGAAAACTTTGTCTTTATCTCTGAGCTCACAGGGACGGATGGGAAGGGAACAGATGTAAGAAACAACAGTGCTTCCCAGGGAAGATTAAATGGTAGAGGAAATGGAGATCCCATTACCAAATAAGATGAGAAGGGAAAGTAGTGTGTCTGAGTGGGACTGGATGGAATGACCAGGTGGAATTTGGATCTGAAATTTGAAGAGATACCCTATTAAAGCAGTAAACCTCAAGCTATCACAGTATAACTCGTTGGGGTTCCATTAATTGATAACAATGATGGATGCTTCCTTTGTTGATGAAATACTGCCATAGAGGAGAAGAAAATTAAAATTTTTAATTTTTGGATATATATATTGTTCAATTTCAGAATTTTGGTGAGAAATTGAAAGTACTGGTGCAATATATTGGAAAGAGAAAGGGTTTAGAAAGATTTGCACTTATGTGAAAGATGATTGAATGGCATTATGTGACTTCCATTCATTTTTTTTCTCCCTCCTCCCACTTTTTTCTCTCCCTTTATTTCATCATCTTTTCTCTTTGTCGGGACATGTGGAAGTATGGGAACCCACAAGCAATATTTACTGTTAAGGATATTGCCCCCATTAGTGTGAGTACGTATTCACTGATAAAACATTTATATGAAAAATGTCATTTGAAAAAAAATGTAATCATTTAGATTTATGATTCTCCTGTTAAAGATCTTTTCAGCTATAAGAACTTAAGACTGGAGTTCAGAAGTCCTGAGTTTTAGCTCTAACCCACTCGTAATGAGCCCTTTGATATCAGGCAAGTCATATGCCCTCCTCTACCTCAGTTTCGTCAGCTCTAGAGAGGACCTTAGATCATATCAGTAATAAATGTTCTTGGTGGTTTGAATACTGTAGTCTTAAGTGGTGATTCTATTTAAAGCACATGGCATTTACTGTAACAACCAGAAGAGAAGGGATGGCTTCCAGACCAGAAAGTGACCGTGGTAAAACAGTTCCTATATTTATATCCATTCACTCTACTAATGCTAATTATGCATCTGCTATTACTTCTTATGTCTGGAAATGCTTTTCCTCCAAATACCCACATTTCTTCTTTCCTTGCCTCCTTTAGATACTTCACTCAATGGTCATCTTTGCATGAGTGTTTTGTCTTCCCTATTTAAAATTGTGCATCCTCTCTCTCTCTCTCTCTCTCTCTCTCTCTCTCTCTCCCTATTTTCCATTTCATACTGTATTTTTCTCCATAACAGTCATTATTTTTTAATACTCTGAAAATTTAACCTGTTACTTCCATTCATTTCTTTTCTCCCTCCTCCCACTTTTTTCTCTCCCTTTATTTCATCACCTTTTCTCTTTATCTAGTTTGAAGGGTGCTCAGGAAATAGACCTAGGCTAACAAAGTATTACTTTTCCCTCCACGAAGGTGCATGCTAGGAAGAATATTAGTTGCTTAGAATGGCACTTTCAATGTACTTGAAGACTATTTGAAGGCATTTAATTTCTTTCCTATATTTCATATACATCTTCACTTTGCCTAGAAAATGCTTTCTTTAGAGAATAAATCAAAAGTAAACTTTTCTCTGGCCCTGTTTTAATGTTGTTCCATTATACTATGTATGCTTTCCCACTAACTTAACAAACTCCATTTCCTTTGGAACTTCTAGGAGAAAAATAGACTTAAACACAACGTATTTATTTTGTTATTTATATTCCCCACCACAACATAAGATAAGGTAAGGATTTTGTTTTGTTCAGTGTTGTACACTTAGCACATGAAATAGTCCTTATCACATATTTGGCCTTCAATAATGCTCAATTCTTTTTTTTTATTAATATGTAATGTATTATTTTCTCCAGGGGTACAGGGCTGTGAGTCGTCAGTCTTACACAATTCACAGCACTCACCATAGCACATACCCTCCCCAATGTCCACCACCCAGCCACCCATCCCTCCCACCCCTTTCCACTCCAACAACCCTCCAGTTTGTTTCCTGAGATTAAGAATGGTTTGCTCTTGTGGTTTGTCTCCTTCCCCAGTCCCCTCTTGTTTATTTTTTCCCTCCCTTCCCCCTATGGCTCCCCACCCTGCCTCTCAAATTCTTCATATCAGAGAGATCATATGATAATTGTCTTTCTTTGATTGACTTATTTCGCTCAGCTTAATACCCTCCAGTTCCACCCGTGTTGCAAATGGCAGGATTTTGTTCTTTTTGATGGCTGAGTAATGCTCAATTCTTAATCATCAGTCCATAGCTAAAGGATTCTAGACTGGTTGTGAGTGCACTGTTGACATGGGAATGGATAAGGAGATTAGGAAAGTCAGAAATGGTAATGGATCCCTGACCACAATTTTCAAGTGTTTTGAGCAATAAGATGTTTGCCTCTGGTGAAAACATATAGAAGCCTCGTATTAAGAGTAAAGCTCAGACTAGCTGTGGGTATAGCAGGTAAAAGGAACGTGGCCCAGCCTGCTTCTCTCCTGTATCTTCAAGTGGTCCCAGATTTTCTCAAATTTACCTAATCTCACAAATCACTTGGGACCCTTGTTAAAAATACAGGTTCCCTGGTTTCTCACCTGGGAAGGAATAAGAATACAGTAGGCATTTGGTGAAGCAACAGAGGTCTATATCAAGGAAGGTAATGACAGACAGTAGGGAAAGGCAGGATTTGGGAGGCTGAGTAGAGAGATAGGTTAGCAAAAGGTCAGTGAGGTCTAGTGAGTAAAGTAATTTTAATGGTGGTCAGTGACTTACACTTGTCTCCCACATGAGAAGAAAAACTTGGATCTTGGTTTGGGCTGAGAATCCGATATGTTTAAAAAGAGAAAAACAAAGCCATATTTAGGGTTTTGTTTTGTTGAATTTTATTATTGACAATGGCGCCAAAGAACCAACATACAACCACTTGAACTAAATAGAACATTAACGGAGTTCTAAACATTCAAACATGTGATGGAAAGAAAATTCCACTCGTTGAAGATCTCAGAAGAGACACAACTCTCTCATTCATTAAGCACTAGTAAACAAACAAAATCTAGAAAAGACCTATTATTGTTTTTTTCATATTAAGTACCAATTTCTATTTCTATCAGCAGAGTATAATCACATTATCTTATTTAGTTGTTTATTTATTTTAAAGATTTTATTTATTTGAGAGAGAGCACAAGCAGGAGAGAAGGAGCAGAGGGAGAGGGAGAAGCAGATTTCTCACTGAGCAGAGAGCCTGATTTGGGACTCGATCTCAGGACGCTGAGATCCTGACCTGAATGAAAAGCAGGTGCTTAACTGACTGAGACACCCAGACGCCCTTCAAATTACCTAGTTTAAATTGTGCCTCTCTAAACACATCTTCAGGCCCCACTGTGTACCTATTCTTCTGTGAAAAATTCCCGTATATTCTATAACTTTCCTCCATTAATCCTTAGAGTTCTTTGCATTCATTAAAGTATACCACATTTCTCTGAGAAAAGCCTATGTCAATTAGAGAGCACTCTTTTTCCCATTACCCTAGCTCCTTTTGGATGCTTCACACTCCTCAGCATCAAATATCCAAAATGGAACCCACAGGCTCTCTGATCCCATGACTCATCTCCATCTGTTGTTCCCTATCTCAGTGAACATCATCTCTGTGTCCAATTCATCACTAAATCCCTGCTAGTTTTACTTCTAGATAGTTTTCAAATATGCATGTTCTTCACCTTTACTCTCCAGTCACCTTAGTTCAAGCTACCATTCCTTGACTCTCGTTATGGCTCCCTATCTGTTCTACCATGCACTTCTGGCCATTCTCTAAGTTCTTGGAAGTCTGCTCTAGGTGTAGCTCTGTCAATCACTTTCTTGATATTTCCACTGCCATCATCCTATTTCATCACCTTTTTATCTGAGCAGTGAAGCACCCAATATCCCAGTTGCCTGCCCAGGTTTTTGTATCTGCCTTCTTCTATTTACACTACATTCTAATACCACCTTAATCTTTTTAAGAACATGTTCACCAATTGTTGCACAGCTTATTAATTTAAAACTTCTTAGTTTAGCATTTTCTTCTCCAGAGATAACCTGTCCTTATACCTATCAAAATCCTGCCCAACCTTCAAGACTCTTAAAACTTTTACAGATGTCCCTTCCACTGACAAGGAGGCACTTCTTTCTTTTGAACTCGCATCATTCTGCTCTCCCCTCTTACCAGAGAGTATAGGTTGGAGAGCAGTGTCTTTCATATGTCTGTCGCCAGGTCCACCTTACAATGTCCCTTGCATATGGTAAATACATGCGATATGTTTAATGAATTTTAGTTCATTTTAATTGAATGGTTTTTTAGATGTTGAGTCTCTGAATAGAGCTAAATTACTGTATTCATTTTAGTATTCTGGAGTTCTATAATAATCAAACGGAAAACACCCCTCCAATGAGAAAATGGCTGTACTCTATTTGCTTCATTTCAAAGTGATCCATGTCCTTTTACCACCAGAGAGGAAGAAAGGGGATTAAGCTGAAATTAATGTTTTGATGAAGATGAGGCAGATGGTAAATTGACCCGAAGGAAGCAAAAAAAAAAAAAAAAAATCAACTTGCCACATGTTAGCAACAGAGACTCTTTGTGATTGATGTTCAGTGAATTGGAAATTCTCTTCAGGGCAAACTGCATTTTCACTGCTTACCCCCATATATTCTGAAGTGTAGGTTAATTTCAAAACAAGAACTTAAAGCTATAAGGAACCTCAGACATCAGCTTTAGCTTGTGGTTTTCAGCACTTGTCTCTCTTCTTTTTTGTTTTTAAGCATTCTAACTCTTTATTCAATCAGAAATCTTCCATGAAATCCCATTATAGGAAATGAATAAAAATGGAGTTGTTTTTGTTAAGGCAGGGTGGGAGCCCAGGATTCAGCCCGCTTGCCTCCTTGGGACTCTCCCACTTCCGTTGCGGCCCTTCAGGCACGTCAGGGAAGAGCATCAGATGCCTGTGATCTCATCTTGCCTCTAGCTTCTTATGTGAAGAAACAGAACATGCCCAGAATGACAGTATTGGCCAGTGGCAGGGCCAGGATTAGAACTTGGGTCGCTTGCCATCTAACCTACAGTCCTCCTCCCGTTACGTCATGGTGTTTTCTTTGGTTTCACATACTTCATTCTAGTCGCTTCAACTTCATCTTTATTTTTTTCTCATGGCAGCACGTATGAACAAAAAGTTCTCCCAAACTTCTTTGAGGATCTCTATAGCTTCTACTCCTAGCTCTTTAACTAGCAACTGTTCCCAAATGGCTAGACTACTGTATTTCCACATAAAAATGCATTAACGAGTCGGTAACCTGTTGACTGGCAATTCTGAGAACTCTGTTTCATCCCACATTCAGGGAACCTTGGAATAATAAAGGTAAATAAGAGTAAAGGGCTAAGAATTCAATTTTGAGGCCCAAAAAGACAGTTTTAAAAAGAGGGGAGATATATTTGGACTTGTATAGGAAAATCAAATGGAACTTAGAAAAAACTTTATTAACTTTACATTTTTCAAAATGAAAAACACTTCATTTTTAAAATTTGGTTTTGTTGCAGTAAGAACACCTAACATTAGATCTACCCTTTTAACATATTCTATGGGTACAATGCACTATTGTTAACTATAGGCACAGTGTTGTATAGTAGATTTCTAGAATTTATCCATCTTGCATAATTGATTTTGTCTGTTGATTGGGGATTTCTTACCCGTCACTGCCCAAACTCTGGCACCTCTCATTTTACTCTAATTCTATAAGTATGACTCTTTTACATATCTTAGATATGTGGATTCAGTAATCCCATTTCTGGGTGTTTATTCAAAAGAATTGAAGTCAAGATATCAAAGACATACCAGCACTCCTGTATTTTTTGAGGCACTCTTCACAATAGCCAAGATGTGGATACAACCTAAATGTCCATTGACATATAAATAGAAAAGAAAAATGGATTGTTATTCAGCCTTAAAAATTAAGGAAATCCAATCTCCCCCATTGTGGATGAACTTGAATATATTATGCTAAGTGAAATAAACCATAGAGGGACAGATGACGCATGATTCCATGGTTATGAGGTGTCCAATTTCCTCATTTTAAGCACACCTTCTAAATAAAAAGTTCAAGAGTAGGAAGTTTAAAAAATCCAATGTCTCATTGTTCAGAAAAGAACCACTAGTAATCCTTCCTTTACACATTTCTTTTTTAAATGTAGATATATGAATTTATATAATGTAATAAAAATATAATTATACTCTACATGGTATTCTACAACTTGATTCTTTCAATCAAGAAAACCCTTGATGCTCTTCCTACTGAGTTTAGATATGTCACTTTATTTAATAGTCACACAGTGCTCTTTTGTATGGATTTATCTTATATACTCATTCTTAAATTGTAATGAATGAAGTACCTATTTCATAATATTATTGGGAGGATTAAATGATTATGTGATAAAATGCCTAGAAAAATAAGCACTCAATAAATGTCAGCTATTAACTAATATGTACCATAACTTTTTAGCTAGTCTGCAGTTGATGGACAGTTCAGTTGTTCAACAATAATGAAGAAAGTAACATTTTATATATGTACACTGGTGCAAGGAATTTTTTAGACTATATTCCTAAAAATGGAAAATGGAGTTACTTGGTCAAAGGATGGATACATTCAAAATGTTGATATTTTCATATTCTCCTTCCTCCGGGACTGTGCCAATTAACATTCCAATCAAGAATGTGTACAAATATCCAGTTCTCTATATCTGATCAACATAGGATATTTTCAGCCTGATATGCAAATATTCACACACATACAGTTTTGGTGTGCTTTCCTTTTGATTATTAGGGAAGTTTGGTGTCTTATGTTTTGTTGACCAGTTGTCTTTTATCTTCAGAGAACTACTAAAACTGTTCTTGACGATTTTTCTATTAGTGTTGATTTGTTTTTTTAAGCAGATTTTTTTAAATGCTCTCTAGAGATTATGGTTATTAACTTTTAGCCATATATGCTGCTAGCACTTTTTCTCCAAGTTGCCTTCTGTTTTTCAGTTTTGTCCATTATTTTATCATGAAGTGTCTCCTATCTGTGAGACTTCTGTAGCCTCAGTTTTTTTGTGTGTCAAATATCAAAAGTATTTTTTAACTCCAATATTACCCAAATCACCTAAATCGTACTTTGAGATTTTTTAGTTTTGACTAATCTAAAGTTTATGGGGGGGGGCAGGATCGAAATCAATGCTCATAAAATTATTTATGAAGTTCTGATTTGTAATGGTACCTTCATCACAAACTAAATTCTCATTTTTTGTTTCATTCTTTCTATGC
Organism: Spilogale gracilis; assembly: GCA_004023965.1. Lineage (NCBI taxonomy): Eukaryota > Metazoa > Chordata > Mammalia > Carnivora > Mephitidae > Spilogale > Spilogale gracilis. Next base: position 82,602 of record PITA01001521.1, on the reverse strand, counting down.
TGTTTTCTCTTCAACTGATCTGTCAGTGGGCTTGTGATGTTTGTCACTTTATTATTTTGATATTAAATTTAAATTTTTGAATCCTTCTGATTACATGTGTTACTGTTTTTTTCTTTTATGGAATTTTCCTGGCTACTCTCATCTGTTTATTCTGTTAAGTGAAATTTAGAATCATTCTGTCAAGTTACCTCTCACAAAATTATACTGAAAAATTTCTCTGAGATTATGTTATAGTTATTTAATTTTAGGAGGATTTACAGTTTTAAATAGAGGGATTCTTATTCAAGATCTGTTTCTCATTTTAGTTTAGCTTTGTGTCCTTCAGCATAATTTTATAAATTTATTCATGTAGGCACAGCACATTTCCTGCTAGGTTTATTCCTAGGTATTTTCTAGTGAATACTCTAACTTCATTTAATGAATGATTTGGCATACAATCCCACAACTTGAGTGTGCTGTGTGAATATAAATTCTAAAATGTTTTCCACCAACAATTGTCACTGAAGATCTCTCCTTTTGCCATTTTCTGATCTGAAGCATAGTTTTCCTCCACAGCTTAAACTGTACCTCAGAATCCTTTAAAAAATAGATCATCTCTGAATAATATCTCTCACCTATATGCAGTATCCATAAAAAGCTTGTTTGGCCAAGGTTTTGTTATAAATTATTCAAAGAGCTGGTTTTTCATTATGTTTCTTGACTTTAAGAAGGGAGTCATACAACTGGGAAGTCTATGTGAATACAAACTCACCAGGGTTGATAAGTACTCTAAATTCAGTTAGACAACTATTGTGCTTAATTTTCATTCTTTCAGCAAACAACTATTGAGTCCTATTGTGTTCAGAGCTCTAGAAGTAGAGATATTTCCCTGTTCACCAATGACTTATTGTCTACAGGAAAGAGATACTTGAACCAAATAATTGAAATACATGTTCTGAAACAATTGAATCTGACAAAATCAGTAAGAGTTCACAAATGACAATTAAATACCTAGTGTGTGTGTGTGTGTGTGTGTGTGTGTGTGTGTGTGTGTCCGCCTGCCACATTAACAGCATTTATTTGTAATGAATAGCACACTAGAAATAGGTCTGGCTAAAGCAGGTTTCTTCTTCTTCTTCTTCTTCTTTTTTTAATTAATTTATTTTTCCATAGCCCAGCAACCCTATCCCTCCCCCCACCACCTCCCCACAACCCTCAGTTTGTTTCCTGAGATGAAGAGTCTCTTATGGTTTGTCTCCCTCCCCAGTCCCATCTTGTTTCATTTTTTCCCTTCCTATCCCCCACAACCCCCCACTCTGCCTCTCAAATTCCTCATATCAGAGAGATCATATGATAATTGTCTTTCTCTGATGGACTTATTTCTAGAGCAGGTTTCTGTAAGGTGTGATTGTTAACTCTTTTGTCGACTCTATGTACAAAAATGTTGACAATAATAATCAGGTTAGTCCTTCACTATAAGTTCTAACTCTAGCAACAGCTTTTGGAATTTTAAAACTCCAGTGAGTAATGAAAATATGAGGGAAGCTAGATGATTGAGTCCATGGTACAGAGTAAGAAATATATTCTTTTTTATTGCATAGGTATATATGTCTTACAATAGAATGTAATGAAATACACACACTGTAGCACACATGTTTGAATTCTTACATAAGAAACTAGTAAGGAGAATGCTTTCATTGTCCAAGTTGGCTGATTCTTCCCTGTATGTACCTTATCCTATGCTGGTCTGTGCTATGTCATCATACTCTTGTATCGAAGATTCTTCTCCTTGCCTTTGCACTGTTCAAAACTCCCTCTCTGGTGCTATTAGAGTTTTGTTTTGTTCTTTAATTCCTTCACTGGGGGGGTCAAAACTGTGATCCTGCTTGAACTGTCAGCCTGCTGATGGCTTTGCCATGTTGTGATGTTTCTTGGCTAGTCTCTGTTCTGACAATGTTGTGTTTGCTGAGCTCTGTTCCAGGTGAGATTGAGCCAGATTTCCTGTTGGAGACAAAGCTCTTGAATGGGATACAAGGAAAAAAACAAAACAAAACTTTTTTTCATTGGACAAAATTGTGCATGTGTACCTGTGGAGTTCTATTAAATTATTGTCCCCACTATAGAGAATATAATCAACAGAATTGTGATAAGGCTATATAGTGACATATGGTAGCTACACTTGCAGTGAGCATAGCGTAATGTAAAGTGGTCGAATCACTAGGTTGTGTACCTGAAACTAATGTAACATAGTGTGTCAGCTGTACTTCTCTATCTTGGCAGTGAATTCCTTCAGTAACTCTAATTTTTCTCAATGTTTATGGCAGCTGGCTTTGTAAAAGTCATATGTTCCATAACTATTGGGCATAATTGAACTGATACATTAAATTCATCTTTAGTAGTGCTGGTAACACTGACTTCTTAATAAACACAAAATTATAATCACTTCCTGTGTGTATCAAGGAAGGCTTCCCTGATGAACCTACAAAATATTATGTTTTGGAACATTTCTGTGATACTCAAGGAACTGAGGTTGGGAGCGGGGAAGGCTGGCACTCCTAGAAAGCCAATACAGTTCTCACCATTCTAGTTTTACTTTAATAAACATTAAGATTTTCATACTGAAATATAATTATTCTAAATAGTGAAAAAGGAATTGATTAGATTTAATTATAAGCATTTAAGCTTAAGGAACATAAAAAAAGGGGGAGGAAGGGGAAAGAGGAGAGTATAAACTCTGTTCATTTAAAGTGGGATAAAACTCAGTATTTCCATGTATACAGTTTATCTCTATTTGAATTGCTCTGGGTCTTAACTGAAAAACCACTGGGGACTTCACTAGGTCCTGTCTATATTAAACACTTTCTATGTCCTTAGTGAGATCTGGGTGTGAAAATCTCCCTCTCTCTACTTCCTTGCTATTATTTTCCACCAACTTCATGATATCTTTTCTTACCATTGGCACAACTTTTTCCTGCAGCTCTCCCTTTTTTGTTCACTTATTTTTCCTTTATTAAGGGTCCAACTTTATTGTGTCTTATCCCAGGTATCCCTAATTCTTCCACAACTTTATTTTTTGAACTACACATCTCAGCATTTTACCACCCCAGCTTCTTAAAGGAAGCAGATAATTTGCTACAAAAATTAAACATAGGTTCAATTATACATGTCAGTATGAATTAGACACATACTGTTGAGATATTTTCAAGAGTTCCTCCCTTAAATAGTACATTCTTTTTCTCAAAAGATGGAACTGCTTTTGCATCTATTGCCTCCTTATCCCCGTAAAGTTAAGTTTATTTGTTTTTGTTTTTCAATTTAAGGGTTGAGTTTGCGTATTATTATCTCTGCTTTACAGTGGAACCTGAAGCACAGAGCAGGAAAACATTCCCCCTAAGGGCCCTCAATATATGCCCCAGCCATGGCTGGGCCTCCCAGCTTCTGAGGGCCAGGCCTGCATTTTTTCTCCTGGTCTTGCTGAGGGCAATTAGAAATTGAAGCAATTTCTAAGCCCTGCTCCGAATCATTTGTAAGTCAAGGTCATTTGTTTGTACCTATTTTGGTGATGTCAGCTCTTTCAAGAGAATTTCAAATATACTTTTCCTAAATCAGTGTTTTTCAAATGTCAATAATACGCAAACAGCTTTCAAAGAAAAAGGATCCTCATCAGTTATAAGCATAGGCAAACTCTTTTAATTCATAACATTACTTAAATTTGTATGAGAAAATTTACGTAACTTATCTACAAATACATAAACACACCATACTTGTCATTCTGCATCAAAAAAATCAAACCATGTCAAACTCAAACAAATTCATATTACCAAGGAACTTCCCTTAATCAGCAACATTAATATGAGAGATGATGTCCTTTTAGGAAACATAATTAGCTAGGCAACAGGAATATATTCTGGCTTCCAGGCATAGCCTGTTTTGAGATTGGCATGTCCAGGCTGACCTATGCTGTATGACCTCACCACCCTCCTGCCATTTCTATCCTATTGGGATGGAACCTCTGTCCACCCGGGGCACTGTGATGTCATTGGAGGAAAGTCCATAACTGATGCATGGATGTCTCTGCTCTTTTCTTTATCAGTATGCTATGAACAGAGTACTACTACTCAGTGCAAACACAAACATGGGCACTAAAATTGACTGCCAGTGCTCTCTTATGAAGTGGTTCCCTAGACAATCCCTAGTGGTTCCCTAGACAATTCAAATCCCTTATACTATTTTTATTAAATACCAACACATAATTTCTTTTGAATTCTCACAAGACCTCCAAAACTCTGGGGATAAAGGAGCTCTAGCTGGAGAAGCATCTCCTTAAACTTACTGCTTGAAGACTTGGAGAAGCAATAAGAGTTTTCAAGTCTAGCCTTAGACTAGATCGCTGTCTACTGGGACATTTAAGGGCAACCTAAGGATCTCACCCCTACCAGTTTGCTAAAACACTAAAATGAGTCTGTTAATTCAGGCAAAGGATTGAAGGACCTGAGTTAAATGCAAATATATTACTGGAGGAGAATAACCAACAGCAATTGATTCTCTTGTTGACAATTTCTTATAAATGTAATTTTGCACAAAACAAAGCCTAACAGAATGAGACATAACATAGGTGGCTCTGATATCATCAATCATCATGTCTTAAGTGCCCACTACCATTAGGGATCTGAAGAGGTAAACAGAGTCCCTATTCTTGGTTTTTAAAATCCAGCTGGTAATACAAGACAAATGGAGTGAGAGGGGGAGCTTTCCTTGGATAAGCAAGGAGAGAAACTTACAAACTAGGCAGCAACAAAAGCCCTCAGCTCAAGGCCATCTTGGTTTGGAGCCAAAAGAAAAGCAAAACGGCCCAGATGGAAGAGGTTTAGAGAAAGAACACAAACCTTCCCTGCCTTTTAGTTTTTTTAGCCAGTCTTGAAACTCTTGCTTATTTTTTAAAAGTGTAAAAACATACCTGTAATAAGAAGTAGATGATTCTTCAGTTATGGGATTTTCATTTGTATATTTCTTTGAAAACTTTTATCTCCCCTCAGATACTTTCCTTGATGTCTTCTGTGCAGCCCACGGTGAGAGTGAGGGAGAGGAATTAATAACACCTCCTACCCTGTAGTCCTGTCTCTTCTCTCTTTCCACGGCTATCAATGCAGTTCTGCAATTCTGGATTTCTTACAAGTCTCTCTTGAATTAGGAAACCATAATTTAAAGTTGTTGAGATTGTTCAATTGCTTGCCACCCTCCTGGCTTGATATTGTTCATGTTTAATGTCTGTTTATCTGGTGGGCATGTAATTAACTTCTGATTTCCCCCTCATAGTTCTATAGTTTACAAGTGTAAAAGCTGACTGATAAAACCATGTTGAGGAGGGAACATCTTACTGCATTTATGGGTAGGAAGTGGATGGTTAAAACAGGTTTTCCCCAAGGAAAAGTGAAGAAACCTTTATCAGGAGCCCCTGAATAGACAGCCCTCTCATTTACTATGTAATGCACATCATCTCTTTATATCCACACACCCCACCTATGAGGCATGGATCATCACTTCATACAGAGATAAGATTTAGAGAAATAAAGTAACTTGCCTAGCTTCACATACTTAGTGTCAGAGCTGATAGGTGAGCCCCAAACTACGTGTCCTTTCCCATCACCATACCACCTCTCCTGGGGGTCTTCTCCTGATGGTCTTTGTCTCTAGGAGACAGGGGATAGGGCTACCTGAGCAGGCAGTGAAAGTAGAGAGCACTTTTAGCTGGGGAAGCTATTGTCCCCTCCCCCTTATAAATCAGTCACTTTAGTCATCCTTTTTTTTTTTTTTTAAGATTTTATTTATTTATTGGACAGAGCAAAACACAGGTAGAAAGGAAACACAACAGGCAGAGTGAGAGGGAGAAGCAGGCTTCTCACCGCGCAGAGAGCCCGATTTGGGGCTTGAACCTGGGACTCCGGGATCATGACCTGAGCCAAAAGCAGACGCTTAATAACTGAGCCACCCAGGCACCCCAACTTTAGTCATCTTTTCTGTCTTCCTCCACCACCTCCTTTCTCCTTCCCTGTGCTCTTTTCTTCTTTTTCATCTTTTCCTCAGAAAGCATTCAACAGACATGATCAGGATTGGTGGAGAAGAGCTATTCCTGTTCTTTTTCCCTTATCCAAAACCCTGTGCCTGTGTGAACATGTGTTTGAGGAAGTAATGGTACACAGACCACAGACCACCAGCTGTGCTGGGAGCGTTTCAGCCAAATGTCATCTTAAGTCCAGGGCTGCAACTCAGAAGGCACATGGAAGGGGGCCCCTTTTTCTCTAATCCATCTAGAGTCCACATTCCCTGGAACACAGGGAGAAGGGCTCTCACTAACTTACAAAGGGCAGGGTACTCAGCTCTGCTTTGCAAACACACTTATCAGTCTCAAGAAGAAACTTACAGAATTATGTTAATATCAGTGGTGGGGGTGGGGAGCTTCCCAGTCAATGCAAAGGACTGCCCAGAAACTCACCAGTTGGGTGGAATGCTCAGTCCTGATGCTTTTCTCTATAGTGCTTCCTCTTTTTGAGTGTTTCTTTGCTGAAATGGTGGAGGAGAGAGGGGCAAATTCAGCTCTGATTTTTATTTGTAGCTTGGTGACAAATGATGGGGATAAAATTTAAACCATTCATTTACTAAGTTCTGGGAATTGTCAGAGGATTTTATTTGTACATGCCTTCCTGACCCCCATTTTCTCAGAGAAGTAAAAATTATGCTGCATTTGTAAACAAGGTACTTTTATTGAGTTGAACTTTTATGAATGTGTGGTATATTTAGCCAAAATAACACTCTTTGTTGAATATAAGTATACTCAAAGGGCTCTACGCGTAGAACTCTGTATGATTAATATGCACTTGAAAGTTGTTACAAAGTAAGCATGATTTCAGAGTTTGTGGAGTCTCTTAAATTCACTTTGTAATTTAATGTGTAGCTACTGAAGTCAGAGTTGAGGGATATTACTACCAGAAATCTGTATCATATCACACACCTTTTCGAGTAAACCGGTCACTGTTCCAAACTTGAAAGGCTCTCTTTTTAAAAATGTTAAGTTGTGTTGCCTTGGAACAGAGAAATGAAGAAGTGAGACCATTAAACATTTGAAATACGCTCATTTGAGATATGCTTACAGTATGTTTTGCCGTGCTGAGTAAATTTTTTCCCTCCTAGTAACTGAAAAAGTATAAAACACAAACTAAGTGGCTGTGCTTTGCTTTACTCATAAAAAAAAAAATTTAACCCATGAAATACACCGCTATTACAGAGGTAGCTTATAATAGTCTAAGAACATATAGGCCACTGGAATCCCTGGTTTGATTCACATTTGTTGCCCTATTTTTGTTTTTGCAGAGCTGCTCAAATTCTACCCTTTTTACCTATGCTTTTAACATTTCTCATATATAGAATTTTTTCCTGGTGAAAGACTCTTTCCTTGAGTGGAAAGTCCTGGAAATTCATAACTGCCCAAACCATCTCCTTCCAACTGTCTCTCTCTTTCACAAACACATGCTAATAATCAGTTCATTTTTAAAAAGTCATGTATTGTTGGGAAATGCTGTTGTTCTGCTTTACTGACTATTCATTTTTTCCAAAACACAATCATATATAATGACTTGATACAGATACTGTATGCTCAGAGTTCTTAATTGTCCGACCATAGCATCTACTCTAGCAGCTTAAGTAGAAAAACATTTATTAAGGTAGATAAGTTGCTCAAAGAACCATTGGGAGGACAAAATTACAGAATTGGGCTGACTTTCCCAGACTGGTTCTCTGAACTGGAGTTGAGAGCTGGTGTATTGGGGTTGCCAGGAAGCTGCTGCCTTCACCAAACTGGACGCCACACAGTCAGAAAGCGCCCCCGCCCCCGGGTCCCCCCATATGAACAACCTCTGGATCCAGAGCCATCCCACCTCTGCCATTATGAGGGCCAACGAAGCAGGTGCCACATACTGTGTAACTCCAAGGTGTGACTCACTTCTGAATCAAAGCTCGACATAGATAGGAATATAGCAGACTGGCTGGAACTCTGTCTCATCTGGAGCCCTAGCTACAAGAGCAAGATTGGGAAGGAGGACAGAGTTTTAATTTGAGCTCAAACATTGTAAGGAGTTTGGAATGGGCATTGACGTAGCCTATCCTCAGAATCCACTTAGTGGCTGTGATACATCTAATCTGTAAAGATTCTGTGCCCTTCAGTGATTTGGAAACTCTGTGCATGGGTTGAGGCTTACAAAATATAGGATCTCTCTGTAAGGTGATCGGGTAGCAAGCGGTTCTTTTCGTTGAAATGATAGAATGTGGAGCATTTTCTCTGAAACTGTTTAGCTCCCCCAAAAGAGCAGTCTGATAGTCCTGCTTACTAGAGGCATCCATCTGGTTGCTGGCACTCTGGGGTAGGGCAGGAAAAGGGGAGAAGGGACATTTCAACATGAAGACTTTCACCAAGTTCTCAAGTTTTTAATCCCACCTTTGCTGTTCACCCTGCCTAGCATTTCTGGTCCTCAAACTTTTCTTATATAATTCTCTCTCCAGAGAAAAAGCCTCTGATCTCCTGCTAAGGGTAGGAATGTACTGCTGTGTGTTGAGGAAGTAACACTGTGTCATTATTTATTCTATGTTCTTCAGTGTATCTGATCTTGCTGTCTAAGCCCCACAACTGTCCTCTCAGGGTATCAGGTGCCGCCAAGTAACAGGACTAGACCCAGTTGGGGTGGCTTCCCTTCAATTCTCTCCCCCTGTAGGAATTTGGGAGAATAACTCCTTTCTTTATGCTAAGTCAATGAGTACTCCTCTGCCTTCTCTCTTCCAAAGCTTTCAGGAAATTTCTTTTCTACTGTTTCTTCCCCTCCCATTTTCTTTATCCTTGTGGGTCAATATTTTTTTATTCCTTTACTATCATCATAATGGGTTTAGGGGAGGGAAAAGAGATGTCAGTCAATCTATCATGCTTAGCCATAAGTCCCTTAAATTTATTCTTTAGTGTGCTTATCATTATCAGTCTTGTACATTTTCAGTCTTGTATGTATAAAACTTGTGAATATTTCTTTAAATATTTCTTTAATATTGAGATTAAATATACAAATTTGAAACTAGTCTTTAATTTTCTCAATTTAAAATTACAAAAGTCCTTTTTTGGGGGGAGGAGAGGGAAGCCCACATTTTGAGGGTATTAGAGGTACCTGGAAATATAATATATACTAAGTGCCAAACAAACAAAAAAATGGTACTGTCCAAGAATGCAAAGGGAATGGAGGAGGGAGCCCTCCAGTGGGCTTTTATGGCGAGGCAGGCTTCCTGGAGGAGGTGGAACTTGAACTGGACTCTGAAGAGAGGGAAGGAACCAGGAAAAGAGTTAGGTAATGGCAAGCATTGCTGTCTTCCCCTTACCCAGTGGGGATGTACCAGCCAGCATGTACCTCCATTTAAGGGTCTGTGTGAGTACAGAAGGGACAGACGTGAAGCTGATGGCTCGTAAGCCATAGAGTTATCTTGGGCCTACTGCGACAGCCCCGCAAACCCACACATGAGCAGTTTCTTCAGTGCCCGAGATGAAAAATATAAAGAAGTACTTTTTACTAGCAGCCTCCTGGCTCACAGATGCTGTATACTACTCAAGATGTAATTCTGATTAAAGCAAGGAGTTAAGCTTAAATGGAAAGATGGGCAGTTTGTATTATGAGTTGCATCCTTGTACATCTCTATAGTTATAACTTCTTAATAGCAATAAACACCAGATTGTAGTTTTCAACAGCATGTGGATCTAGTACTCTGGTATTCTCAATATTTTTATGGCCTTTCGTTTTTCTTTGATATTTTGATTATTTTCTAAGTCACTCATCATCTCTGGAGTCCTTAGTCTAAGCAAAGCACTATGCCAGCCCACACAGGGACTCAATCATATGTTCATTCAACAAGTGTTTTATGAGTGTCAACTATGCAACTAAAACTAAGAAGGAAACAGTTGCTTCCCTCCAAGAGTTTATGCTTTGATGGGGAAGTCAGGACATAGTTACATGGTAGCAGAGGAGTAAGATACATGGAATGATTAACAACAATAATAACTGTAATAATAGTAGCAGATTTGTTCTTTCCCTAGGAGTTTAGAGCATACACACACTTTAGTGAAGCCCTCAGCCACTTAGAGATAAAATGGAAAGTAAACCAAGCACAGAAATTCTGCCAAGGTGTGGGACTGGGGTGAGAGAAATTCTGGAAATGGTCGAGGAGGCATCAAAGTGCCCAGTCAGGCAGGGTGGTATGACAAGGGTGGTTTGAACCAGAAGGATTGGCTAAATGACATCCATGGCTCTGGGAGATTGCAGGGAGCTAGATGGAGCTGCTCCGTGTAGCGGACCTAAAGAGATGAAGCACATCAAGTTCCAGGCAGACTGGGGGAGGGCAGAGCCCTGGTACTGTGGGAACACAAGGAGAATGAGGCTGGCAGGTGCACCAGACTCTGGAAGGGGGATCTGGAAATCCAGGCCTGTCTACCAGTTTCCTTCAGGGTCCAACTGCATTTCTTAGAGGCAACATCTGAGCAAGAGGATGAGTCTACAGGCAGCTTTTCTCATAGCCCCACTCCTGTCTCAACTAGGAGCATCACTTTTTAATCTACCCAATATAATGAGCTTTGGTGTCAGTTTTTTTTAAGGATCCCCCTGATTTAAAAATAGTAAGTGTGCAAGTGGTATGGAGATGGAAAAAAAAGCTAGAAAAATGATATCTGTAATACTTTAAGAAAAAAAATGTACATTAAGTCTGAACTAGATGGAGTCATCTTTTGCAGGAGACCTGAGTGGAAGAAAAGCAGAGTAGCAAATAGGCAGTGACATTTCTGGCGGAAAAATATAGTATAGACAAAGACAAGAAGATATGCTTAGACGTGTCTGTGTGGAAAATAAAAATACATTGACTTCCTGGAAAGCAGGAGTAATGTGGTTGGCACAGTGGGTATGTCGAGGAATTTGAATCTACTCTGAATGGTAGGACAGTGTCATTTTGGAGAATGAGGCGGGGGTGAGGAGCATGATGAAAATGTATGCTTACATAACTCTTGTGTCAGTTACTCAAAGGATGAAAGGCTAGCATTCATTTATGGCAGCATCACATTTTTCCTGGCCCAGGTACCTACCCCAAAACCCAGGATAATGTCTCTAGTTTCCCTGTTTGCAAACATTCTGGCCACAATATATCAAGGAAAAAAAAAAAAAAACTTTGTCAGGAAAAATATTGATCAGTATTATTATCTCTTGAGCAACAAGCCAATTATAATAATACTGAGTGTCTTATGGTATCTCATGAGTTTCCAGGATTCTACAAGAACATTTACAGTCCCTTGATGAGGGAAGTTAATTTTCAGCTTGGACTAATATATGGGCTACTGCCCTGTTTTTGGGCCAGGTTCTTGGGGGCACAGTCTGTCTCCTCCTCTGGCTGGTGTAGTGGTTCCGTCCATGTGGCTTACACACGTTGCGGTCTGCTTGGGTCATAGGAATGTTCCATTCATTGCTAACAGGGTGGTGAAGCACTGAGAGAGGACAGATATATGTCAGTTTCTCCATAGGGGAAGAGACATTTAACAAATGAGAACTATATGGTGTGAAAAACGCAGTAACAGAGAATAAACATGGGATATCATTAATGTGAGTATGAGAAGAGGAGTGGTCACAACTGGGAATCTTTGTTCTAATGAAGTTCAGCTAGTCTCAGCAATATGGACTGTTCTCTTAATCTGTCATGGAACTTTATTCTATTCTGATTATTTATTAGCCTGAGAAATATTATCACAATCTTTTGAAATGTTACAACAAGCCAGTGAAGAATGTTAATAAATATATATGTAGGAAATAAATGTGGTGCTATTATTACATATTTCAAAAATATATTTGGTGCCATTGCTGACTTTTTCATACATTTTTCTTAATTCTTTCCAATTTCTTATGCTCTCCTGTTTGTTTGTTTTAATTTGCACCATTCTTACTTCTTCAGAACTATGTATTTCCTGGTTTGGGTTTTTGTGTTGTTCCAACGTATATTGAAATAACACTGTGCATGCATGTCTTTAAACCATTGGGTTTATATTAACTAAATCAAGTATAAGGCCTAGTTTAGTAAAATTTCACCTAATAGGATACTAGCAGAAAGCTGTAAATTCATTCAAGATCAGTCTTGCAGGCATTAAAATAAGATTTTATATCATCCCTGTTTAATTTTTAACATAATAGTATAGACATATTCATAGACATAAGAGTAGATAGGTAGACATGGTAGTAAAATGGTATAAGTAAATGGAGTAAGTGGTAAAATTTCATCATGTTGGAATTTTACTTCTGCTCATTTATAGTCAAATGTGTGTTAAATAGTATCTGTACGTGCAACAGTGTCTAACTGGTGAGTGTAAACACCAAAGAATTTTAACATAAACGTTGCCCTCAAAGATTTTCCAATATATTTGAAGAGGCAAGCTGAGAATAAATAAGAAATGGCATCCTAGGACAAAACCATGGGAAATTTGAAAGTGCTTAAAAAAAGATATATATGGAGTGCCTGGGTGGTACAACTCTTTGTTCCAGCTCAGATTGAGATCTCCTGGTCATGGGTCGAAGCTCCACGTCAGGCTCCATGCTCAGCACAGAGTCTGCTTCAGATTCTCTCTCCCTCTCCCCCTACCACTCCTGCTGGCATGCTTTCTCTCTCTCTCTCTCTCTCTCTCTCTCTCTCTCAAATAAATAAAATTATTTTGAAAAAATAAAAAAATAAAAAAAAGACATATATGATATGTTGTAATTAGAGTAGGCTTCATGGAGGAGGTGGCACTTGACATATATTTCAAGGCCATTAGTAGGTGTCTTCTAGCAGGGAAGAAGACATCCCTAGCAAGTAGAAGCCACACAAACAGAGGCAGAGAGAGAAATACACATGACAGTCAATCTAAACACTATAAAGATTTCATGATCAAAAGCTGTGCCAATCCATTAAGCATCTTTTAGAGGTTTTTTTTTTTCTTTCCTACAGTTTTTATTTGATTCTCAAATATATGTGGCTATTAAATATCTTACTCAATATTTGGCTTTGGTTATCAAACATTTTCAAATTAATTCAGCAAATATTTATAATATGGTGTATAAATTTCAATGACCAACACTATGCTAGGCATTATGATATATAGAAATGAAGAACTCGTTGTCTCAACCTTGAATATTTTGTTGCCTTGTTGGTGAGAAAATATATGTGCAATCAGATTCAAGGTAGTCATCAAACCAAGGATACTAAAATGTTCCCCAGGTTTTGAAACTCCTTGCATATAAATCACCAGGTATTTAAAGACTTTCCAATCATTTGCATATGCAGGAGCTATTCCTCTACACACCCAACCCTCTCCTCATACCCACTGTAGATCCTTCCCGCAACCAAGCTATATTGATGGTGCCCTGCCAGCTAGAAATTATCATTGGTCACTTGTTGACCCCACATCTATTGTTCATTGATCCTTTTGTTTCCTTACAAGATCAGTGAACACATCCTATAGCCATCATAACCTTGATTCATCTGCCTTCTGCCACTCATAGTTCAGTTACTTCCACCTCACATAACACCCTTTCACACATTTAATGCATATTTTTTTTGACAGAGAGAAACACAGCCAGAGAGGGAGCATAAGCAGGGGGAGTGAGAGAGGGAGAAGCAGGCTTCCCACCGAGCAGGGAGCCCAATGTGGGGTTCTATCCTGGGTCTCCGGGATCATGACCTGAGCCGAAGGCAGTCACTTAACCAACTGAGCCACCCAGGCGCCCATAATGCATCCTTTTGAGTATCTATCTTATTCTCCTCTTTCTTCTAATACTTGTTACATTACTGGAAGGAAAGAACACAAACTCTCTCCTGTTCCCTTTCTTTTCAAACAAACAAACAAAAATCCCTGGATGCCTCCCGAACAAATAGTGCTAGTAACCATTTTGTATTGAGGAAGAGAAAGACACTAAGTTTAAAAATGAAAGAAAAAAAAAAGATGTTGAATTAGTGACATCAGCTTCTAAAGCTTTTGAATATATGCAGAAATTTCTTTCTGAATCTCCATGAAAAAAACCCTTCCTCTAAAATTTTACAAGTGCTTCTTCCAGAATGTCTACTTAATATAAAAATCTTTAAAATATCAAATTATAGCTTATATATAAATGTTGTAGAAGCATTTTCTACTTTTTATTTTTCTTTGCAAATGTAACCTACTTGAACAAGAGAATTGACTGAACATTCTGAATTCCAAATGAACAACATTCATACAAATTTTGTAATATAATGCATTTATAAGATGAGGATGCCTCATATAATATATGATGCAAAGTCAATAGAATAAACAATACCTATTGTATGAATTGAAAGGAGAGAGACAGGGCAGTGACAAAGAGACATAAATTGCAAACACTTTTTGCTCAGAAGGTAAAACTTGAACTTGACTGTAAATAATAAACTGGTGTGGTAGGGAGAAGTTGAAAGGGTATCTCTACATGGGAAAAGACAGTTGACAAAGTTGTATTTGGTTGAAATGGAGGCTTTTTATGGAAGAGTCAAAGAAACTGACCAGGTTTGGACCAGTTTGTAGGTGTCTCATGTGACAAAAGTGACCGATGTCACATTAAGGAATTTCATGGATTTTCTTCCAGTAATAATGGAAAGCTGTGAAAATTTGGAAGGACTGTCATGGATTCGACAGAGTAGTTTTAGAAATTTACCCTTCCCTGGTATGTTCAAGGAATTAGAAAGCAAAAAATTAGTTAGGAGGCCATTTATAGCCACAGGCTTGTGAGATGCCAGAGGCTGGGGCTAATGTGGTGGGAATGTCAGTTAGTGGGAGATCTGACTAGTGCTTCCACCAGAATGCACTGTAGTCTTGATGTAATAAAGGGAGTGAGGGAAAGCAATACCGTAGAAGTTATGAGGTTTCAGACTGGGTGACAGGAAGAATGAAAATACACCCAGTGGCAAAAACAGGGATGTAGAAGAGAAAAAAAATGGGTGGAGGGGCGCCTGGCTAGCTCAGTCAGTAGACCATGTGATTTTTTTTTTTTTTTTAAATCTTGGGACCATGAGTTCAGCCCCACATGGGGTATAGAGCTTACTTTATTAATAAATAAATAAATAAATAAATAAATAAATAAATAGTAAGTAAGTAAATCAGTAAATAAGAAAAATGGGATAGATGAGAGGATATGGGTCCCAACTCTGTCAAGAGAAAATTGTGAGCTATGTAATGTCATTTTAAATTACCTAGCAGCCATATTCAAAAAACTAAAAATAGATGAAATTGCATTTAATATTTTATTTTCCCTAATATATTCCAAATATTATTTTTACATATAATCAATATAAAAATATAAATGATCTCATATACATTCTTTTTCTCACACTGAGTGCTTGAAATCTGGTGTGTATTTAATACTTAAATACTTAGGGCACATCCCAAATTAACTAGCTACATTTCAAGTGCTCACTAGTGACTGTGGCTGGTGGCTACCATATTGGACAGGATATTATTGGCCAGTTTAGTAAAACTAACAAATATTATGTAGCAAGTGTTGCAATTAAGCTGGTGCTATAAGATTCACTGTATTTTGGAAATTATAATTCTGTTTAACCTTTCTCCTCTATTCCTTTTGTTTATTTTAGCTACTTCATATTCAAGATGTTCTTCTAACAGAACATTATTCTTTACCAAAGCACCAAGAATTTTAGAAATATCCATGATGGATTGTTTCATTGTTCTCTCTAATTCTCTACTTGACTTACAACCTCAATTAAACAAGTCAGTCTGAATTTTCTTTTTCTTCTCCCTTTCTCAGTCTTAAAACTCTTGACTTTGAAATAATTTAGCAATATGTCCTCAAAAACCTTGGATAAATGACAGTACTTTGGAAATGAAACTACATTTTTCATGTTCCCCTGTCTGCAAATGTGTGTATTTCTCCAGCATTTAGTATCTGACATAAACTTGCTGGATTTTTGGTCTTCACTATATGCTAAAGAATGCAGTATAAAAGGCAGCGTGCTTCTATAGAAAACACGCCAAGGACATTGTGTTCCATCTTTACAATGAAATGCAGATTTCCCATTAAAAGGCAGATCCATCATTTCAAAAGGTTGAATGGGATGGTGCATTAAAAAAATCCAGCTGCTGAAATTTAGGGCATTGAAAAACACCCAATAAAACAATGTTCCCTGGATTTTTCAAGCATTTTCATTTGATTATGTATTGGATATCTTTTCATTCAATCTGTGATCTTGCCTCTTAGAATTCTATCTAAAATAGTCTGACAAGTGTTTCAAACAAGTTAGACTCAACTGTGATACTTCATTAACTTAAATTACACATTTTGTTATTTAGAATATCCTTGTGTTTGCTAATATATTATTAATTTTTGCACAAGAAATATTGGAATTTTCTTTCAGTGCTTTGCTTTTTCATGATTATTCTTAGGCTTCTCTTACTCCCATTTATTTATTTACTTACTTTTTAATGTTTTTTTTTTTTAAAGATTTTATTTATTTGATAGTGAAACACAGCCAGAGAGGGAACACAAGCAGGGGGAGTGAGAGAGGGAGAAGCAGGCTTCCTGCCGAGCAGAGAGCCTGATGTGGGACTCGATCCCTGGTCTCCGGGATCATGACCTGAGCCGAAGTTGCTTAACCAGCTGAGCCACCCAGGCGCCCCTACTTTTTAATGTTTTTTTAAGCTTCTTTGATGGCATTGTCTGCCAGGATGCCCATTTTGTTCTCCAGGCAACTTCCTTCAACTGATTTAGTCTTCTATTTCTCTCTGCCTCCCTATTCTGATGTGTTCTGCTAATTTTTCTGTAATTAATTTAAGACTAAGAAGTGGCAAAGCCAGTGATTCTCCGGGCAATAACTCTCTATGGGATCTGCAGACAACATGGTTCCCACAAGCTGGCTAGGCTGTACATGCGCGCGTGCGCGCACACACACACACACACACACACACACACACACACACACACAAAGAGTTCTGCTCTACTCACTGAGCCTAGTGCTGTAAGGGGCTGTAGGAACAAAAAGGCTTATGTCAAACATGTCTGTATAGTGCATGCATTTTTTGACAGGAAATACAGTAATAGCAGTTTATTAAAAGTCATGGCTAAGTCTCCATACTTCCCTCATATGTAGTCTAAGCCTGCTTTTTCTCAGGACCAGCACTATATCTTAGGCTGGGACCATACACAAGGTATTGTTGAACAAGCACTGTGTGAAAATACTCCTGGGAATAGATATTGACTAAGTTTCTTAAGCTGAGTGTTTGATTCTCTCCTATTAGACTGTTAGGCATTTATACATATGATAATATTGTCCCTGGGTCAATCCCTGATAGTAAGTGTTTCTAATAATTCTTCGGCATCCAGTATGTTTCACTGAGACCAATTTAGTCTCATTTGCAGACCTCCCTCCCCAATTTCCATTTTCTTTCTAAGGAATTATTAATTTTAGAAGAGAATTTATTCTGGTTAATATCAGCCTATTTCTCATAGATTCTTTTTTTCTCAAAGAGCTCAGTAATGGAATCACTTTTTCCTGGACCCACATTTTATTCTAGACCCAAATGAAGGTCGTATTTTTGCTGTGATTTCTCCTGGTTTACAGGGGGTTTTTCAAACTGGGGTCCTGTGCTTCCAGGCTCCTGCCAGCACTGGCTATCAAAACTGCTTAGGCTGCAAATAAAATATGAAATGAAATCCATCTGGCATTTCTCATTGAATTAGGACCAGAACATTTTTGTTAAATATTAACAGATGGCTAAATTCTTAATATCAAACTAACATTTTAAAACATCTAAGGGGACCCACATGAGGAAGAAAGGATAGAGGGCCATGTGTTCTCGCTATCGCTGAGCCCTTCTTCCTCCACACTTTTCCTCCCCTCATCCTTCTGCCCCATGTGTTGAGAATCAATGGAGTCTCTTTTCTCAAGACAGCTTTTATTCATTGGTAGCTGGTATCAAAATAGTGCATCATGGTATCAAAATGTTGTAATCAAATGTTGGCCAACTCAGGTGACTTTGAAGTCATTGGCAGGTTTCAAGATCCTTTATTAAAGCCAATTTCTCTCCCTCTCTTTCTCTCTCATAGGAAAAAGAAAAGAAGTATATGCTCCCTTTGGACAACCTGAAAGTTCGAGATGTGGAGAAGAGCTTTATGTCTAGCAAGCACATCTTTGCACTTTTTAATACAGAACAAAGGTAAGAAAATGAAGCAGCTTCTGTCTTCAGATATTTTTTACTTGAATTTCTGTGTGATCTAGAGATCATATTTACAAGAGTTCCATTGGTCCCACCTTGAAATTTGCTAACTCTATGGTTTTCCTTTTATTTAGCTTGTATGTTTAGCTTTCACCATAGGTTATGGTTTCAAAAGATTAAAACTTAGAATAAGAAGGATCTTCAAGTATTAATTGTTCCCCGATCTTCCAGCAGGCCCCCAAATCATGCTGCTTTCATTCTTAAAGTATGTTTTATTATTTTAAAGTCTTCCTTGTCCTGAATTTGTCATGTACATACTTACAAATTACTGTTAGAATTTTTAATAGTATCTGTCCAGCATGGATGGGTATTACCCAAGTCCTTCTTATATATATTAGGATGGCGTTTTTGCATTGGCAAATGTAGAGTTACTCACTTAATGTGGGTAGAACTATGTAGTACTGCACAGTTTTTCAAAGCATTATGCTCATTTCTTAATCAGTTTCCCATGAGGTCGAAAGGTAGAGTACCCTGGTGACCATTTTATAAATCAGAACTGTAGCTCAGAGAGGTTATCTTTCTTCAGATCCTAAACTTAGTACACGAGAAAGCTTTGAATTGAGCCAGGACTTCTGGGTCTAAGTTCACTTTTCCTTCCACTCGTGTTTGTGTGTGTGTGTGTGTGTGTGTGTGTGTGTGTGTGTGTGTGTGTGTCTGGTTTTGTTGCTGTTGTTTATTTGTTTTCCTGCCCCTCACGTACAACATCAAACTTAATTTGGGGCAGATTGTCATGGAGTGCCATGTTTGCTTACGGAAGTCAAGTGGTAACGGAGAGGTGATGGAGGGTGGCGTAGGGATATGTCAGAGTGTCATAAGGTGGCGAGGGTAACAGGGAGATCTTTCCCAAATGAAAATGTTCTAGGAAGAAGCTAATGAATTTCTGTGAGTCAGTTGTTAAGAGACTGAGTCATTAGGTGGCAGAGTCTAATCTTAACCCATCTCTTCAGGCCTTTTATCTTTATTTAGCAATGAATGAAGTTCCTTGATTAGGTTCAGTGACTGGCCCAGGGTCAATCACACAGTAAATTAAAATAGCAAAAGAAGCCTTCTTCCTACATTCCCAGTCAGTTGCTCAGAGTGACTCATTATACAGAAATACTTAGAAAAACCACAAGAGCAAATCATTTAAAGAATCAAGAGGAAAGAAAATGAAACATAATTCCCCTACAGATCACTGAGATGGGAGTTTTTCAAGACTTAGTATTGTTTGAGAATAGCTTATGAAAAAAAACACTGTGATGATAAAGAATAAAAAGATTTCCTGGAGAGAGCAGTAGTGTGTCCTCATATGAGGGCCAAACTTAGTACTGTTTACATACTTTCCTCAAAGCGGTGGGTAATTGGGAGGTCCCAAAGGAATCTTCACAGATGTGCTCAGCCTTCCTGCCTGGATACAGACTTGGAAGTGTGACTACTGCCTAAGACATCGATTTGAGTTCCCGATCAACCTGGAAAGTTCAGGTTGTAAAAGAGCTTGGTCCAAAATTTAAGAAATCAGACAGTGGTAGAATATCTTTTTAGATGAAATACAATTGTGGCTGTTTATGGGAGCAAAAGACACCAAAATTAGATAACTCTGGACTTCTAAAATTCTAGATAGGTATTCTGGAATCTAGAGTTCTCAGAAGGTAGTGAACTCTTCAACCACTTCTCAGAGACCTCTGTGAGTACAAGGATGTCCCACCTATAGGCCTATTTGCCATTGTCTTTCCTCTGAAATCTTGATTATTTTCAATTATTTTTGTACTGGTTAGGCCCTTCAGTACAATGTCGAATGCAACTGGGCATCCTTGGTTTGCTTTTGATTTTAAGGAGAATTATCTCATAATTTTATAATTAAGTACTTTCTGATAGGTAACTGGTATTAGGTAAGGAAGACCCCTTGTGTTCCTAGTTGCTAAGGTTTCTATTTCTGTTTTAATGATGAGTGAATGTTGAATTTTTTCCAGAGCTTCTTTTCCTACAGAAATTGTATAATTTTCTTCTTTAATCTGTTCATGTAGTGAAATAGATTAATAGACCTTCAAATGTTAAACCATCCTAATCCCCTGGGATTAAACTAAGTCATGATGCAGTATTATTTATTATGCATTCCTGGCTTGTTTGCTAAGAGTTTGCTCAGACATTTGCATCTGTGATTAAAAGTGAGATTGGCCCATAAAATGTCCTTTTTTTATGCTTATATGAAAACCTTGCCTGGTTTTCATATATTTCTGTTAGCTTGATAATTGAAGTGGGAATAAGTCCTTATTATTCTTTGGAACACTTTGTATAAGATAGGGATTAACCATTAATTGATTATTTGGTAGAGCTCACCCATAAAATCAGCTAGCCCTAGTGCGCAGTTTTGGCAAGTAAACTTTTAGCTAGTGATTTAATGTATTTAATAATTATAGGTTTGTTAAGGTTTTCTATTTTTATCATGGGTCATTTTGGGTAAATTTTATTTTTCTATGGAATTATCCATTCTATTCATTTTTAAGTATATTATTATCAAGTATTTCTTAATGTTCTATTTTTTCAAATTCCTGCTGTATCTGAAATTTGACCCCTTTTTATTTCTAATATTAAACAGTATCTTTTATTAACATAATTATTCTTGCCAGACTTTTATCTATTTCAAAGAAACAGCTTTTGGCTTTTTTGATCCTTTTTTGTGTATATAATTTTTTGTATTTCAATAATCTCTTATCTTTTCTTCAATATTTTTTCCTTGTATTTTTTCAAATTTATTTTGTAGGTCTTTTACCCTAACTTCTTAATTTAGATGTGTAACTCATCAATTTTTGTCCTCTCTTTTTCTTATATATACATATAAATTTATAGATTTCCCTCTAGGTCATCCTGAAATATAATATTTTTTGTTATCATTAAGTTCTGCTTTTTTCATCTTCTGTTTCTATGATCTTCCTTATGATTTCTTCTGTGAGAAGCAATGTTTTACATTTTTTGGTTTGTTGTCATTGACTTGTAACTTAATTGCATTGTGCTCAAAGAATACAGTCGAGACAAGGTGAATTTTCATAAATATTCCATGTGTGCATGAGAAGAATGTATTGATTTGGGAGTGTGGGATTCCATGAGAGTCCATTGGATTATGCTTATTCAGTGTATTATTCAGTCTCTATAGATACTATCTTTTTTTTTTTCAGTGTATTATTCGGTCTCTATAGATACTATCTTTTTTTTAATTTATTTATTTGACAGAGAGAGAGAGCACAAGTAGGCAGAGAGGCAGGCAGAGAGAGAGGAGGAAGCAGGCTCCCCACCGATCAGAGAGCCCGATGCGGGCCTCGATCCCAGGACCCCGAGATCATTACCTGAGCTGAAGGCAGAGGCTTTAACCCACTGAGCCACCCAGGCGCCCTCTTTTTTTCATATTAATTAATTCAAACACTCAGTGAATTTATATTAGGCAGCCATATGTGCCAGACATGGCTCTATGTACTTAAAATACATTTGTGAATAAAAAAGATGGTACATTTTAGATTATGTTCCAGAGAGGGTTTTTGGCAGGAAGGTAGATAAAAGCCATAAATAATCTCACTTCATCAGAGGGGCTTTGAAAACCTCACTTTGTGATTATGAGCTTGATTACTGATATTTGCTTTATTATTTTGAGGTCAGTCTATGCTATTAGAGTCTTGCAGTCTGGAATTGTTGTATCTTCCTGGAGATATATTTATAATCTTGTGGTAACAAGATTCTTTATTCCTAACAGAGCTCCTTGCCTTTAAATTTATTTTGTCTGCTCTTAATATAACTATACTACCTTTCTTTAAGTTAATATTTGCTTGGCTTTTTTTACCTTTTTTTGCTGTCAACCATTAAAAAAAAAAAAAGCCTATTTGAGAGAGAGAGAGAGTGGTTGGGGGGTGCAGAGGGAGAGAGAGAATCTGAAGCAGACTCCCAGCTGAGTGCAGAGCCGGACATGGGACTGGATTTCACGACCCTGAGATCACGATCTGAGCCAAAACCAGGAGTCCGATGCTCAATCAACTGAGCCACTGAGATGCCCCAACAATTTTATATTTTTATTAAGTGTTTCTCTTATACTGCATGCATCTGGGTTTATTTGTTTTTAACCTAATGTGAGTCCTTTTTCTTTTAGTTAGTTAGTTTAGTCCATTTCTATATTTATAAGTGACTTATTGAGTTTATTTGAACACCTACTTTAGTCTTTCTCGTATCCTGTCTTTTCTGTACTTGTTTTCTATCTTCCCCTCTTCTTTCCTGACTTTTTAAAATTCAAGTTAATTTTTTTCTCCTTATATACTTTGGTAGTTATAGACTTTATTCTTCTAGAAGTTATATATACCTTATTTTTACTCTTTTTAATTACTCATCTTTGACTTAGAGTTTGAAGTTAGTCTTCCTACTCTTTGACCAGAATGACCTTGAAACATTTTAACTCCACTGACTCTCCTGATTTCCATGTTGTTGTTACCAGTATTTTACTTCCATCTTACTTTCTTGCCATCTTTTTCAAATGGTTCACATAGCAATGTTTGTTGAGATTTATTACTGTGATTGTCGATTTCTTTGTTCCTTTTTCCTCTTGCACCCCAGTGTTTAATTTTGGTTCATTGTCCTTCATGCTGAAGTATACCTTTTAGAAATCCTCTCAGTGGACACTACTTGGTTGTAACTCTCAGTTTGGTGCTTGTTTTCCTGAAAATGTTTTTATTTTCCTCTCATTTTTGAATAATACTTCAGTTGGATATTAAATTGTATATCGATGATACTTTTATCTCATAACTTTGAAGTCCTGATTCTCCTATTTTCTGGCTTTCAACTTTTAAGAAACAATCTAATTGTTGCTTCTTTTTAAAGTTAATCTATACTTTCTTATTGGGTGATTTCAGTATCTTTTTTGCCTTTGGTATACTGAAGTTTCAATATGATGTGCGTATGTGTGTTTTGCTTTATATTTCCTGCTTGGGATTCATTGTGTTTCCTAAACCTGAAGATTTATAATTTTCAGAAAGTATAAAAAACTGTGTATTATTATTTCTTTGGCTTTTTTCTCTTCTTTGTTCTTTTTTGCTTTTCCCAGATTACCTATTAGACACATATTAAACCACTTTATCCTGTTTTCTTCTATGTTTGACTCTCTTAAACATGTGTGTCTCTTTTTGGTCCTTTGTTTAGTGCTATCTTCCAGTTTGCTGGTACCCTCTTCGTCTGTGACCAGGGCAAAACAAACTTGCCTGTCATCTTTCTTTGCCAGTGGACCATTTTGTTTTGTTTGTTTTCACAGTCCATGCTTTTTCTGAGGATGTGGCCAGCCATTGGAGAGTGCTGGCTGTCACATAAATCCCAAAATCTTGCTTCCTATTCTTTGGGCTATGACAATCCAAGCCTTCTATTTAGTGACACTGACACCAGCCAGTGTCAAAAGTGACTGTCTTTGTTTACTCTTAAGGATCTGTTGCATTTCAGAAAGAGGTTAAGCATTTAAAATAATGTTTCCCAGCAATCCTAGACCTCCTGTAGGAAAGAGTTTTTAAATTTTTTATTCTGCCCTTTTGGTTAAAATGAAATGACCTTTCATTAGCATTACATTGTTGAAACACAAAACTACGGTCCTGACTTCCTTCAGAAGTGAAGATTATGATAACAAGTAAACCTGGAAGGATAGCCTGGGAGTTCTCTGTGTTTACAAACATGAATGTTTGGGGCACCTGGCCGGCTCAATCAGTGGAACATGTCACTCTAGATCTCAAGGTTGTGAGTTCGAACCCCACATTGGGTGTAGAGATTACTTCAAAAATAATAAAATCTTTAAAAACAACAACAACAATTGTTTACAGACCAATTAGAGAAAAGTGGCTGTCATTTTCCTATTCTCCTATTTATTCTCTCAGTAAAAAAATATTCATTCTCTTATTTACTCCAAAGTATTTATTAGTCATTCTGCATTATCGGCTATGCATGTCAGTGTTGGTACTCTAAATGAAATACAAGATGGGTTTATTTTGCATGACACTTGTAATCACCAGTGAGTGCTCTACAAGATTCAGTTTTCACTAATCTTAAAACGGAAGATTTGTGAATCAATGAAATTAATGAGAAGGTTTAAAAATAAGGAGAAAAGGTCATCTAGTTGAGAGACTATTACACGTGAAACAATGGGTTATAAAATATAAGGTAACATTTCACCAGATCTGTGGTAGTGTATTCTATTCTAGTACTTACGTCCCACAAGCAGTCATTAGTGGCATGGAAGGTGACTCCTATTGGGTCTTGGCATGAATTGATGGAGAGGAGATTGGAAGGAATATCCCAAAAAGGAAATAATATTAGTCAAAGCAAATGGGTAGGAAATGTTGCTTAATCTGTTGCCAGCAGATGATGAGAAGAAGCCAGTTTCTCTGGATCAGAAGAAGTTAATTTCAAAGGCAAGATGAGCCCTGGTTTAAAAAAAATAATAACAACCTTTTTTTTTCTTCCTGGGGTTTATTGAACTGGACTTACCCATATAATTTTATGTATTTTACTATTCTGTGTATGGGATAAACCTGCCTCTCTCAAAAGCCCATATGCTTAGCATAATTCTATCAGCTGTACTTAAATGATATTCTTTTCACCATGTATGTTGATTCTAAGACCATGTTCCTAGTCTTTTCTTTCTTCTGAGACAAGATCTTATAAGAAAAGTTCTTTTTTTGCCTTTAGTACTAAATTTATCCATTTCAGAAGAGATGTAGAAGAGATTATAGAAGAGAGTTTGTTAATGCTTCTGTTGATTTGTATTCTTCAGCCATGTCTTCAGCTGTAGTGTTTTGGGTCAAAATGCATAGTCCTTCAGCAGACCTATGGAAGATGCACTGGGTTGGGGCTGGGGGGGGAGCGTTTCACCAACGTAAGTGTAACATGTCATGGCTTTCTAGCGTTCTCTGAGACCTTAGAGATAATCTTGTCTAGTCCTCCTCATCTCACAGGTTAAAGAGTTGACATCTATAACAGTTAAATGCCTTCCCTTTGTCACAAAAGCAGTTAATGACAGCAACAAAACTGGAACCCAGGCCAGATGTCTCCTGACCCAGGGCTCTTTCTGATGCCACAGCTTTGATACTGACTCTGGAACAGGAATTCCATTTGATACTTTAATTGGAATTGTTTCCCAAAGAGCAGCGAGGAAGAGACTTTTGACTTCTTGTTGGAGGTATTTCAGTTTGTTCTTAGGTCTTACCAGTTTCCGTGGAAAGCTTTCAGTCTGCTTTGCAAAGTCCAATAGAGAACTGATCAGTGCCCTTGCTACAGTTCTTTACAGAGTTTATTAGTCATTGTCACTTGTACCATGGCATTATTCCTAAGTGCTCATACAGTTGCTATTTCAACTTTCCACTATAAAGTTTAAAAGTTACTCTGTAATCCCCAATCATCAGGTGTGTGAGAATTGATACATTTAACATCCTTCTTTAAAAAGCCTTCAGTGTCCTGGTGAATTAATATGATCTTTATGAGTCTGGTGACCAGATTTTGAGCCATTCTAAACAGTGTTTTAGTGCTAAGATTTTTTTTATAAATGGAAGGAATTGTTACTAATTGCAGTGACTTCAGTGCTTGAGCAGAGTGAATTTCACACCTAGACTGATTTAACCTACAAAAACTCCAGGTGAGAGTATGCATTGCCCAGCTGTCCTCTGGGGCTTTCAAAGAGCATGTCCTCGATACCTGGGTAGGGTGATAAATTGCAGTTCTTTGTTCACACGTTCATTGTATCACCAAACCCACTTTGAAATCGAAGTTAAGAGATTCCTAAACTTGTCTGCGGCAGGATCTGAACTAAGATTGGAACGTTCCTCCAGGTTTCTGTTCCATTTGATTTTGTTAGAAATGCCATGTTTTCTCTGCTAGAAGTGTGTCTAGATAAAGGCTTCACTGTGCTGGTCTTTGCTCTCCCCAGGAAGGCCTTCGCTTTTAAGTTCACGCTAAGGCCCATTTGGTCCAAGGTATGTCAGTTCTGGTAGCCAGCAGAGATCTGTGTCCATCTAGGGGGTTTGTAGGGCAGCCACATGGTATTTTTCTGAGTATCCCTCGGGGTTGTCCAGCTCTGTTTTTTTTAAAAATAAGGCATTTTTTCCCCCTTGATGCTGCTTTGTAGCTTCACTTCAGGATACGGTTTATCAGCCTTGCCACGTGCTTCAGTTCACCTCCTCCCCTCCCCCATTCCTACAGAAAGTGATTTGAGGATGTGTGACTACTCCACTGAGCCACCGGCACACTGCCGACACTCAATAAATGTCAAATAATGCCTCGCTGTAGCTTGTGTGTGTACTCTAGGTATTCTGAAAAGAATGGCTCTTTATTCTCATTGTTGCATGGTATATTTTTCCGCTTGTTAGCTGGAAGGGAATTGGAGTCAGGTTTTCCATTTCTATACCTTTATGGCTATGTTTCTATATTAAGACGTGCTTGGAGTTTAAGTTAGTTGAAAAAGTGCGTAATTAAACAAATATGCTGGGCAAGAAGGAATATACAATGCCTCGTGTAAAAGGTCATGTCTCACTTGGATGTGGTGTAATGTCAAATCTGAATGAAAAGGGAATCAATTACTCTTCCATAAAGAGGATGCTGGAAGCTCAAATTTTTTAGAAACTCAGTAGAGTAAAAACATGTAGTGATTTATAATTGGAACTGAAATATTGTGTAAGGAATACAATGCAATGAAGCTGGTGTTTGGGATATAAATACAATACCTGCAGAAGTTACTTTATTTCATTTTATCCCAGAGTTATCAAAAGAATGTTTCAGACATCTCTTCTTGCCTCATAGAATACTGAGAATTCTTTCTCTTCTGAATACTCTAATTCAAGAAATTTTTCTTTGTCAGATGACATTCAGTTAGTTCATAACCTGTCTTCTAGTCCAAGCTGAGTAATGAAATGTGGGTTACCCGACATTTCCCCGTGGAGTGTGGATGGGCCATCTGTGTGTAGGCATGTTCCTGATAGTCTCTGACTACAAGTACCTGGCAGATTCAAAACAAAACAAAACAATTGGACAGTAAAAAGTCTTTTTCACTTTCAACTATTTTAT
Organism: Spilogale gracilis; assembly: GCA_004023965.1. Lineage (NCBI taxonomy): Eukaryota > Metazoa > Chordata > Mammalia > Carnivora > Mephitidae > Spilogale > Spilogale gracilis. The sequence continues at coordinate 55,256 of PITA01001521.1, read as the reverse complement.
CCAGTTTTTTTGTATCTGCTCTATAACTTCAGGTATGATATGTGATGTTGGTTTTCCCCAGGCTCTATCCTTAGTATCAAAAAAATGCCACCAGGTATGGTGGTCTCAAAAAATGAGACTAACTGAAGTCTGATGCATTGTCTTGAGGAGCACATAAGCAAACTGTTATTCAGCAAGTGTCAGCGATACTGCTGTGAGAACACGTAATGTGTTTAAATAATGGAATGTGCTTAGTCAGAATTTTAACACCTTGTACTACTTTCTAGTTTTAATACAGTGACAAATAAATAAATTAGTTTAAATATAAACATGTGACGGACATTTGTCTCCACTGCTGGACTACTTTCTGTGAGGGAGAGGTAGGGTTTGTCTTGTTTGTTCCCTTATCTCCCAGGGCCTAGCGGGGTGCCTGCTGATTATGGGAGCTCAATAACGTGAGGGAATGAATAAATGTGTAGCTATTAAACTTTCTTCCCTATAATATAGAGAAGATATAAATAACACCAGTTGCCAATGAAAAACATTGTGTAGGTGAGCTCTAGAGTCCTACAGCCTCAGATCTGGGTGGGCTGAAAATGGAAATATAAGTGAAAATGCTTAGAGGAAATGAACACAGGAAGAAATCTTCCATTTAAAAAGTAAGAACCTGAGAATTTTCAGTTCTATACAAACTGTATAAATAAGTTGTGTTTGAATTTAGTCGAACAGAATTCCATGTCATTGTCCTATAAGAAAAAAATAGATGTTAAATTGTCTCTGTTCTCATGTTACCTTTATTATTCAGAAGTGTTTTGTGGATATCTCCATTCAGCTTTCTAAATCTTCATGTCTTCAGCTCAAGCAAAGTATTAACACTTTTTGAAAGTAAGGGAGGTAGAGAGCCAGAAGACAGGATCTTAGTTTTTTTTGGTAAGTTTCTGGTCCTTCTTGGTTCTGCTAGAACTATTAGGCTCACGTGGGTCGGACAGAGATTTGAGCACTTGTGCACAGTTACTGATTGCAAAGTCCACAATATGACAGTAATGTTTATTTGCCACTATAAATCTAAAAAGATAAACCCTGGACTTCCCTTGTTGAGGAGCTGGATAGAAATACATGTTTGGCGAGTCAATAAAAGGACACATTAAATCTTGAAAGCTGTTAAATACAAGTCTGTTTTTTGGGTCTGCTCTTTTCCTTTGTTCCAGTCTCTCACTGCAAAGCTATTTGTTGTCATGCGGTTCTGATCCTGCATATTACAATAGTTTCCCAGCTCTTGCTACTCTATCTTTCCCCTTGTTGAGTGTCTCCCTGGTTGTGAAATAGCATCATTAGGAAATCCTAGGTACACCAGAGAGGAGGGGTGAAAATATTTTCAAAGGGAGCGTCTGGGGGGAGATGGATCCCAATTTTAGAGAGCTAAAATTGTCTGCGCACTTGATTTGATTCAGCAGCTACACCAAGACAAAAATCGAATATGATTTGGTAATATTTTTGTGAACTAAGTCTGTGACAATTGATTTCACAGCTGAGATAAATTCTCATGAAAACCAGCATAATTGCTTGGGTATGAAATGTCTGTGACTTGAAGCAATCAATTTAAATTCTTCTCTTATTGGTTTTCAAATTAAACTCTGAAGTGAAATAAGACTATGCTGCCCTACTTGGATGCCTGTTTCTGCCTTTTCTGAGGGAGAAAAATAGCAAGTTGGTGCTTTTTAGCTTTTTCAAATGTCACTAAAAGGCTTTGGAAAAATTCTTCATGCTTAAAACACCTGTGCGTAATCCATATCCATTTTTCTAGGGGAATTAGACTTTGTGCTTCCTTTGCATATTTCAAACAAAGGGACTGATGGGATAGAATAGAATCAGCAACTTCAATCCCGTTCCTTTCCATCCAAGGATCTAAAGTGGGGTTGTACTTTAAGCCATTAGTAATGCGAGCAGGGATTTTGGTCAGTGTTTGAGGCATTCATATTCTGGAGGTCTGTGTCCAAGGGCAGTCTTGATGAATGAGCCCAATACGGCTGTGTAAAGTTCAAGAACAAAAAGAAATTTTGTCCTTCACAGCAAGTTTACTTTTCTTCTAGGATTTCAGAACAAATACATTGCCCGCTCCCCACCTACTTCCTGGAAGGCCTATTTGCTGATGGGCAATCCCCTCCCCCCCCCCACCCTCCAGACAAACACTGTGGCTTGGGACAGCCTCCATTCGGGGACCATAAAAGGGCCCCAGCTGTGTTCATTAATGATAGGGAACAATCACCAGTTGCAAACATGCTACAGAAAAATACATGCTCTGTTCTACCGTGCAGTCTTGAAATGAGACGCTGTAGTGCTTACGTTGCAAGAGAAAGTCTGGCGGGTCGTTAGTAATAGAGACTAGTACAGATGATCCAATGTTCTTAATCATGTGCTTGTTTAGAAATAGGATTGTATGACTAGTTTAGCTTTTCTTTTTGGAAACTAGTTAGTCATTCTAAAGAACTGTATTCAAGGTATTGACTGGCTTGTCTCGGGCTTTTAAAGAATGGGTTTATGTTTTGGTTATTTGTGGTAAAGATAAAATTAAAGTGAGCTGTGTGCTACGGCTTCAGCGGTATGATGGTGATTTTGTGATAGCATAGCCGCCCCCCCCCCCTTCCCCGCCAGCAGGGAGACAGACAGCCAAGAGTTGGGGCAGTTCAGTCAGCAACCTGCTGGGACCAGCTCTTAAGAAATGAATTAAGCAGGGGTGTGAAATTTTCCTTAGCTGGGTCTAGCCTGAAGGAAATTTCTAAACACCTAAATTTCAGTTGGCAGTGCTAGAGGCCTCCCAAGAACAAAAATAAAACTAAGGGCACGTTTTACTGACTATGGGAGCAATCAGGTTTTTGGAGATGACTTAGAGAATATTGAAAAACAATCTGCATGTTGACCAAAAGAACCCTACACAAAATAGGAGAATAAATTGAAAAAGTCCAAAGACGGTTATTACTCAAATCGGTTGCTGTTTAAACCCAGTTTCACTAACCGGTGTATTGGCGGCACTCTCGGGCAGACACAGTGTTTTCCATTATTGCCAGTGTAACCATGTACTATCTTGATTTATTACTAAAGCCGTAATGCCTTGCCGAGGACTTCCTGAGTTTGCGGGTGGGGGGGATAAAGAAAGTCTTCAAATCAAAGTAACACACAGATATATAAACCTTTTTGAAGATCACCAAACTCCCTCAAATCATGCAGTCAAGAATATCAGTTATAAGCCTGGCTTCTTACAATATCAAGTTACAAATCAGGAATCTTTTGGGGACCCAACATCGCCTGTGTGATCCATTTTTATTTTTCCTCCGTTGATTTGCTATGCAACCAACTTAGCCATCAAAGAATGTCCTTAGTGACTCTACCTACTGAGAGAAAATATTATGAAGGTTTTAATTATATGCCTTGCCTATAAATTATCAATTCTGTTATTCTGCTTCTATCTGCTGCATTCAGAAGGAAACTATTTACTGCCATGTGTAATTAATTTTAATTAACACATGCAGCATCAGTAAAGGGAACTGACCCGGCACAAGCTTTGGTAGAAAATGTTAGTCACACTCTGCAGTAACTCTGAGCATTTGCATGCTTTCATAAAGAAAATATTTGCAGAGTCTAACTGGAGTGAGTTCTTTCCTTTTCTTTTTCTAACTTTGAAACTGCCTATGTTTATTTCTTAGAATCTGAGGAAAATACAGCTCATATAAAGGAACAGTTTCAAAAACTGCAGTTGCAGAGAGTAGTTTGCCTGAACGCAGTCTTTGTCTTTTCTGTGAGTGTGCTTCTGAATCCATACCTCACTTCAAACCTAGAAGTCCCTTATAGGCCAAAGCATGAGTGCTGTGTGTTATTCTGCTAGATATTAGCCTGCACTTGTTTTAATATTATAGAATAATTTTGCTTCAGAAAGTAGATAAATTCTCACCAAGTAATGTGGTTAAAGTAGTCATGTTTTGATTGTTATACCGTGAATTTCAAAATAAATTGGGCATTTAAAATCTATACCAATGGCTCTCACATTTGGGGGTCTGAGTACCCCTTTCTACTCTTAAAAATTGTTGAAGACTTTAAAGAGCTTTTGTTTGTCTGGATTGTGTGGATTGTATCAGAAATTCTGTGAGCTAGTTGGCTTCACATTGTCGTTAACAACTGGCTATAATGAGAGACACTTACTCCATGGAAACTGGCAAATTATACAAACCATGGCTTTCTTTTTCTTTCTTTGTTTCTGGATAGCTAGTTGTTAAACATTTATTAACATACTGCCAATTATATCCATTGGTAGAAATTTAAAATGAGAAATTTTAAAAATATTCATTGAATCACTTAAAATAATAGTAAATCTATTTCATGATAACATAAATAGTATGTTTTATGGGAAACCATATTTTAAAATATCAGTGAGAAGAGTGGCTTTTTTTCTTTACGACTTTGCAAAACTCTTTAATGTGTAGTTTAATGGAAGACAGCTGGATTCTCATATCTGCTTCTGCTTTTAATCTGTTGCAATATGTTATTTTGTGGAAGTATAGAAGAAAACCTAGCCTCACACAGATACGTAGTTAGAAAGAAAAAAGTATTTTAATAGTCTTTTCAGATAATTATAGATTTTCTTCTTTGATACATCACCAAAACTTGACAAGTGATAGTTCCCAAAAACTTAGTTGCAATCTGGAACCTGAAATCGTATCAATGAACTTTTCATATTCTGCTACATTAATCCATTGGTCTTTCACACATCTTAAATGGACTTTATGAGTGATTTTATAGCATCATAATTTGTCATTTGGAAATATTGGTTCACTGATTTAAATAGATCTGCTCAGTGTGTACGCGTTTCAGGACACAATGAATGTATTTAAAAACCATATTCCTAGTATTACCACCAATCTCATCAGAAAGGGGGAAGGTTTCAAGCCCATGGTGGGAGATACAAAGTTTCCAAAATTCTAAGTCCGTATTTCATCATTGGTCATAAATACTATCAGTTGTCTTCCTTTAAGTGACAGGCTCATTTTGTCCATTTTTGAGAAAATGTCTGCCCCAAACTCAGGTTTGTGTAACCTTAGATTGGCTGTCAGTCAGCCCTTCGAGTATGGATGGCGTCCTGCGTGAAGAGCTGGTCCTTCAGCTCACAGTGGAGTTGTCCCTCTGCTCTGGACAGAACCTCAGTGGGTGGCAGAAGTGCTGCTGTGTACTTATCACTCTGTGACAGAGAATATTAAAAAGATGTGTGCTCTCAGACTCTAGGCTTAATAACATTGTTAGTTTTACTGCTTCATCAAGATACCCTTAAGTGAAAGTGGCTTTCTGAAAAACTGTGGGCGTGTGGCTCTGGAGAATACAGTGACTGTCAGTACAGCGTACCACATTGTCTTCACTGATGCCGAGGCCCCCACCTTTGCTTCTGCACCATTAGTGTAAAAGTTAATGCATTTGTTGCAAGATAAACTGTGAAATTCAGGCTCCCGGCTGGCTCGGTTGGCAAAGTGTATGCCTTAGGCTCAGGTCATGATCCTGGAGTCCTGGGGTCGAGTCCTGGGTCAGGATCTCTGCTCAGCGGGGAGCCTACTTCTCCTTCTCCCTCTGCCTGCTACTCTTATTTGTGCCCTCTCTTTCTCTCTTTCTGTCAAGTAAATAAATGAGGGACACCTGGGTGGCTCAGTTGGTTAAGTGACTATGTTTGGCTTAGGTCATGATCCCGGAGATCTGGGATCAAGCCCCACATCGGGCTCCCTGCTCGGCGGGAAGCCTGCTTCTCCCTCTCTCACTCCCCTCTCTCGCTTGTGTTCCCTCTCTCGCTGTGTTTCTCTCTTTCAAATAAATAAATAAAATCTTTAAAATAAATAAATAAATAAGTGAGATCTTAAAAAAAAGATAAACTTGTTTATTAAAAAAATTCTACACTTTGACTATTTTAGCAACACTTGTGTTTTTTGGTAAGCATGTGTATAAATGGTATTTGAGTGTTAGTACTTATACTGGACAAATATAATAAAAAAACTTATAGTCATTCTTTAGACTTGTCTCATTTTAAGGTAAAAGTAATTCTACAGATGAGATTTCTAACAATGCCTTATGTTAGCAACTAAATCTTTAATTAGACAAGCTGCTCTATCATTAGAAAATAGCAGTAATTTCTTTTTACGGACTTTTTTCTGGCAGATATTCATTAATATCAAGTGTAAAAAAGGTTTTATTCATTAATCTCTCAGCTACAGTGCACACTTCTCCAGTCATTGCAATACAATGACTTATCCCATAAGATGTTCCAAGGGTTTGGGAGTGCCTGGGTTGCTTAGTTCTCTAAGCATCTGCCTTTGGCTCAGATCATGATCTCAAGGTCCTGGGATTGAGCCCTGCATCTGGGTCTCTGCACATCCAACTCCCTGCTCAGGAGGGAGGGTGCCTGTCCCTCTCCCTCTGCCTCCTTGACTGCTCATGCTCTCTCTCTGTCTTTCTCTCTCTCTCAAGTTAAAAAAATATGTATTTTTTGAAAAGAGCTTCTTCAATGGAAAAAAGAGCTTTCTTCCATTTCTACTTTGACTAACAAAATCAATACCCCCAAAATGTATTATGTTTGTCTTTAAAATCTAGGGAGATTCCTTTTTCTTTAAGTGTTCAATGATTGGTCTCAAATCATGGTGAGACTTAACCGGCATTATAATGCTATTCAAAAGTGCTCAGTTACATTGGACAAGAAGGGAAATTATGAACATCTATAAAGCCAAGGGAAAGCTTTCATCCTACTTTGTTTCATGCTTACAGCTTTGTCCTATTTCTTTGTATTAGGTTCTTTCGTTCCAGGAGTCAGGGTACTTTGTGACATGTTAGTCTTCATCTTTTTTAGCATCTTTAGATGGAGCTGTTGCAGATAAATGTTGAGAAATCGAATCTTCAGATATCTCTTTTTTTAAGCCAATGAGCCATCCTTAAACATGAGAAAATTATATTATAAACACATTTTTATATCAGAAAAAAATAAATTCTAAAATAGTATTTTGATAGAAATTTCAAATTTAGGAAAAGTCTTTTTTTTTTTTTTTGAATTAAGGTCTTGTAAAACCAGACAAAAATGTATGCCTATACATTTGTTTGCCTCCACATGGGCAGAAGTAAGCTTTAGGATTTCAAAATAATGACTTATTAGATGATGAGGAGGTGACAGAGATTATAGCACATGTAAATGAAAATAACCATTAGAAGCACAGTGGAAGTACTAGAACAAATGAGTTAATCTCTGAAAATGCACATACCACCTTTGAAAATTCTAGGACACATGAGAGTGTACCAGCTCACTTTCCACTAACTGCCCAAGTGATGATAGCTACATGTAATGTAGCTTCTAGAAAGCTCCTCTGTAGATTCATAATAGAAGTGAAAAAAAAATAGCGAACTTATATTATTATGAAAATAGTTTCAACTTTGAGAATGTCCTAAAAGGGTTTTGAGGTTCCTAGGAGTCCCCAGACAATACTCTGAGAACTACAGCAGTTAGGCAATACATGATACAATGATTTATTGATGTGACATCAATTTAAGGTTTATTTTCAGGTAATGATAGGGATACTGCATTAGTAGGTATGTTGATTGTATCTCCTAGTTTTGAACAACCAAGAATCCACTGATTACCAAATTAGATTCTTATATGTCTTCCACACTGTCTTAAAGTCGAAGGTGAAAACAGAACGTATCAGGAAAGACAAACTCATTTCGGGTCAAGATTTATTTTAGCAATCAAAGCCATGCCATTCAGTCCCCTCCCAATTATACCTAAAATAAAATCCAAAACAGAAATTCATGGAGCTTTTATTTACTCCCCTATCTCATCTTGTTCTTTTATCATTGATGATGCCAATGAAGATGGGTGCCAACAACAGAAATCCATCAAATAGCTTAGAGTTGAAAAGGAGATGAAATCCTTGGAAATGTGTTGATTTTCAAGAAGAATGTGTAGAAATGCAGATGTGACTAAAGAGGGTAGCCCTGTTACCCAGGAAGGGGTAGGATCCAGCATCTCAATCTCAATAGAGACCCTCCCTTTGATAGATGGTGGGGGTGGGTGGGGTGGGGGTGGGGTGGGGGGGTGGAAATCTTCCATCTTCCCCTCTATTATGATAGGTTTGAGAATTGATGAAAGACAGGAAATACTAAACTATGTTAGATGAGTTTTTCCTAAATGCAAAGGGTTATTTGGTCAATATCCTTCATCTTGAATCAAAACAGAAATTTAAAGTAGAGAATTTTCTCCTTAAGTACTGCTTTTCAACCTGTTACGGTAAAGAATTTTTTTTGTTCCAAATTCAAAAAATTTTCCAATGCCTTGTGCAACCATTATACAACCTATATCACATGCGACTCACTTTATACGTTCAACACCACCCAAACTGGCATAAACCCTACTCATTAAGACTAGTGCTTCATGGCTTGATGTCATACAGTGTCCGACTGCTGTAAAAGCTTTCTCTGCTTCTGTCAGTTTCTATACTTACATACTTGTTGACCGGTAACAAGCAGTTCTCAGACCTCAACTACTGCTCTGATGCTGGCCATCGCAAATATAGGGTTGAATTTGCCAAACACACTTCCCAGCAGAGGGTAATTATTCCTAGACAATGGTGGCCTGTCATTTGTGTAGTTGTTGCTAGAAGCCACGGTGGAGCTAGTTACAGTTGTGTGGGCTCAACAGGTAGAATCATTCAAAGTATATATTGTTTACATCTCCGATTAGTGCCCAGGATCCAGATACTGATTTTGGCTTTTCCTATAAAACACAAAGTGTTGTCAAATTCTTATCTAGATCACATGCATCACAATTAACTCCATCTCTACATTAACAAAGAAACTATCATCTGAATATTTTTGAACAAGAATAGGCAGGCCCTATAACATGTAATTTGTCACCAAAATTAGTTTTAAAATTATTAATTATTTTCAATTTAATTTATTTTAACTAATTAATTATTAACCCATTAATTCATTGTCTTCTGCTACCTGGAGCATATCTCTGTTTTACTGTAGTGCTGAACTTCTACTCTTTTGTGTGGCAGCCTCTACACCCGGGTTGTTGATGAGGAACAAGCCATTATTGGTATTTCTACTTTGCAGTCCTTTGTAAAACCACTTTACCCTGCTGATTTCCTTTGCCTCTCTCCACAGAGCTGTTGTTTTTTTTTCTTCCACATGACTGGACTGGTATAAAATTATAAAAGCAAACAGGGGTTTCCAACCCAAGGAAATCCAGATACTGCACTCAAGCAGAGACAGACCCTGGGAAGGGAAACTATCAGCTACTTTTATTCCTTTAGAGCTCCTGGCTCCCAGGAAAACACCTGTAACATTGTTCTTTAAGATCATCTATTATTAAACAATTTTTATTTCCCAACAAACTTCTTCTTAGAGAGTATTTCCTTCCTGAATCATTTTATGTGTGACTCTTTATGTTTAAGGAAGGCACAAAAGTTGTCTTCAGGAGCTGAAGGATTCACATTCTTCAGTGTCTTTACCAAGGGTCAAATTCATAATGAGTAAAAGTGACTTAAAAAGGATAATCTCATCATCAGAATGATTTTTTAAAAATATTTTTATATTTTAATATATATTTTTAGCATATCTTTTTAGGAATAGAATTAGCAGCTTGTGAGTTATGAAGTGCCCCTCCCCTCACGAGAGCACTTTGAGCAGGAGCTAGGCAACAGTTACTGGTAGGGTGATCATAATTTATCATTTATTTTTGAGATTTAAAGGGACAGTATTAATAATTATGCTGAAATACTTGACAATAAACATGATTCAGGAAAAAAGGGATGAATTTTACCTCCTGATGATGTCAGAGAGGAGAGTCCTGTTGAGAATTTGTAGAGTCCTGATGGGGGAATTTGGCTTGGGTGACCTCTATGGTACATTCCAACTTCACCCTATAAAACCTATCTTATGCACAACTATTTCTTTACCTTTTTTTATGATTACTTATTTTGCTGATGTTCCCCCAAATAAGCTGAAGTCTGAAGTGCATTGTTAAGCATTAGAGTTTAAATTTTGTTTGGTATACAATATGTAAATTCTGTTGTAATTTTTAAAAATCTTGTAAACATAGAAATTACACACACACACACACGTTCTAATTTATATATAAATTAAATTTCTGAGTGTAACAGCCCATTCCCCAATTGTCCTTGAGTAAGCATTTGTGTTATTTATAAACACTGTCTCAAATTTGCTACCACTATTTATTATTGATACTTCCAACTTGTCTCTGGGGTTCTTCTTATGAATTGTAGGATGAGTGTATTTCCAGAATCAGAAATGAGGATTCTTATTTTCGTATTAGGTAAACATGTAAATTATAATAAAGGGTGTGAGAAGTTTCTTTGAGAGGAAAGATAGTTTCTTTGAGAGGCAAGCATGTCTTTACTATTCTCTGAGCTCTTTGGGAGGTTAAATATACAGCAGTAAAGAATAATCAATGGATACCTACATATTTAAGTTTTCAAGTACCATTAGCAGAGTTTTACTATGAAGATTATGGTATTGAGGGTTTTTTTTTTAATGTGGCTAGGACGCTCTCTTCAATCCAGTTTATAAGCACTTTATTTAATATTCCTTATGTGCTATGGTCTGACGTAGAGGGCGTCTACATTCATGGCTTTCATAGTATAATAGGAAAAGATGGGTATTTCTGTCAGTGTTGTAATATAATGAGATTTCCCAGCATCTTAATTTCCTAACTTCTCAACACACAAGCTAGTCTTAACATGTGTGTAAATAATCTGAAATGCATTGCCAAAACTCGAACTTTGCTGGTCTGTCTCCTTTGGGCAGGTAAAGACAATCTTCAGAAGACTTCACTGGGCTTTTAGTAGTAAGTAGGGAAGTGGCAAAGTAATTGTAATGTGGAAAGACATAAGGTGACATGTATTTAGAGGAAAATGGTCCAAACTCTATTTAAGACTCAGAATATGGTTATGTGTAGTGCGTGAAAGAGATCTAGAGGTCTCTGTAGACTAGCCCTTGAGTATCTACCCAGTGTGTTGATGTGGTCATCCAGAACAGAAAACATCCTACTTTTACATAAAATCGTGGTGTTTTACCACCCAGAGTATTATGTGGAAAACCCCTCAGTTAATCGCAAGAAGAGGTATAGTATAACCAGAGAAGATTCTGAAGGTGAAAATTAAAATAACTGATGAAGTAAGATAATTTCCTTGCAGGATCAGGATATTTCATTCTGAAAAAAAATGAGAGGGTTTTTAAAGTGTTAATGTCATTAAATTTGATTTACTATGATTTTGCCCCATGAAATTTTAAACTACTAAAATGAGGAGGGACCTTTGGAATAAAATAGAAGCCGCACTGCAGTCCTGTCATTATAGGGGGCATTAACGCGAGAGGTGGCACAACACTTCCCCAGCAATTTCTATGAAATTATGGTTGCATCCAAAGTACATTGGTACCTGAAGGAAAGCATCTCTGAGCTCAGAGATTGATTGCAAGGAAGACCTCTTCGCCTTTGTTAATATGTTTCTTCCTTTTGCTCATACTGTTGTGGTGGACCCTAGATTTGACCCAGAGTTATATATATATATTTTTTACTCTGTTCAAATTAAAATAGTAAAGTGCTCATAAAAAGTCCTCTACAGTCTATTCTCCTTAGATGCATAGATGGCTCTTTTCTTTGCCCAGCGTCAGTATTTCCTTAATTTTTAATCACAGTTCATGATTTATAGCTATTTTCCATGGGTGCCTGCTGTCATCAGTGTTCTATAATAACAAATACGGTCGCCTTCAGGAAGATGTTCACTCGTGGTTTTTTGTTTTGTTTTGTTTTGTTTTTTAAGATTTTATTTATTTGACAGAGAGAAACACAGCCAGAGAGGGAACACAAGCAGGGGGAGTGAGAGAGAGAGAAGCAGGCTTCCCACCAAGCAGGGAGCCCAATGTGGGACTTGATCCTGGGTCTCCAGGATCATGACCTGAGCCGAAGGCAGTCGCTTAACCAACTGAGCCACCCAGGCGCCCCTTCACTCGTGGTTTGACACGCCATGGAAGAGAAGCATGTTGCAGTGATTCATTAGTCCTTTTCCTCATAAACATCCGTGCTTTATCCCACCTTCAGTTAAAAATCAGGAGTATCAGCATGTGATTTATTTCATAAGTAGACTAATAGCCTGTGTCCCATCGCACCATTGCCTTCATTGACTTCATTACCTTTACTGCTGTACCGTGTTTCCATAGTAAACTGCAGTGCGTGCCGACTGGAGGAGATCCTCAGCCGACTATAGCAATTGATCAAATTTGAAGGTCAAACTGTTCTTTCTCTGGTAGTTTCTGCTATCACTGTGACTTTTCCTAGGCTATGAGATCAGTCTCCCCATGCTTAACTCAGGGAGGTAGTCCAGTTTTCTTGTTGCTGAAATTTGCTTTGCTTATTTTCACTAGCAATCTGGTTTTATAAACATAATCCTGCCAGACCGTATGTCATTTTTCTTCAGAGTAGGAAAGGAATGGTGTGTGCATGAAAGAACCATACTTCACTACCTTTGAAGGGTGCAGTTCATTTAGGAGAAAGCTTGAGAAATAATAATTTTATATTGGATTAAAAAAATTGGGAGCATCTTGAATTCCTTTTACTACACTAATGTTTATATTCAAAGCTTATTCATTTGAAATACACACACTTATAACATATAATTGAGTAACTTTGGATAGTAGGCTAGTAAAATAAACAGCCAGTGTAGGGTCTTTTATATCTCCACATATGCACGGGATAGTGTGTGGGTATTTGGACTCGAATAATTCCCAAATCAGCACAAAACCATTAGCAAACTCATTACTTTGGCCCATTGACATTGATGCTGTCACATCAGACTTGAGCTTCCGTGAGACCCTGAATGCCTCGGTCACCAGTATCACTGTGTGAAAATATGAAGAGAGTGCCCTTGCTCCATCTATGTGCTGAGGACCCTAGAAGTACGCATCCAACACTCCTCCTTCTCCCGGGCTTCAGACTTGTATCCTGTCAACCTACCAATGCCAGTCTAGAATGTAACTCCTGATCTCCCCTCCCCCTGTCTCCCAGTTGCTCCCGCTGGAAACTTCAGAGTCACTCTTGGTTCCTTTCATACCGTCACTTGCTACAACCAGTTCCTCAGAAAAATAGGATTGCTCTTTCTTGGAAGAGAGCTCTATATTTAGAATTTGACCTCTTCTTACCGCCTCTACCTTCCCTGGACTTCTGCAGCAGCTTCTTCCTTGGTCCCTTTCTTGCAATTACCACGCTACGTGCTACGGTGAGTGTGCTCTTCGCACAGTAACCAGAGAGCATTTTCAAAAGAAGTAAATCAGATCCGGTTACACACCTCTGCTTAAACTACTTCAGTGTCTTTCCAGCATACTCAGGAAAAAATCCAACGTTGTTATTGTGTCCTGTGAGGCCCTCCATGATCTGGCTTCCAGCTACTTCTCTGAACTCATTTCCGATGGCCCTTCATTGTTCCCCCTGCTCCAGTGATATTGGCCTCCTTACTGTTTTGTGAATATGTTGACCTTGTTCCTCTCTGGGGGCCTTTTCATTTGCCAGGAATGTCCTTCCCCCAGAAACTTTCATGAGTCATGCTCTGTCTTCATCTCGTGTCTCTTTTCAAATGTCGCCACTTCATTTTCTGACTGTTCTCTCTAAAGAGGCACTTGTATCATTCTGTCCCCCTTCTCCTGCTCTGTTTTGTTCATAACACTTATGATTTTCTAATATGTTTGTTTAATTTTTGTTTGTTTTCTCTCTTCCCTGTTTCAGTGTAAATTCTGTGAAGGCAAGAATTTAATCACATCAGTGCTTGGCATATAGTAGTTATTCAGGAAAGAGTGGAAAAGTGCGTGAATGAGTGAATGAATTTTGGTGTTGCTTATTAATATCCTTGAGCTGGCTGCTAGCTGGATTTTTTCCCCCCAGTCTTAAGCTTCAGTCAACATTTACTTAATGGTAACTGCATGTTCTAGAAGGATATAAAAAATGGTACTGAATAATCATATAGAACTTCATACAGTAGTCCCCCTTATCCATGGTTTCACTTTCCATGGTTTCAGTTACCCACGGTCAACCGCGGTCTGGAAACAGATGATCCTCCTTATGATGTATCATTAGAAGGTTAATAGTAACCTAAGGCTAGGTCACAGTGCCTGCATCCTTCACCTCACTTCATCTCATCACGAAGGGATTTGCTCCTCTCACATCATCACAAGAAGGGTGAGTATAGCGTTATATTTTGAGAGAGAGAAAGAGAGAGAGACTGATTACATTCATATAACTTATAGTATATTGTTAAAATTGTTCTATTTTAATATTAGTTATTGTTGCTAGTATCATACTGTGCTTACTTTATCAAGCTTTATCATAGGCATATATCTAGGGTTCAGTGCTATGTGTGGTTTCAGGCATCCATTGGGGGTCTTGGGACATTTGCCCTGTGAATAAGGGGGAGGGGGTCTACTGTACAGTACTGTTCATTTTTGCGTATGTTGTTTTCTTGTGTTAAACATTTAGGAAGCCATCCAGAAGGGATTCCAGGTTAATATCAGAAGGGAACAAGAAAAACATTCACAAAAGCTTAGAAGGAGAGAGACTAAACTCAAAATTATGAAAATTAATAGTATCTAAGTTTCACACACACAGAGTGAGAAATGAGAAGAGTAGTTCAGTTCAGTATTATGCTGTCCTGAAATATTGTTGTGAATGAAGTGAAAGGATTAGGTAGACAGGGGCATTCTGCATATGAAGACCGGGGTCTGGGAAGTCATGGCCAAAGACAGAAAGTTGTGCTCAGGGAACAGCAGGTTTTGTTCCTATGGAAAGAGATTATTTATAAGCACAAGTTATGAAAACTGAGTATTTTTTCTCTGTGTGCTGATGGAGAATGTTTCAGCAGAATTAAATTATGGGAAGTTTTGAAGCTGCTCTGAAATGTTTTGAACCTAAGGAACAAGGAACTCTTCCAGATTTTTAGAAGGGAGTTGGCAGTAGTATGGAGAGGAATATATTTCTAATGAACCGCAGTGGGACTAAAAGCAGTTAAGGTTAAGATATCCATAGAGGAGCCTGGGAGTCTGTAGAAATGTGCAAAGTGAAGGTGAAATGGCAGGGTTCGAGACGAACTATCCACTTGAAATTGGGTTTCTCTTCTCCCTGGTCTACAAATTAATCATCACAATGACAATCTGGAGAGGAGAGGCACCAGGAAAATGTTACCCCAAATAAAGATTAGGCAATCTGTGGCCCAGCATCCCCATTTTCCTCAATTTAAGCATGCCTACACCATGCTGAGCTAGAAGGTGACACTCTCCCTAGATCAGCTCTTTGCTCCCACAAAGTGGTTTGAAGCCCCAAGTGTTGATGCATATTGTTCAACTCTGTTAAGTACTTCGTAAATAGCTATTGTCTTTAGCATAAGCCGTTAGTATTCATTTTTAAAGTGTATTAGCCAACTTCATCTTAGTACTTTGTTAAGGAGTCAAGCTGGTTTGCATGCCCAACTCCATAATTTGCTGTCCTGTTCCTAAATGTTAGCTTTTGTGTTTGGCGATATTGTCTTTCTTCCTCAGTGATACTTTGAAAAATCTCATGTACTTTTTGACCAGCCCATTTCTTTGTTCTGAAATTTTAGAATAATACAACGTTGGACTTGAAAGAGACCCAGAGATGTCATATTTCACCTCGAGACAAGACCATATCTAAATATATTAGCAAGATGAAAATTATTATACTTGCTTCCGTGACTGTTTATCCCAGTGTTTTTTTACCAAGCTCAGGGCAAAGCTATGGAGAACATGGAGTTTGTGATTGATTTTGTCCCTTGTTCATCCTCATTGCTTAAATTCTTTCACTTCCCTCTTTGATCTTACTTTGTCAGTTAGTTATAACATCATTGGGAAATTGCATTGTGAGCTAGTAACTTTCACCAGGAACATTTGCATTTTAATAGTAATGCCTACCCAGCACCATGCGAAGTGCTCTGCACATATTCAATCCCTAAAAGCCTTCTTAGGAGGGTGCCTGGGTGGCTCAGTCAGTTAAGCGTCTGCCTTCAGCTCAGGTCATGATCTCAGGGTCCTGGGATACAGCCCCATATCGGGCTCCCTGCTCAGGGGGGTATCTGCTTGTCCCTCTCCCACTGCCCTTCCTCCTGTTAGCTCTGTCTGCCTCTGCCTCTATCTCTATTTCTGTCTCTCTCTCAAATAAATGCATAAAATCTTTAAAAAAAAATCTTCTTGGATAGTACTACTCTCATTTATCAACAAGAAGATCGAGACTCAGAGAACTTGAGTAATTTGGCAGGAAGTCATAAAACCAACACAGAATTAACAAGTTCCAGAGTTTGAATTTTTCTGATTCCAAAGTCTGTGCTCTTTCTGTCACATCATGCAGATTCTTGTAGAAACCTAAAGCTCTCAAGACTCTTTGTGAGGCCACTGGGGTGCTGGGCGTGACTCTACTTGGAGACAGTCTCAGATTCCTTCTTTGTGCCTACAGTTCATCCTTCTTGAATGGTAGCTGTTCACCCCAGTGGAAACCCACACGTGTCCCTCCTATGGGGAGAAAAGAAAAGTACAGTCCTCTGGCCCAGGCGCTTTGAAAGCTCATGTGGCTGACTGGCTCAGACTTCAGCTTCACCCTTGGGTCAGAACTGTCTTTATGCCCACACATCTATCTCCAGCAGCATGGCACCAACCTGGAGCTCCTTCTTCCCCAGGTACCAGCCACCTTAGATCCTTGCTAGCCACCGGGGGAGGCCTGATTATCAAGGTTGGTTTGAATTACCAGAAAATTTGTCCTCTTGTCTCTGTGCCATGTTGTCAGTTTCTGCTGGTTTTTTTTCTCGGTGGCAATGGCTAAAGGGGACAGTGCTTCATAGTGTCTCAAACAGTGCTTTGCCTGCCAGGTTTACCCTCCCTGCCTTTTAAACTCATCTGCCTCTTTTCTGGTTACTTAGGTGGCTGTCTCCAGCTCCCTTCATGGATAGGTTGCTTCTCTTTAGTTGGATTCCAGAACTGGGCACAGTGATTGGCGGGACATGACCAATAAAGAGGATGAGGCAGCAGTTACTTATACTCTTTGTTTGTGACTGATTCTCTGTTGCTGTTTCCTGAAGCCATTTTAATTACTACTTTCTATTCCTATAGAAAACCAAGTTTCTCTTGATTTTATTGAGATTGGGCTGGGTGTCTGTGTGTGTGTGTGTGGGGGGGGGTGTTTTCTAAGTTTATCAAGGAAAGAGGTAAATTTCACTGAAAAAGAGTTAAGCTGTCTCCTTCCTTAGCTCAAGAGAGATTTGGAGTTGCCTTTGTGTTTTCCTGTAGTTAAAAAAAAGTACAGTTGCTTGTTTTGCAATAGGTTTTGTTGTGCGTTGCATGTAATTGTCTCTTTTATATCTTTTCCCCCCTTAAAATTAAATCCAGTGAAATGTGAAAGAGAAGTCCTATCATCCCCACAGCTGCTGAGTTTTCCTGGAAGGCAAAGACATCTGAATTTTAGTCTTAAAACATGAAATCATTGTTCTTTGAAACAGCTGTCTGGTCAAAAAAACTCTTTGTAGTGTACATTTTTAAACAGCAATTTTTAAAAACCACTAGGAGCTTTGTAAAGATTTCCTTTATCTGGGTTATGAATTATTTTCAGCCTTTTGAGTAATTGTTAAAGTGATGAAACTGACTGGAAAAAACAGATGTCTGTTTTTTGTTTTGTTGTTTAAGGGGAAGAGGGAAATGCCGTTGGGATATTAGGATTTACTTGATACCTTGGCAGTGAAGTCTAAATAAATGATTGTTAGTCTTAGCATTCAGTTTGCCATCAACTTTGGTACGTAGTGCTGAAATATAAGCTTCACAAGAACAGGGAAGTTTTGTGTCTTAATCACCGGGTGTCCCTCAGGGCCTGGTACAATACTTGGCATGTAGCTTCTAAACAAATGTTTATTAAATAAATAAATCAATAAATGAATATCATAAGCACCATTATACAGAATGACATGTCATGGAACCAGACACATAATTCATCCATTCTTCTGTTATCTTTTATGGAGCTAACCTGGCAAGGCAGTTTTCCTTAATAGAAACTTTGAGGTTGAAGATGTATTTCAAGATCTCTGCTGTTATTATTAGTCATTACGGGTCTTTCACCCATGATTTGATGTAAATTAACGCTGACATTGTTTATATTTTCACCACCTCTTGGAGTAATAAGTTTTACAAGTAGAAGGCGGTGGTCGTTCAACTCAGAGGATGGAGAAATAGGGCATTATGGGAGCCTAAAAAAGAGAATGACTTAGGCATTTAATGCTACCTGGGAGAAGATCGGAGGAGGGAACATATGAGTCAAGGCTGCAGGGAGGAATGGAAGTTTGCCAGACAGTGAGGACGGGAAGGGAGCGGTGGTAACCAGGCATGAAAAGGCCTGATGGGTGGAAGGCAGGCTATGGGAACCCAGACCAGAGAGCCGTTATCATCAGCATAACTGCTGTCGTCACCACCACCTTCCGCTCAAATGTCCCACTTTCACAGGACATACAGGTCGCCATTGAAGTGCTTGATTTTTTTTTTTTTCCTTGTGCTGAGTATACCTAAAATGGCTTCCCCAAACAAGTCACCGAATAGTCAAGCTTCCTGCACATCAGATTTTACAGACATTTCGCGGCTAGGAAACTAATGTGTGTGGACAGACTTGGGGCCTTAAGCACTTTTCTATGATTTTAGTTGTACCATGTTCACCCCAATCCTGGTCTCCTCACTGAGAGGGAACCAGTGCGGTGCCACAGAGCCAGAATGGAGACAGTCCCGATTACCCATATGGGGCCAGAGCATCAGAGCCCATCTTAGGTGACCCTGTTCACAAAGCAGCCCAGACTTCCCTGATGTACCCAAGACATCTCTTATAGCCCCAGAATGGAGGCCTGAAAACCTGTGTTTTCACATGAGAAAGGTACATATGTAACTTTCCAAAATGGGTTCAAGGAACTGATTTTTATATAACTTGACACGATTAAAATAATAATAATATCAACAAGTAATCACTTAAAAATAATTTGAAAGGTTAACTTTGTGGGAAGCCATTGTGTAAAACCATTCATACCACAACCATGCCAGCCCCTTTCGTTCTTTAAAAACTTTCCTCTATCCTTTTCTCTTTAACAATAGCTACATACTGATAAATTTGCACAAATCCCAAACTCTAAGAATTTTCATCAAACTCTCCCTATGTGTTAGGGGCCTAGCATTAATTAATAACTGCATCCTATCTCACAATCATTTTTTTGGCTTGTTGATCAACACTAGGCCTTCTGGAATGAGATGTCACTTCTCCTATGTTGATAGTTTCTCATAAATCTTATTCTTTAAAACTTTCAAAATGAGAGCACCTGGATGACTCAGTGGGTTAGGGCCTCTGCCTTCAGCTCAGGTCATGATCTCAGGGTCCTGGGATCGAGGCCCACATCAGGCTCTCTGCTCAGCAGGGAACCTGCTTCCTCCTCTCTCTCTCCCTGCCTCCCTCCCTTGTGATCTCTCTCTCTCTCTCTCTCTCTCTCTCTGTCAAATAAATAAATGAAATCTTAAAAAAACAAAAACAACTTTCAAAATGAGTTTTTAAAAAGTGTATAAAGTAATAATTATTATTAGTCATTAACTCAAATGAAAGATCCCACAGAAGATGATTTTCAAATAATAAATGCCAAAGGGACAGAGGCCAGACTAGCGTAGACTGGTCAGCACTTTTTTCGAGCACATGATAAGGCATGACTTGGAGGGGCCAGTAGCCTCTCTCTATTTATTCCTCCGATTTTAGAAATGCTGAGCTTAAGCAGATCATTACCACAACCTCCTCTGACCTAATAAGTGAGACAGGCTGAGAGTAATTGTGGTTCTCTCTCTGCTTTCTTCACCAGTTGCCTTTTATTCCCTTCTAAAGTCTTCCATTGCTCTGGGCTAAATGAAGTTTGGATTTTGCAGTAATAATTTTTTTTTAAAATGATATTGTAATATTGGCTCATCTGCCTGCTCTTGGTTATGCCCAAGTAGACGCATGACCTGTGGCTGTCTGGCTTGTTCTCCTATGGGAAAATGTTTAATGAAGCTAATGAGCTGTATTAAAATAAAATAAACAAACTCACATGGCACCCAGCATCACAGCCACATGTAGTATGGTTATTATTTGTTATCCCGAGACACCAGCTCCACATCTCCAACTGCCTACTGGGCATTTTCACTCATAGGGCCTTTTGTCACTTCCTGTTTAACCCATCCAGAATCAAAACCTGTATCCTTTCTTCAAAGCCACTCCTCCCTGTTGGAATTTTAAAAAGACCAACAAATCACATCTCCGACCCCTCCCCCAGTTAAAATTTGTTGTTGTTGTTGCTGTTTTCAAAAGCTCAGGAAACAACAGATAAGGCATCAGCAAATGGGTGTGGATCTGTGGCCAGATGTCTTCTAAGAGTAGAGCCCCCAGCGGTGGTGACCACAGCAGAGCAACCACAGGGCTCCGCCGCGGGGCAGCACTCCCCAGAGCTTCTTGGAATGGGAGAGAAATGCAGTGTCCTGCGGGCCCGAGTTTGCTCAATTTCTCTTTTATAACACACTAATCAAATCAGTCAGTTCTCCTTCTCTTTTGGGGAGGAAACAATGAAGTCTAGAGAAAAGGGTGCCAGGAGCCAAAAGCCCTATAAGAAGCCAGGAGATCGTGTTCCCATTAACGAGGCCCTCCAAACTTGTCTATTTTTATTTAGAATACCTTGTTGATTTATATTACATCACATGACAATTAGCATTGGGCTGTGAGGAAGAATCTTTAGATAGTAAGATAGTAAATGTTCTAGATGGTAAGAATGTCCACCATTTAAATTGTAATCTGTCTTCTTTGTGATCTTTTTCCTCATAAGTAAGACCCCCACGGTCGTAACCAAAACTCAGACTTTCAGCTCTCTCCTCATGACTGTGATTAACGCTGACATGGACCTGGCACCAAGGCCATTGGCAGCCAAGTCAGGACTGGTGGTGACTCAGCTGATTCTGCAAATGCACTTACAGTAAATGCGTTTTGCAATGTTCTTGTGTTTTAAAATATTTTTTCCTAAAAACTAAAAAAAAAAATTATTTCAAATTTTAATTAACTAATTAACACTTTACTATGTCACCGAAAAGAAATATCAAAAGACTGAATACCAAATCAATGAATCGTAACACTTTGGGTCAATAGACAATAACCAACCTCCAATGTAAAATTGTCCCATTGATCTTTGAGGCTGATCTTGAAAGACAAAGACAAATACTTTAAGGAAATGAAGGGCACTGAGCTATTCAGTCACTGGTGGTTGCTTCAGTCAGTCATTCATGCATTCACAGTTATTTACTGAGTGTATTCTGTGTGCTGGGTGCTCTACTGAAGTTCTCTGAATGGGAGAAACATGCTGTCTACTCTCTAGAATTTACAGTACAAGGAAGGAGACTGATAGCAAATGATAATTACTGAATTACAACTGTTAATGATAATTTCTGTGATAATTTATATGAGAGTGACTTAACCACTTTGGGAATTTAGGGGTGGTTAAAGCTAACGCTAGAAGACCATAAACATAGGCTGGGTGAAGGAAGAAGGGAAGAATGTTCCAGGCAGAGTGAACAGCATATACCAAAACCCTGAGGTAGGAAGAAACTTTGTGTCTTCATGCAGTTGATAGCTGAAGCGTGGCATGCAAAAGTTGAGGTCCAGGTCACTTACAACCCTATAGGCCATGTTAAGGTTGTTGGTTGTTATCCTAATGCAACGACGAACTGTTGATGAGGTTGGGTTTGAAAATAGAAATCTCCAGAATGCAACTATAGCTTAGAAGGAAACTCTGGGATTTGTAAGTAGTCAGCTTATATATGGTACTGAATGCAAGTGGTCTCTTTTTAGTATTCCTTGTAGAAAACCTTTTAAAAGATTTTACTTATTTATTTGACAGAGAGAGACTCAGTGAGAGAGGGAACACAAACAGGGGGAGTTGAAGAGGGAGAAGCAGACTTCCTGCTGAGCAGGGAGCCCCATACGGGACTCGATTCCAGGACCCTGGGATCATGACCTGAGCCAAAAGCAGATGTTTAATGACTAAGCCACTCAGGTGCACCTAGAAAACTGTTTTAGGAAAAACTCTACTTGTTCTCGTGAATGGATTTTTATTCTTGTGAGATATAATTGATATATAGCATTACATTGGTTTCTAGTGTATAACACAATGATTTGAAGTGATAAAAATGATCACAAGTCTAGTTAACATCTGTTAGACAAAATGTTTTTTCTTACATTGACAGCCTTTAAGATTTACTTTCTTAGCAACTCCCAAATAAGCAATCCAATATCAGTTTGTATCTTTTGTCCCCTTTCACCCATTCCCTGTGCAGGGGAATATATGTTTCCGTAGGTTGGCTTTTATAAATAATGCTATATGGAATATGGAGGTTCATATATCTTTTTGAGTTAGTTTCTTCATTTTCTTTAGATAAATACCAGAAGTGAAGTTGCTGGATAATATGATAGTTCTATTTTTTTTTGAGCAACCTCCATGCTGTTTTCCATAGTGGCTGCAAAAATTTACGCTCCTAAAAAAAATAATAAAAAAATAAAAAAAATTTATGTTCCTACCAAAAAAGGTTCCTTCTTCTCCATATCCTTGCCAATACTTATTTCTTGTCTTTTTGATCATAGTCATTCTATCAGGTGTGAAGTGTTACCTCCTTGTGATTTTGATTTGCATTTCCCTGACTATTAGTGATGCTGAACACTTTTTCATGTGCCTGTTGGCCATTTGGATGTCTTTGAGGAAATCTCTGTTCAGATCTTCTGACCATTTCTTCATCAGATTGTTGTTTTGTTTTATTTCCATTGAATTGTATGAGTTCTTTTTATATTTTGGATATTAACCCCATATCAGATACATGATTTATGTACATTTTCTCCCATTCATTAGGTTCCTTTTTCATTTTGTTGATGATTTCCTTTGCTGTGCATGTAGTTTTTTTTAATTTCATGTAGTTTTACTACCTTTGCTTTGATGTCAAATCCAAAAAACCCTTACCAAAGCCAGTGTCGTATAGCTGACTATTATCTATGTTTTCTTCTAGGAGTTTTAGGGTTTTAGATCTTACCTTCAAGTGGTAATCCATTTTGAGTAATTTTTGTGTATAGTGTAAGATAGTAGTTCACTTTCACTCTTTTGCATACGGCTGTCCAGTTTTACCAACACCATTTATTGAAGAGACTATTCTTTCCCTCCATTGTATATTCTTAGCTCCTTTGCCATAAATTAACTGACCATGTGTGTGTGCATTTATTTCTGGGCTCTCTATTCTTTTCTGTTGATCTCTGTTTGTTTTTATGCCAATGCCAAACTGTTTTGATAACTATAGCTTTTTAATATAGTATGGAATCAGGGAGCTTGGTGCTTCTAGCTTTGTTCTTCTTTTTCAAGATTGTTTTGACTCTTCAGGGTTATATTCTTAAAATTTTATTACATTCAATTTCTAAATATATTTTTAAAAGTTTTATATTTGTATTCATAAGTGAGATTGACTTATAGAAACACATTCCAAAATCTGGTCTCTAAAATACTGACTGGAGGTGCCTGGGTGGCCCAGTGGGTTAAAGCCTCTGCCTTCAGCTCAGGTCATGATCTCAGGGTCCTGGGATTGAGGCCTGCATTGGGCTTTCTGCCCAGCAGGGAGCCTGCTTCCTCCTCTCTCTCTGCCTGCCTCTCTGCCTACTTGTGATCTCTCTCTCTTTCAAATAAATAAATAAAACCTTTAAAAAATAATAATAAAATAAAATACTGGCACTGTGATCAGTTCAAAGAAAGAAGATTCTAGGGTCACGTAGGTTTGGAGAGTCATGCATAGCAGGTTCATTGCTTGGAGATTTACAGTGCGTACTAGCCTTTTAATGTCTCTGAGATCTCCAGCATAGAAGAATATTTCTCTTAAAATTTGGAAAGGAAGACCTATAAAACTCTCTAAGATCAAAACTATTTTGAAGAAAAGTTTGAATTTTTTCCCCCAATTTATCCTGTGGACATTGGTCAGGCAAGATTTTATAATTCTAATTTCATATATTTTTAGCACGTGTATCCAACACTGATACTTATAAATTTATTATTCTAAAAGTCTACTCAGCGTCTTTTTAAAATTTAATCTTCTTGTTAAATCATATGTATCATCTCTGATTTTGATAATTTTTCTTATATTAGATGCTACAGAGCTCTATTTCATTGTTTGATTCATCAAACAATGGACTCTTAAATTTATCAATGTTAGTTCAGTTTTCCATAATTACTTTCTAACTTTATTATATCCTATATTCTCCTTTGATTAGTTTTTTTAATTTTCCAGCTTCTTAAATTAATTGCCTGCATTTTATTTTTGCTTATTTTTAAAAAATATTAAGACATACATGACTGTGATTTTGCCTCTGAATAAAACTTTGGCTGCATGTCTGGATTTCAGTCTGGTGTATAAAGTTATTTTACCTGTTTAGTAAATATTGTGTAATCATGGTTTTGAGTTGCTGTTTGGCACAAGTTTTGGGGGAAGTTTTACTTTATTTTAAGTGGTTTTGTAATTCTTTCTGTTTAAATTTTATCACAATTTTTAGTTTTAGTGCATTGTCTTTTTATCTTCAATACATGAAACGAGGACAATTTGCTGTAAGATGTAAAAAAATTCATAGTCTTAGCTTATTAAACTTGCATTATTGAATTGAATTTACAGATTTAATTCATAATTTATGATAATATACCATGTTGGTATCATTGATTCATTGTCATCAGTCTATGAAGAAAAAGCTGAAAGGTAGTTAGTCAGCCAATAAACGTTACTGAGTACCATCTATATGATGGAAATGCCAAAGATACATTAATGAACACTTAAAGTTCCATTATTGAAATCATATTGCAGTTGGAGGAGCATAAACAAGGGAAACTGAGGGTTGGAAAGATAAGCCAGTGATGGAAAAGGGTTTGAATTTTTTCCTACTTATAGTTGGTGGTCATTGAGGATTTTCAACAGGATGGGGATGTAATATATGATCATGGTGTTTTCTGTGTGGAGAGTGGAGCGACAGAGGTGCCAAGAAGATGTCATCCAAATGAGATAAGCTAGTGGCTTGGATACAGGAGTCCGTAGTTCAGTGTAAATGTCTGGAGTTATCTGCATTTAAATAGCATTTAGGATTCCCAGACAGGAAGGATCACCTTGCCAAAAGCACAGATAGAGGGAAGTGGACCACTGAAGAAGTTTGGGGCACTCCAGAATCTCAAGGTCTAACAAAGGAAGAGAAGACATTAAAAGAGATTAAAAAGTTGTAGTCAGTGATGTAGAAGTGTGGAAGTTGGGCACCTGGATGGCTCAGTGGATTAAGCCTCTGCCTTCGGCTCAGGTCATGATCTCAGGGTCGTGGGATTGAGGCCTGCATCGGGCTCTCTGCTCAGTGGGGAACCTGTTTCCCCCTCTCTATGCCTGCCTCTCTGCCTACCTGTGATCTCTTTGTCAAATAAATAAATAAAATCTTAAAAAAAAAAAAAAAGGAAGTGTGGAAGTCAAGAAGAAGTGGTATCACACAAGTCTTGAGAAGAAAATGATTGAAGACAGAGGGAAGGGTCAATATGTAAATTGCTGCAGTGAAGCCAAGTGAAGTGTAGATAAGGAATTGAACATTTGCTGTGCGAAGATGTAGATCACATGACCTTGATAAGCCGTCTGTTTATAGAGTAATAGGATCACAAATCTCACTGGGATGAATAAAGGAAAGAATGGGAGAGGAGAGAATAGAGAAAATGATTCAAGATAACTCAAGGAGTTTTGCTGTAAAAACAAATAGAAATGGGATGGTTCTTAGAGGATGGGAAAGGTCAAAAGAAAATGTATGTGTGTATGTATATTAAGAGAGTTGCTTTTAAGGTATGCTACTATGCCATATGAATGACCTAATAGTAGAAAGGAGGAAATTGAAGTAAAAAAAAAAAAAAAAGGAATGATTGTAGGAAGTTCATGAAGACATTAGAAGAGAGAGGACTCAGTGTCTAAGTTGCGGGTTTGGGCTTTCCTGGTGCAAGGTGAAGGCAGAGTCCATGACTGCAAATGCAGGTAGTCTGGTGTATTTGGTAGAAAGAAGATGGATCCCTCTCATCTGGTTGTCTGTGTTTTTCCTGTGAAGTATGAAACGAGATTATCAGCCAAGTGTTAGTGTCCAAGAACATATTATAGATTTCTGGGAAGAAAAGGTATGAAGTAATTATTACAGTGATAAAGCATTTTGACTACAGAATTATAGTAGGGATGCCTGGGGAAGTTAGGTGCACATTTGATATTTGTAGTTATAAATTCGGAGTGCAGTAAGCACAATTGTATATTTTTTTCTCTTGCATTATTTAGAAACTTGGATGTAAGACCTCAGTAAGAAAATAGTTCAGTCAGATTTTACATAAATAAAATGGTGAAGGGAAAGAAAGGGAGTTGAAGGTTTGCAAAATAGTAGTTAACAGTACTAAACTGAGTCTTCATAGAAGTGAAGACATAAGGAATGTGATGATGAATGGGAACATAGTAGTATCAGTGGATCAATAAAAGTCCACATTGGAGGCTGTTTTTCAGATTGTCAAAAATGGAAATTTTGATTGTTGAGTTTATGATCAATACTCTATGATGTAAGTTTATAATTAACTACAAAATTGATGGTTATTCATTTAGAAAGGAGATCATTGGTCAATAGGAACTTGCTTCGAATCTTGAAAAACAAGTTCAGCTGAACTTTCAATTTTTTATTAGAATTGAGTATACATAATATACTTAGACCTTAATACAGTCTTCTGGAATATACATGTACGATTAAGTCTTAAATCTTGATGTTGATACCCAGCAGGTACCAGTTAATAGAATGTGTAACTCTGGTATGGGATCTTTTGAGGTTTGTTTATTAGTTCTATAGTATACTTTTGTAATGGCATGGGACTATTATGTTATTATTAATAATATAGATATGCAAAACTGGAAGAATTGTGAATATGGTATTTGCCAGAATCGGAATTCAGAACATCTGAACAAATTGGGAAATGGGCCAGACTAACTAGATGGAATGTAATAATGCTAAATATAAATTTTACTTTGTTTTAAAATAGTGCAGGAGAGATCGGGTTTTATAGGAAGTCAAGCCCAAAGGACCTCAAGGAAGTGAGAATAATGAATAATAATAATTTTGTATTTTGTATATTTTACTTGCACATTTACCTGATGCTGGGCATTGTGCAAAGCAAGCTTTTCACACATGTGAACTTATTTTATTATCATTGTAAGCCTGAGATAGATATTGGTATTATCCCCACTTTATAGATGAGTAAACTAAAATTCTGAGAGGTTTTCTTACCCAGTGTCCTGTAAGATAATTAATGGCATAGTCTGGATTTCAGCAGGTGTTGTTCATGATCTTTACCTGTTGCTTACATGAGTAAAAGTTTACGGTCTAAAACGTAGGCAAAAATTGCCCCCAATTTCTTCTTTGCATCTAGTTGCTATTGCGTCTGGGGATTTGTGATCAGTTGCTGGCATGTCATTTTCAGAAAATCCTTTTAAAATAGAGCACATCCATGGAAGGGTAAAAAAGGATGTTTTCTAGAATCGCCTTCATATGAGAAACATTTGAAGAAATTGGCTTGGAGACTTAGAAGACTTGAGGAACAGATAATGTCTGATCCCAGATGTTTTAAGAGCTATCATAGGTAAACAAGTTAGACTTCACATTTTTAATATTTAAAGATATTCTTAACAACATGTGAAAGAAGTTATACAACATGTGTTTGAAGTCATCAAAACACAGACTCATCATGCGGTCATGTTCTCTTCAGTGTAGCACTTAAAAACCTTTTACCTATGGGATAAAATTTCTCATGCTCATTTTTAATGTTGAGGTAACTTTTTATTTTTCAAGCTGTAAAACGTAGTTCAGCTTGCTTTCATAGTGAAATCATTCAGAAGTTCATATCTGCATGATTGCAGTTGAAATAGACTAAACAAAAAAATTCAGTCAGTACAAATTGCTGTGGGTTATCTATACAGCGACAGCATGTGGTGAGAACCTGGAAGCTACATCCACAGAATTTATGAGACTTCCAGTAAATCAGCTCAGTTCAGTGTTTTAGACCTGTGTCCAACTCCTCTTGGATGTCTAGACACAGCCTAAGATGAGGCTTCAAAAATGGGTAAAAATGAAGACGCCAAAGCCACCAGAAGCCTTTGACCCTCTTCTAATGTTTCAACCAGATAATTATTTTCCCTCTCAAGAATTTGGCTATCCTTTGAGGGGAAAAAAAAATCAAGATTTTCCATGTGAAGAGCCCCTGAAAGAAAATACTCTGGAGAAAGGTCAGTGAGAACAGGCCAAATCCGAATTCTTCAGATCTGCTTGGAGAACGTGGAAACTCTGTACCCTCGCTACTTTTCGTGCTTTCCAGCTGGCCAAGAGCTCCGGTGGCATTAGTCCAGCTTTGCCTTCCCCATACCTTTTACATCTTAATGGAACTCATACTGTGCACTAGAAATGCCTCAGATGGAAACTTACATGGTAGCTAAAAGCTATGGTAGAAGCAATTAGAGAATTAAAAACTGTTCAGTTTTGATTTGTATCAGGATAATCTATTACCCTTTTTGCTCGATAGGAAAGATATGACCTTTCAAATTGGACAACAATAAACTTTCTTACTTGGAGAATATATTTCCTTTAAATATGTCCCACTTTTAATTAAAAGTGCTTATTCTGCTTATTGTGGTTTTTCTCTTCAGGCTTTTTTATCTTAGATTTTCTGTGGAAAGTTAAGGAGTCTCTCAAAAAGAAAAAAGTTGGTTTTAAAAATAAACATGGTGTAAGTTCATTCCATAGTTCTTTCATTCATTCATTTGTTCACTCATTCATTTGCTCCACTCATTTGACAAATACTTCTTTTGTGGAGGCCATATGCCAAGGACTGTGGTAGGCCCACACTGTGTCGTTCATTCACTGTGTAATGTTGGGAGTCACTTCATCTCTCTAAAATCTCAGTTTCCTCAACTGTAAAACAGCTCTGCCACCAACATAGCAGGGTTGCTAATGAAGATGAAATGAGATGAATTCTCTTTTAAGATCGTGAAAGACTAGAAGCTTCTTTTATCCTACTCCATCTGTTGCTGTATCCAAAAGATCTACACAACAGAGATGGAAAGTCTTAAAAGCACTGGAAAGTAACACTTTTAATCAACTATTTGCAAAACTACATCGAGTGAATTGGATTGAAATTTTTGAGTGACCGTTGCGTGGTTTACCCCGATTCAGAAATACGGAGCTAAACAGGAAGACAACAAGAAGAAACTTCTATACTTGTTCACTGAATCAATGCAAGAAATGTGGATACTTATGCCAACCAGAAATCCAGATAGCCAGCTCTCCTTTGAAGCCAATTCAAAAAATGAATCCAAGTAAGAATTTATAGATGGGAAAGTCCAGATAGACAGTGCCTAATGATAAATATTTATTCAAGTTAAACATACAGAATTACATTTAAATAATTGCTTGCAAGTGTAACAAAATTGCATACTAAACTAAAAAATGGACTCTTGAAGGGGTGTGAAAACAATAATTCAGAAATAATATTCTAGGTCAGTATTTCTAGATAGATTAACAAATGTGTGAGATAAAGTAGCAAAAAGTAAATGCTTTTAAATTCCTCAAGAAGTCAGGAATTACTGTTTTATTTCTGAATTTCATACATACAAAAATGAATTCAGAGGTGATTTGGAAAACTTAAAGATAATTAGATAATCTTTTACCTGTAGAACTGAACCACTAAAAAATATAGAGAAGTCAAAAAAGTAGTACTTTTATCAATATATGCAAGGAAATAGGAGCATAAAAAAAAAACTTATGTCAAAATGACAAAACTAAAACCAAGCTATCCAGCTATGGCAAGAATAAACATGATTCAGACTTTCCTAATTGAGGGCAGTGCTTTTCAGATTGGGATGAATAATAAAATCCAACTATATTGTTGGCATTTACAACCAATATTATATCTTTTTTCTTTTTTTTTTTTAAAGATTTTATTTATTTATTTGACAGACGGAAACACAGCTAGAGAGGGAACACAAGCAGGGGGAGTGAGAGAGGGAGAAGCAGGCTTCCCGCTGAGCAGGAAACCTGATGTGGGGCTCGATCCCTGGTCTCCGGGATCATGACCTGAGCCGAAGGCAGTCGCTTAACCAACAGAGCCACCCAGGCGCCCCCAATATTATATCTTTTTAAGAAGTAAAACAAATGGATAAAAGTAAAAACATAAAAGAGACAAAACTATGTCAGGTTAATTAATGTAAATAAAAAGTGAGAAATCATTCTAATAATATACAAAAAAACTTAATGAAATCAGAACAAAGAATATCACTTCTATAAATATGTTAAAATGCTGACCTCTTTAGCAAAAATATTAAAGCTTTGATGAAAGATGGCTTTTAAATTACAAAATTTGCAAAGGTATTTTAAAGATGATAGTCAATATTTTTATGTGTGTGATTATATTCATTATTCAATAAATATATATTGAATACCAACTAGCACTTGTCACTTTGTAAGACTTAAGAATATAGTGTAATCAAAAAAACACATTCAAATATGTCTTTCCATTTATGAAGATCTTGTTTCATGTTACTCAATAAGATTTTATCATTTTCTCAATTAGAAATTATCCTTTTTTCAATTAAAAAAATTTGTCCTATGTATTTTTGTAGGCTTTCTCCTAATACGAATGGACTATTTTCCTATATCTAAGTTATTAGAGGTATAGTCTAGTAGTGTTTTGTAAAAGCCACTGGATTTTGAGGTAATTTTTAATATAAAAATATTTTTAGGGTATTATTACTTTCCTCTGGGTTCTTAGTTTTGCCATAGGATTGCCTATAATATTTGATTTTAATTTGTTTCCATTTCTCTGTATTTATGGTTATGTATCCTATCCTTTCTCATTTGTGATCTTATATACTTTTGTTTTTTTCCTTAGTCAGTATTATATTATCTATTTCTACGGGAAAAATATTTGTGGATGTCTTTATTATCCTTTATGTTATTTTTATATTTCCTATTTTATTAATTTTTGTTTTAATCTCTGTTAATTCCTTCTTTTTGGCTTGTTTTGTTTTTATCGCAGTATTACAATCTCTGTAGATGAATATTGACTTTTTTTCTCCTTTCTGTAAATAATGAACATATTTAAGACCATAAATTTCCCTACGGTTTTTGCTGTGTTCCATTGGTTGGATATGATGTGTTTATATTTTTAATGTTTTCTAAATAATTTATAATTTTATTTTCTTTTTTTCCTGTAGTACAAAGGTCATCTAAGAATATATTTCAGGGGTTTGGGGTTTTTTTTTTTTTTTAGAGATTTATTTTTTCTTTTTCTTTTTTTTGATTTGTGATTAAAGAATGTGATCTCTGTCTCTTTTTAAAAGTTTCTTAAGGCTAATATTGTGTATGTGTGTAGGTCCAAGAGTAAGACTGATTTTTGTAACTGTTTATGGATAATGAAAAATCTTTATCTTCTATTTGCTTACTTTTGTCCACTATATTTGTCCAATTTGCAAAGTCATATTAAATTTTTCTATATTTATATTTTAACTGATTATATATATATAATTATGACAAGTTCTTGCAGTAGCATTTGCTTTCTTTCCTTCCTTACTATGTAATTTGGAACAAACAGTTTTATGAGTATTTTCCAATCTTCACAAATTATACATCAGACCATTGTATAATATTTCTCTTTATTCTATTTAGGGCTTTTAAACTATTTATCTTGTTCTGTACTTTTAAATTCTACCTTGCCTATTATTAATATTGCCATTCTTGAATTTATATTCTTTGTTTTGTGCTTTTCTGAGTTTCCTTTTCTCTTCCTTTATTTTCCCAAATAATATGTAACTTTTTAAAACCTAAATTAACTGATTAGCTGAGAGAATTCAGTCTGCTGTCATTAATTTCATGAATAATATACATAAATTTATTCCTGCCTTCTTATAAAAAATTCTTATTTTGTTCCTTTTTTATTTTTTACTTCAAAGACTATTAATTACTCCTTTTTCTTATTTTTTAATTTGAGAATTCTACTGTACATTTCATTTCATAAACATTTTCATTCATCACCGATACATAGCCCTATCATTCTGTGAAGCAAATTACAAAATATTTCTCCCCCAAACCCCTTCTTCTTCTGCTTCCCCCCATGCCCACTTCTCCTAACAAGGAGATCTCTGGGATCCCTTTGGTGTTCCACTTTCTGTCCCTACACCTATCAGAGAAGACCTGGGGAGCATTTTTATGTCCTCCTACCCTTCCCCAACTTGTAGAATATTTGAATAGTGTGTCTCTTTTACTATAAGAGTCTTTCTGTAGCCCTTATATTATGTATTCTTAGATGGTCTATCATTATTTATTTGGATTAACTCTGTGGATATTGCAAGTTCTGTTGCTCACCACTATTTTTTTCCCTCTTAAATATTTTCTCACCTTGAACTTGCTCTACAGCTTCATTCAGTGCTGTTGTAATCTCCCCCCTGCTTAGGCACCCTCTCAGGTTGGGGGTGTGGTGCTATCCCAGCTGGGTATGGGTCTCTGTAGTCCTTTCAAGAGTCCTGGAATGCTACTTCATTGCCTTCTACCTTTTGAATGCTCAGACCAGTGCCAGTCTAATTCTTTCTCCTTTCTAAGCAACTTACTACCTCTTTCCAGAAGATTTTTAAGTGTTTTCTTTTTTTCAGAACTCAAGAATTATATAAATGTCTGTCTACATGATATCTTTTCTCATCAAGTGCACATGAAACAGCACTTAAAATGTATAGACTCAGGGGTGCTTGGGTGGCTTAGTTGTTTTTTTGTTGTTTTTTTTTTAAGATTTTATTATTTATTTGACAGAGAGAAACACAGCCAGAGAGGGAACACAAGCAGGGGGACTGAGAGAGGGAGAAGCAGGCCTCCCACCGAGCAGGAAGCCCGATGTGGGGCTCGATCCCAGGGTCTCCAGGATCATGACCTGAGCCGAAAGCAGTCGCCCAACCAACTGAGCCACCCAGGTGCCCCAAGGGTGGCTTAGTTGTTAAGCGTCTGCCTTTGGCAGAGGTCATGGTCCCAGGGTCCTGGGATTAAGCCCTGCATCAGGCTCCCTGCTCAGGAGGAAGCCTGCTTCTCCCTCTCCACTCCCTCTGCTTGTATTTCCTCTCTCACTTTGTCTCTCTCTGTCAAATAAATAAATAAAATATATTTTTTTTAAATGTATAGACTCAGACCTTTTTAAAAATCAGGATAAGATTCTTTTTTAAAGAGTAGTTTCTTTTTTGTAATTATTTTTCTCCCCCCACCTTTCTTTTCTTTTCCTGGAACTCCTGTTATTTATAGGTTAGATGTTCTTTCTTTCACACTTTCATGTCTTCTCTCCCTTTGTATTTTTAAAATTCTCCCACAAGATCTTGAAACCTAGTATTGTAGGCTCAACATTCATCATCCTTTCTTTCAACTTCTCTACTAAATATTTTGACTTAAAAATCTTATTTTTTTTAGTATCAGGAAGTTTTTCTTGCACCTCTTCAAATACTGTTCTTCTGCTTCCCCAGCAGTTCTTTATTGATCTACTGTTCTGATTGCTCTCTTCATTCTTGCTTTCTTTGGCTGTGAGACCTCCTTAGTAGATGTCCTTTTATTTTCCTTTGTTCACTATGGCACAGGTCCAGCCACTGGATTCTTTAAGTGGACTGTCCTGTGAGTGTGAGGGCGGGAAGGCACAAGACATCTCAAGTCATCACAGGCCCAAAATAGGGAAGTTGCCATCAGGAGGAGGCCTTTCTTTTGCATTAGGGTAGAAAAAACTCAGCCCCCTAGCACTTCCTTAGGGCCAGAGAGCCAGGCACACCAAGGAGTCCTGTGATCATTGAGGGAAAGTCCTACCAAAGGCCTGCTACATGCTGGTCTTTGCCTTCCAGTTTTCCTGTTGTGGTCCCAAAGCCCTGTTCCGCCCAGAGCAGGAGAGTACCACAAGGACTCTCTAGCACCCCTTGTACCAGAGCACCAGTCTCAAGGTCGGCCTGACTCAAGAAGATGTGTTTGACTTGAGTGAGAAGTGGAGAGGAGGCAGAGCCCAGTTAAGTCCTGAATCCCCTGGGGGATATAACGATAAGCATAAAAATGATACAGTCCCTGTCCTAATGTGGCCTGTGGGCTGATCAGGAAGATGAACAATATGTAAGTAAGCAAATAAATAAGAAATAAAAAAGAAAAGCCGCACATAATTCTGAATTCGTAACTGTGAATTAGTGCTGTGAAGGAAAGGTAAATAGAAGTATTATCTGAGATTTCAAGAAAGAGTAGGCATTAATTGTGCAATAAGGACAGAAGAAAAGAGCTACAGGCAGAGAGAGAGGTATATTCAGAGACCATTGGAGTAGGCGCGGCACATTTTGGGAAGCAAAAGAAGGCCAGCCTGCTGGAGAAAAAAAAAAAAAAAAAAAAAAAAAAAGGGCAAGGCAAAGCAGAGTGTGAAAAGAAGCTGGAAAGGAAGGTAACAGTTATGAGCCAGACTAGACAGGGTTTGAAAGGCCGTGATGGACAGTTTCGTCTTTCCCTAAAAGCAGGTGGCTATTGGAGTGTTTGACTCCACGGGTAAAAATATCTGATTCACATTTCAGGATATTATGAGGATTGCATGTAGAGAGCAAATTTGAAGGAGAGCTGTGTTGCTGGGAGACCCACGAGGAGGCTGCAGTGATGTTTGAGGAAGGGTGATAGTGTGATCAGGAAGTGTACTTTTAGGGGGTCAAATGAATTAGGATATGAGAGTGGAAGGTAGGGAATGGCAAGCTGAAATCAACAACTCAGTTGTTCATGTCAGGGTGGCTTTGAGATAGTCAAGGAAAGAAATCTGTAATCACTGTGAATCTGGGGCAGTCCTGGGAAAGAGATAGAAATTTGTGAGTCATCTGAGTTTAGGTGTAAACTAAGGTTCTTAGGCATGAATGAAAATACCCTGGAAGAGACTAAGAAGAGAAAAAGACTCCAGTTTCTGGTATTCTGCTGGTAAACCATCTAATTGGATTATCTCTTCTGGAAGGGTGATGGGTAATGCACATCAGTGTCTTAAAAATGACTGTAAGTTTGATCCTGTAACTCTATTTATAGGAATCTATCTCAGAAAATGAGAGGAGTAATGAGAAAAGCTTATGGATAAAAATACTCACTTAAACATTATTTCTGATTGTAAAAAAAAAAAAAGGAAATTACCGAATATTTGGAAGAGGTTAAGTAAATTATCGTATGTTTATATTAATGAATATCATGCCATTCTAATTTGATGTTTATAAAAATGTAGTGGTATAAGCAAATGGCCATGATATCCTACCTCCTTATTTACTTACTAAAGTAAAAAAGGACTCAAAGTTGACAGAGAAGGGGGCTTGGAAGACCTCAACTGTGTGAAAGACTGATAGATCGAGAGTATAAAAAAATAAGTTTATCTGTAAACCGTGGAAAATGGATGATTGTCACCATTTTTATACTTTTATCTAGTTTCCAAATCTTTCTAAATGGGCATGTATGATGTCTTATGTATTATTTTATTGTTAGGAAAATAAGTAAAATTATAGTATTATCCCAGTTGTCAATATGCACTTTATAGGCACTCACTCTGTTGAACAGTGGCTAATGTGTTTTTTTTTTCTTTTCATGACATCAATGAGCGTTTCTGTTCTGAATATAGGATAGTAGTTTAAGTTTGTAAGATATTGCCATACTTTTTTAAGTTTTATGAGCTATTTAAGCCTATAAAATGGTTTCAGAAAATTGATTAATTACTAGGCAACCTCAGATGCATTCATTCCCCTGGGCACCACTCTGACTTGGTGCCCAGTGTATCATCTTGAGAGCATTTCTATTTCCTTTTCTTCTCATTGCTTAGCAGGGCAAGTAGCTCTGAATTCTCTAATGTGAAGTCTCAAAAAGATTGCATAATATATATAGGAATTTGCTAATTATTTTAAATACAATGAATTGTTTTGTTTTCCCCCAGTGACTGTCAGAGAATTATCCATTTGGATGGTCATTTGTATCATCATTGTCTACAGTGACATGAAATCATTTTGAATTTGGTTCCTGACTAAAAGCACGATTTTTTTTTTTTAATTCCAGGAATGTATACAAAGACTATCGCTTCCTTGAGCTGGCATGTGACTCACAGGAGGACGTAGACAGCTGGAAGGCATCTCTACTAAGAGCTGGGGTTTATCCCGATAAATCTTTAGTAAGTTGGATATATCTCTTATTTTACAATTATTAACCATGCTTAAGAAGACATAATTCTACACGTTATGTAATGGAGAAACTAGTTCTCTTTGGACTTAATTAGTTTGGAACAGTTTTAAGTTATACTTTGCTCATAATTCTTCTTCTCCATTAGTTTCTGGAAGTTCATCAGTCTGTTTGTTAGAGAAAATACCCTACTCTGCCATAAAACATAATGTATGTACTCTCAGACCAAGACAGAATTTATTTAATTTAAAATTTTATTTTCCTTTTTGTGGTATTTCACACTTGTCCTAGTATTCATACAGCTGTTTAGAACATTCTTCATATAGTCATAGTATATATATCCTATCCTAACACTACTTCATATCCTTAAAAATGTACTTATTTTTATAAAAATCTACCTCCTTTCATTACGGCTGTAGTACCTGAATCCAAAATTATATCTACATTCAAACTCTGGTTCATGTTATTTGGAGTGTGAAAGAAAAGCATATTGCCATTCCTACTTATCTTTATAAATATACTTCAAGTATTTGAAGTCACTTCCTTCGTTCAAGTTTATAAACAGAACTTCTCTTTGTGGTCTTTGGAAAATGTCTGGATTTAAATTTCAGAAGTCCCACCCCACATATGTACACACATCATTATACAGATGGTGCAGGTGAGTAGTTCCTTCCTGTTCCCCCTAAGATGTTCTGTCCAGGTGTCTCCTCAGAACACAGTGCTGAGACTGAGCCTTGGGGAATTGGTCCAGCTTCACCCTTGTGCTTGTTTGTCTCTAGACCGCTTTCTAGGACTGATCATGCACAAGTTAGGTCATTTTTAGGCCCCTAATATGAAGAATCTTCTCAAGAAAAAGTCTGAAATATGGGTATAAGGGGTGCAAGTAAAGCATCTCTGGAGGAAGTTTAGACTTGACCACAACCCTGAGGTTGCACTGGAATTTAATAAAGGGTTGGGGATTCATGCCAAAATGTTCTTCCCATTGCTGCTATTATGGCTCATAAGTAGACCTCCAAACTCCATCCCAACCTACCCTTGCCTGCCCAGGACCTAAATCACTGTAACCCACCCTGTCCCCCCCCACGCATGCCCTTTGCCCTCCAAATGAGGTGGAACAAGACCCTTTCCCTGTGATATCCAAACACAGAGGTATCTGTGTGATTTACATAAATGTCAAAATTTTGTCATTTGTGTACATATGTATTCACGTAGCTATATGCCACTCCAGAAATTGCACGTGAGAAATTTTTTAAGAACTAGGAGTACCACTTATACTGTTGTTTTTAATTCTAATCATTTCATATTACTCTTCCCTCTCCATTGATGGTAGTGTGTTTCATTTCAGAAACATTCTATATTAAAAATGTGCATATAATTTATTTTTTTATTCATTCAGTCCACGTATTCCATTGAGCCCAGGCTCTTTTCCAGGCACCAATCAAAACACTAGTGCTACAGAGGTGAACAATAAGGTCTCGTTCCCAAGGAGCAGACATTAAACAAGTGAATGAATAACTGTTTAATTATAGTGTGATTTTAAGAGAGTGATAACAGTCTATAAAAAAATAAAATTATGGGGCGCCTGGGTGGCTCAGTCGTTAAGCATCTGCCTTCGGCTTAGGTCATGATCCTGGAGTCCTGGGATCAAACCCCACATAGGGCTTCCTGGAAGCCTGCTTCTCCCTCTCTCACTTCCTCTGCTTGTGTTCCCTCTCTAGCTGTGTTTCTCTTTGTCATATAAATTTTTAAAATCCTTAAAAAAATAAAGAAAGAAAAAAATAAAGAAAATTAAAGGGGAAGATAGAGAGGGTCAGGTAAGCTTTATTTTAGTAAAGATGATGAGGGGAGACCCCTTTGAAGAGCTGCCATTTGAGTAGCTCCTGAGGGAAGGGAGGGAGTAAATAAAATTAAGGGAAGAATATTTGAGGAGGGAACTAGTGTGCAAAGCCATCTCAATGTCTCACAAGAGCAACAAAAAGTCAGTGAGTCTGGAACAGTGAAGGAGGACCAAAGCAGTTGATAGTTTCCAAGAGGGGGGGTCAGGGCAGATTGTATTGGTCTTGAAGGATGTGGGGAGCATATGAGTTTTGAGTGAGATGGGAAGCCATTAGAGGGTTCCGAGCCAGTTAGTGACATGATAAGATGGACATTTTCTAAAAGAGTATACGGCAGGTTGTTATAGGGAGCTGTAGAGCTTGTGTGTTCAAGCAGAGGTTTTAGCATCAAACTACTGAGACTAGAATTCCAGAAGTTCACATGTAAACTGTGAGATGCCTTTTTATGTTTCAAAATTCCCATTTCTAAAATGGAAATAGCAGGAGTCCCCTATAGCTTGGTTGACAGGATTAAGTAAGTGAACAAATGCAGGGAAAGCACCGAATAGGGTGGGCACAAGTAAGCACTCTATTATAAATAATGATGATGATAAGTATCACTTTCATCATGGACTACTTTCTTTAACAAGTAGATGAGAGCTAAAACAGTGTGGATAGGGGTACTTGGGTGGCGCAGTTGGTTAAGCCACTGTCTTCAGCTCAGGTCATGACCCTGGAGTCCTGGGATTAAGTCCTGCATCAAGCTCCCAGCTCCACACGGAGTCTGCTTCTCCTTCTGACCTTCTCCCCTCTCATGCTCTCTCTTTCTCTCTCTCAAATAAATAAATAAAATCTTAAAAAAAACCAAACAGGATAGTGTAACGTAGCCCAATGAGATCATAAATACTTTATACTATTTTCTATTTTCAAATAATGTTTCATTGTATAAAATGTTTATGTGTGGGT
Source organism: Spilogale gracilis (assembly GCA_004023965.1). NCBI lineage: Eukaryota > Metazoa > Chordata > Mammalia > Carnivora > Mephitidae > Spilogale > Spilogale gracilis. Next base: position 16,106 of record PITA01001521.1, on the reverse strand, counting down.
GTATGTCTTCCTACCATGCAACTGTAATGTTTGTGAACTTTTTTTTTCAGTTGTGCTTTTTTCAAACTTACTTTAAATGCAGTAGACAAGTTTGCTATTTAAAGAAATGAGGTAATACATCTCTTGTGAGGGAAAACTGTCTTGCAAAAACAAAATTACCTACCTATCCCTGGTGAACTGTTTTTTTTTATAAATTTGGATTTTCCTGTATCCATAGCTCTGCACACCAACAGATGGTAGACAGTCAATGAAATATTTGCTATTTTTGATCAGAATACTCAATTTTCAGCAAATCTGGAGTTGTCCTACACACTCTGCTTGATTCTTTTCACATCATTTTTGTTTATAAATACATTTTGGTATAGTTGCTTGGAAGGTCGAGACAAAGGGGTTTTTTACTGTATGCCAAAGACATGACAGGAAATTAAATTTGGCAGTATGCCATGAACATTGCTTTTCTCAGTTTTCATCATAAACAATATTTGCATTTCTTATGCACCATGTAGTTCTGGAGGTTATATTACACGATTGCTTGACTTTCAGATGTTTAAATGGCAGCTCACTCACTACTGAAAGCAATTTAAGTAGAATGCTTGTGTAAACATTCGTTTTGTGAGCATGCTTAGATTTGGGGGAATGGATACTTTTAGGTACAGTTATTCCTAATTTAGAAAGATTTGGTGAAAAAGATTAACCTAATAACAGATGTCTCTCTGTAAGTAAATTTCTAGGACTTCTGGTGTGTCATTTGGGTTTTGTATCAATAAACCATTGAGATGACAACGAATTAATCACTATTCTAGAAATGAAACATTTGTTTATCATACATGGACATAAGTCTAGACTCAAGAAGTTCTGCTTTCTACACAAAACACCTCTATTTTACTGGTTCAAAAATCTACAAAGGTTATTTCTTAAAAATTGTGTAATTTTGGCTTCATTTCGATAAAGAGCCATCACCCCCATTTTGGTTTTAGGGAAACTTTTTTTCCAACTAAGATCACCCACTTTTTTATGACATGACTTTCCCCTATCATGTTTTTCCTATCGTGTCCACATGATGAAATTTTTTATGTCACTCATATCATAGTGTTTGCTCTGGTAGCCGGTGTTTTCTATCTCTTAGGTTGTTTCTCTTGGACTGTTCCACAGATTTTTTTTTTCCTTCTTTATCTTCTACCCTCTTCTCTCCCTTCCTTCCCTTCATCCATCACTGTTATGGTGGACTCTAGAGATTCAACTATAAAAAAAATGCACTTCTTACTTTATAAGAGTTTCAAGTCTAGTGGAAGGGAGGGATGCAAATAAATTATTACAATCTGGAAGGAACTACAGTGGATATCTATAAAATGCAACAACCCAACTATATTTCTATATGGATTTTCTAATTACCTTTTGTCCCTTAATCTTTCTGAATCCAAAGCAAATTGTAGACTTCACTTTTGAGAAATGTAATGTGTGGCCCTAAAGTAGAAATGAGTCTTGGATTCGGTTTTCCTCAACGACATTGCCATATTCTATGAACTTAAACATAATCTCCCTGAGCCACAAAATTAGCCTTCTACAGGTTACCTGATCTTTCTGAGCAGCCACAGTGCTTTAAAAATATATTGAAGTGTGAATTTGGATTTAGCAGAATTTTATTTCTTTAACTTCTATTTCCTTTGGCCATTAAAGTAAAATTATAACCACTATACAATTTTATACTGTTGGATAATTAAATTGTTACACAATTTTGAAGTAAAGATGTTTCTAATAGAATTAGTTCATAGTATTTTGGGGTTTTTTACTGTTGAAGATGAGATAAAAAGTGTGCCAGTAGTATAGGCTACAATTAAAGAACCTTTAAAAGGTTATTTTACAGGGGCGCCTGGGTGGCTCAGTTGGTTAAGCGACTGCCTTTGGCTCAGGTCATGATCCTGGAGACCCAGGATCAAGTCCCATATCGGGCTCCCTGCTCGGCGGGAAGCCTGCTTCTCCCTCTCTCACTCCCCCTGCTTGTGTTCCCTTTCTGGCTGTGTTTCTCTCTGTCAAATAAATAAAATCTTAAAAAAAAAAGATTATTTTACAGGCAAAAAAATATATGCACATACATCAGTGTGAATACAAGTAAATGTAAACTTCATAAAATATTTAAAGAACGTGATGTAAAAAATGATGGACTTTTCTGGTACAGTTTTGTCAGTTAACAGTATAACTTAAATTGCATATAAACACTAAAGAATTCCAAAGAAGTTGGACATTTTGCATGCAGAGAAATGAGATAGACTTTAAGTCAGACCTACTCACATTTGAATCCCTACCCTTCTATTTATTGGCCATGTGGCTCAGGCAACTTACCTAACTCAATTGTTTATTCTTTCTTAAACTCAAAATAATGCCACCTTCCCCTGTGTGATTTTATAGGATTACATGAGAACTATTGCACATCACCTGTAGCTTGGTGCTACAGGGGGTGAATATGTTCAGTGCCACGTAGCCTTTATTATTATTGAAAATCATTAACAGTCCATGAAGCCCTAATTCGCAGTTCAGTAGTTACTTTTTCTTTGCAAACTATCAGCGGGACGTGGGCATATGAGGGAGAATTTCCTTAACTGTTGGCTAAGGAGGCAGAATTGTTTAGGGGGTGTCTTGGCACTACCCTGTGGCCAGGCTGGCTTGGAAGGTCCATCTGCCCATCAGGCATGAGCCCTAGGTGCTGTCTATCAGGGAAAGTGAGGATTCACAAGGCTGCCCTCTAATGCTGGCCTGCCGGCATCCGAAAGAAGCAGCCTACAGACTAGGTGCCCTGGAAATAAATTTGGTGCAAATACGGTTTTACCACCTTGTTAAATTATACACCTCAGAATTTCTGAAGAGGTTTCCATGGGCCATACATATGGATGGTTCTTCCCTGTAGGATGTGAGTTAAGTGATGAAACATGGCAGTAGAACGTGAAACACCCTCAAACTTCACTATACCTCTGAATTCAAGACTTTCCCGGTCCTTGTGAATGCTTTCAGGACTGTTTTGGAAGTTGAAACCTCTCTATCAGTGAAATCTTTGGGGACTTCAGAAATTCTTTGCGGATAAACTCTAAAACTGAATGTTCCTCTGTGGCAAATAGCAGCTGGGGGAAGGGTCTCTGTATTATTCGAGGTGGAGAAGGGGAATGCCCACAGACCTCTGTAAATATTTTCTAATATGGGATAACCACTCACACGCATTTATTTATTCAGACGTCTAATAACACAAGACTGACAGTGCCCATGCTTGGCCCGGCCACACATCACTTTATTCTTAGCTTATTCAGCGGCGCTTCCCACACAATGTCAAGCAGCCACATGACCCATTCTGAAGAGTTTTGTTTTTCTTCAGTGGAGGTACTGCCATGATCTAAACATAAATTGCTGCCACACAGAATAGTTCACAGTTCACCATTCCTGACTGTCACACCTCTCTCAGATTAGACAGTTGGGAAATGATGGAAGGAAACAAGAAATGGCAAAGCCGCACCGCGTCCTCCACTTGGATGTTTCTCATATTGAAGGATCAAGGGGCCCCTACCCTGTGACATCATTGTGGCCACTACACACAGAACCATCTGCCATCGAGCAGGGAAGCCAGCCCTTCCCTGATGTGCAGAAATACTTAGTTGAACTCCTGAAGCTTGTTTTGTAGATCAAAAACTGCATTGCTGTGGAATTCAATAAACTCCATCTGTTTGAGGTATTTTCACAATATTGCGCTTTTCTGGAGAACAGCATCCTGTTATTCCCTAAAATAGTATTTTACTCTGATAATATTCCCTGTGGGACCTTTATTGCCTTATTGAATGGTTGGCATATTCCTTACAGAAACTCTTTTTCTCCCCCCTCCTTCATTCATTCTCCTATCATTATTTATGTCTCATAGAAGCCAGTGATGTTAATGGTGATATCATGGCGACTCCCAATGCCAAAAAGCTTCTCTACCCTGTTTTATCAGTGTCTTTAAACTTACGTTATGTTATTATTAAACATGATGGCTGGGAGAGTCCTTGGATTAGACATTTCCCCAGAGTCACCAGTTGGCATGGTTTTTAAGAAAATACCCCCTCCTGTGATTATTGCCTTGCCCTTCTCTAGAATATTTCTAGATGTACTATTTCTCCCTGCACGTCCTCTTTTTAAACTAAAGTCCAGATCTGCAGCCCAACCTGGTATCCCGTCCCGTGCTCAGCCTCCTGCACAGATGCACACACTTTCCTAAGGGCTCTCTTCAGCTCTGCCTCTCAGCGAGAAATTCCTGCTGGGCCCCCTGTGAGAGGAGTGCGGGTCTGTTCCATGCCCAGATCCCATCACGTCTTCCCCACAGGATCTGACCTTGCAAGGACTCGGGTTGCCCTTGGAGTAATGAATCACCATTTTATTTTTTTAAGCCATATGTGAGTTAAATTGTTTGATACAAATCATACTCTCACAGCTCCAGTTGGAAACAGGAGAGCCGTTTGCCCGCCGCCCGTCGCTGGCTACTCTCTGTGTCTCTGTCCAGAGTGTCTCTTTTAGAAATGACTGCAATTTTTTTTTTTTTTTTTTTGTGACTAACCTTTCCAGACCCATTTTCTTGAATGTGGACCAGTGTTTATTTTGGCCTCACCCCACTATACAGCTTTCACTTCCCATGCCAAGCCGAGACAAAACTCATAATTTATGAAGTAGGGGAACGGTACAGATGTTGGTCGTAACTTGGTCTGCTTACCCTGTCTCCCCAGAACCACCCACTCCTTTCCTCTGCTCTTTTCCTTTCTTTTTCCACCTTCTTTGAAACCAAGGATGCAGTGTTTGTTTAAAAATGCATTGGCTGATGAAATTTTCCACTGCTTGGCATGTTGGAGGAAGGGCTGTCAGGAGAGGGCAAGCTGACATACTATTTTGCCTTTCATGCTAACAGTTCACTTATTACCAGTTCAAATGAGTGCTTTTTGGCCAGGTTCCCATACTCCAAGGATTCCGGGTAGAAAGAAAGGGGGAAATCTCTGTCATAATTTTCTGCTGTTATAAATATATCATTTCATTTAATATAAGTGGATTCTTTGACTTGCCCGTGGGCTCTGGGTGCTGTATGTATGCATGTATGGGATGTCAGGGAATAAATTATTTGTTTTGATTTTGCTCTAGCATGAAAAACCTTATAATCTTTAAATAAGTTTATGTTTAACATATTTCTTTTTTGTTTTGTTTTGTTTTTTTCCTTGCGGCTACGTGCACAGGGGAACAACAAAGTAAGTTCTCTGTCCCATTGCAGCTCCTCTTTCTCTCCAGCCCCCTCTGCCCTGCTGCATGTATCTTCTTGGCAAGAACGTTTCTGTGCACGTTGAGATGTCTGTTGTCTGTGACAGCGCACCAGTGACACAGGGCTTGCAAATGCCGGGGCAAATACCCATTGGGACTACCCTAAAGGCTGCTCCCTTTTGACCTTTTGCAAGGGAAGCATTGCATTCCTCAGGAATGGCTATTGGGTGGTTCGGAGAGGTCGATAATATAAGAGGTTGACACTGAGAGCAAAGATTATGAAGATTTAATAATAAGGACTCTTCCACTGAAAGAGTACAACAATCTGCTGGAACTCAGGGCAGCGAAGTTTTTGACCAGAAATCAAAGCTCTTGTGTTAATGTGCAGTTATAAAAACCCCAAGCTGGAGTCCAATAGCAGGATGGCTGGCTTTGGTGGTGAAACCGAACAGAATCAGTGCTCTGGCTTTGAAGGTGCCTTAAGATGGCTGGAGGAGGGGGGGAGTTCCACGTTTGCTTGGCTTCTGCGCCCTGATGGCGTCCAGCTGGGCGGACGTGGGAGGGTGGGGGATGGAGGCGGAGACTGAGTGTGCATGATAGATTTGTGAGACCAGGCAACACACACCGATGGCGAAAATTATCTTAATGTTGTTACTGTCATTAGATAAATGAGCAATTTAGTCATTCATAGGGTTGCTGGCTTGTTTGGATTTAATTTCAGTTCTTCCAAAAGATGAGCACCACTTCTCACTTGTGTCAGTTCCGTAGCAATAGCATAGTTAGGGAAGATGGTCTTAAGTTTAGGAAGGTCATTTCTTTTTCCTTTTTTCTATGGAGAACTGTTAGTGTTTCATCCTACAAGGTGGCCCCCTTAAAATGGGTCTCATTGAATACAACAAGGTTTGAAAAGAATCTGTTCTATAAGGAGCTGCCTGCATATTTAAACCAGCTGGAATTCATCAAAATTGCTATTCATAAGCCGTACATATAGAATGTAAAACAAATGTGGGAAATCTTGCAGTTTAATTTGATGGAATGTGCTGTTATAGAATATGTTGAAGTCGTGGTTTGGTATTGAAAATGTGTCACTTTATGAATTTATAGCTGGACAGAACTGCTGGTGAACCAAGTAGTAATGTTTAATACAGTTAAAAATACTGCAGGGAAAGTACGAGGCAGACATTTGTGGGGAAGCAAGGCAGTGAATTCAGTCCACTTTTTAAAAATGACACGTAGTTAGTGAAATTACTTAGCGCTTTCTGACTCAAAGTAAAGGATACTATGTCTACCTAATACTACCACAATTAGAAAAAAAAAGCATTTGGACAAAATATAAAAACCCATATTTCAGTTCTTAGAGCCCATGATGTATTTCAGTGATGGAAATATGTCTGAGCTGGTCATCCACACTGAGTCTCTGTCGAGAATTTCGTGTGCTCCATCTCGTTTGCTTGTTAAGGACCACAGGCTAATTGTGAATGCAGACGTTTTGGGAGGTAGTGCTGACCCTCAGACCACTCGGAAAGCGTTAATGACGGCACCCCTTTCACTAGTGATTCACTGATGACTTACAGGGATGTGTAAAAGTCCCAAAAGAAAGCACATCTCTAGAGGAGTCATCCGTTTGTTGCGTCTTGCTTGGTCACGTTCTTCTGGGCAATGTTCAGTTTAATAAAGTTTACTGATTTTCAGGTATTTATAATGCAGTGAGCAATAAAACCCCAGCGCTAAGCTGCTGCTCACATGGGACGGTGCGGAACACCTTCCAGGGTCTCCAGGCACCTGGAGCCACCATCTGCCTGATGAAAACTCGGTGCAGGGCCTGGGGGGGGGGGGTACCTTCAGGTGCCAGAGGGTCAGCTGAAAGGTGTTAAAGATGCCAGCGCTGAAATGTTTTGGTTTTTAATCAAAGAGTGGCTACTTTGGAGGTGCTGATATTCATTGCCCTTATGCCTTAATTTCTCATTTTGTTGTGTTATGAATCGTGAAAAAAATGTAATGCTAACGCTTTTAAAATCCGATCATTATCTTGACCATGTACTCTGGCACGAAAGAGCCTCCTGAAACCACAAACAGCCCATCTGCATGCTATTTTCCTTTAGCTTAGAATTTCAGTATAAATGGAAAACATAGGAATACAAGCTGTGCTGTCTCCAGAGTATAGATCTGGAGTCTTCAAAAAGAGAATATGAGATTCTTTTTTCCCTCTGATTCTGGAATGCTTGCTCTGAATTGTCCCCAAGGCAACATACCTAACTTTTGCCTGCCATATACGTGAGCCAGCTGTAAAGGGTGACTCATTTCAGACTCACAATGGCTAATTGTTTACTTAGGGAATGGCATTTTATTATTTACGATGTTAACCAGACTCTAAAGAGAAAGAAGTCTGCTAAATTAATGTTTCTTTAGGTGAGCAGGATGAATGGATTCATCTTCCCACATATATTAAATGCAGTGCAAACACACACACACACATGCACGCACACACATATTCTGAGGTATACAGAACAAACTACTATTCATTTTCTCAGTAACAACTAAGCTGATCTGTTTCAATGTCCTTTAGTCCTTTGAGTTTGGGATCTAATCCTCTAAATGCCAAGGAAACAAACTTTCATGACAGATGCACCTTTAGATTTATATTATGAGAGAATGATATACCAAGGTTCACATTCCTCTTTGAACAATTGTATTTTGTTATTTTTCCTTAAAAAGCAACCTTTCCTTTTTCTGAGGTGATCACAGTTGCTAGAAAGAAAGAAAGAAAGAAGGAAGGAAAGAAAGAAAGAAAGAAAGAAAGAAAGAAAGAAAGAAAGAAAGAAAACAGAAAAGAAAAAAGAAAAGAAAAGAAAAAGATTGATTCCTTCCAGGGCCATCACTTATTTTTCTTTTTGAAAATGTTTTTCTGTTGGCATAGTGATACTCTAAATTGCTGACTTAGAGGGGTTTCCCTGAACCGTGGATTCCAAGTCCATGTCTACATGAGGAAGACAGAGTCTAGGATTTCACAAGTCACTTTTGATAATGTGAAAAAATATATACAGTATTGGGGTGGGGAGATGCTGTTTTTGTTCTTTTTCTTAAATGTTGTACACAAATAGAAGAATGTCATTTGCAGAACTGAGGCCTTCAGGTCAAAAGTAATCTCTGTGTTTCTTGTCCTAGAAAGAAGATATTTAATTTCCTTATTTAGTCTGATGTCCTCTCTTGGTAGGCATTTCTAGGAATATAATAGACTTCCAATTTTATTTCTTTATTAAAGCTTTGGGTTTTGCTAAATATGTTTGATATTAAGCAAATTAAAGGTAGAAAAATACTTAAAATAATAAGGAATAAAGTTCTATAACAAAAGTTCTCAAACTTCTTAATGATACTGGTGCAGAAACTTAAATGAAAACTAAATAAAAAAGAAATCCTGATGAATCCAGAAATGAATGCTTCAAGAAATCTTAAGTTATGGGGTAAAACTACATTTAATCTCTTCTCCTATGAATCTTTTATTACCTTTGAAGGAGAGATTTACTACCCTTTTACTTCAGTCTTCTCAAAGCATTGGATTCTTAGATTTCTTCTGGCAGAAGTATTAAGTTGACCAGCTTGATTAGAGAGAAGGACCATCTGAAAAGGAGAAATAGAACTGAAACATGCTAAAATAATTTTTTTAATCTTTTTTTTTTTTTAAGATTTTATTTATTTGACAGAGAGAAACACAGCCAGAGAGGGAACACAAGCAGGGGGAGTGAGAGAGGGAGAAGCAGGCTTCCCACTGAGCAGGAAGCCCGATGTGGGACTCGATCCCACGTCTCCGGGATCATGACCTGAGCCGAAGGCAGTTGCTTAACCAAGTGAGCCACCCAGGCGCCCCAAAAACAATTTTTTTTAAAGATTTTATTTATTTATTTGACAGAGAGAGAGATCACAAGTAGGCAGAGAGGCAGGCAGAGAGAGAGGAGGAAGCAGGCTCCCCGCCAAGCAGAGAGCCCGATATGGGCCTCGATCCCAGGACCCTGAGATCATGACCTGAGCCGAAGGCAGAGGCTTTAACCCACTGAGCCACCCAGGTGCCCGCAAAAACAATTTTTTTTAAAAAAACTAAGTATTAAGTTCTGGTTAAGTTAAATGCAACAATGTAACACATATTGGAGGGCTCTGCTGTTTAAGAAAAGAAAGGAAAATCAGATTTGAACACTTGTTTTTAGATTTAAAAAATACTTTGGTGATTTCCCAACACATTCAGCAAGACAAGTGGACATGGTTGGCCTCCATTAATGGGAAAAGTAGTTATTACCTAGAGTATTTATTTTGGGGATCCACTGGATTCTAGAAGTCATTTGCAAAGATAGAGTGTGCCAGATCAAATAGCACCAAAATATACCATACTAAAGAACATGATGTTAAATGCATGATAATTTGTCTTGTCTCTTATTCCAGGCCTTCAACTCCTAAATTCTTGCTGTTGGTTGAAGGTGAGAGACTTTAGATAATGCTGAAAACCCATCACCAAACCTATAAAGAACCAGACACTACAGTATCAAAATGTGTATTTCCTTTCTAATATTTAAAATATGTGTAAGTGCAAATCAGAACATTCTAAGCAGTTTAGGTATAGTCAGCTTAATTAGGATTTTTATTTTCTTTTAATAATGTATATTATTTGCTTAATTTGCTTAATTTATGCATAACCCAGTAATAATATCACTAAAGTGAAGAGAAAGGATGGAAACCTCCTGGCCTCAAAGTGTTGTTTTAGTTCCATGTGCATATAAAAATGAATTGTCTGTCTCAATCTTCGCAACACCAATAAACCTTTGGTTCTTTTTTGGTAAACCTATGTTAAAAGACCGTTGCTTCACACTTAGTTTTTGAAAACCACCCCCCCACCCCCGACTTTTGTCTTAATCAGTTGGTGGAAAGGGCAGTTCAGTTGGACGCAGAGGACTTTGAAAGTGAGTTGCAATCTATATTGTGTTTCCAAATTTATTTTTTGCCAAAGAGACTCTGTAAGAAAGCAAGAATTGATCTGTTGCTCAAAAAGTGGGTGATAAAATGGGGATTTCTGAAGGTTTCAGGGGGCTTATGTGTGTATTTTATTTTCTCTATTTTGAAAATAAGTGACTTCACTCTAGTTAATGAGAAATGAAAATACTTTTGTCTTATAGCTTTTTTGACATTTTCTGAGTGTTTTCTTTTTAAAAGTTTTATGTTCCGTGTAGTTAAAATAAAACCCA
>PITA01001520.1:149998-191807 GCA_004023965.1 Spilogale gracilis | reverse complement strand
AGAAGATACTCAAATTCTGTGAAGCTGACCCCCCCCCCCCCCGCACGGCCCCCAGCATCTTCTTTCTTTCTTACTTCCTCTCAGGTGACCTCATCTAACCCTTCTGTTTCCCTCAGTACTGGTATCACTGTTACAGTAAGGGGATGGATGTTAGAACAGAGGTAGATCGATTATTACATGGCTCCTTCCTGGCACATAAGTTAGACTCTTAGCTTTGCTGGCTTTTAACTGGATGCCTCTTCCACCTTTCTTCCTTTCTTACCCAGCTGCTTTCAGCTATCACATCTTACCCTCTTTCCCCTTAAAGGCTAGATCCTGTCCCCCAACCTGTCTTGCTTCTGTGCCTAGGGTCCTGCTTCAACAAGACAGATCTTTAATCATTAATCAGGATGGTCTGCCACCTAACCTAGGTGTGCCCCTGGCCAGGCACTGCTGCTACCATGTTCTCGGGGACCAGACACAAGCCCTCAATTTATCATGACTGCCAGGTGTTCTCCTTGAGAGCTGAGGCCTCCAGCCCACAATCCACCCAGTCCCAGCTTTCTCTTATTCTCCATAGGTTAGCCTTTCAGGTTTCTCCTCGGCAGCATGGTCACTTCAGCTTCTGTCCAATTTCCTCTTAAGTTTTCAATTCTAGCAACATTAATTATCTCTCAAGTGATTTTTAGCTCAGTAGTGCCATGGACAGGCAACTGAATTAAAGTACTGTACTATGTACTAGCGTAACACGTAATTCCTTGACATTTCATTTTACTCTGGTTGAAATTTAGAACATTCTTCCCACAGAAAAAGTAATGGTGGCTAGGTTCTTAGTCAAGTTCATGCAAGTGTAATTAACTTATTAAATATCCAAAGAATAATATTAACAATATTTCAACTAATAAGAAACCTTATAGGAAGAGGCCTTGAGTTAGGTTATTTCACTGGAAATATTATAAATAACAGGATCTAAGTCTTTTTGGTGAGCTGTACTCAGAAGAATACTCCCAACTGGCAAATGATAAACAGGGAGGACAATAGGCGACTTCAGTCTTCCCTGAGACTGCACACTGGAACTGAGCTGTTAAATCTCTTCTACTAATCTTAAAAAAAAAAAAAAAAAAAAGTCACTTTATAAGATGCTTTCTCAAACATTTCTTCCTGCAAAAAGCCCCCCATGAAGCTTATTTATATGTACACCTTTTGTCTCCTTTTATTAATTTCTGAAAGAGAAAAGGTACCTTAAATGGTCTGAAAAGCAGATAGAGCTCCCGAGGTTTGATATCCAGAGGGAGACCACTGACAAATAGGGTCCGGACCTGGAAGATAAACAGGAGACGTGATCACAAGACTGTATGATCTGGAGAACAGTTCTCACTTGTAATCTCAAACATACATGTGTTCATATATTTCACAAACCATATCTAATTCACATTCTTCCCATAACCCAATGAACACTCTAACCTTATGATGCCATTAGACCAACTCTTGGCTACTTCTAGGGGATTATTCAGAGTGTTACCTCTAGCTGATTTAAATTTACAAACTGATTTCTCCTTTCCCAGTTAGCCATTACCTGGTTCTGGCACTATGAAGGGAACAGAAGAAGGTCTATGTAGTTAAAATATCAGCTTAAGGAGGAAAAAAAAGTCACAAGAACAGTAAATCTGTCACATCTCTGCTCTAAATCAAATGAACACCAAATACGGTTTAAAAATAAAATCAGAACAATTTTTGTTTTTACCCGCTTGTTTTGTCCTTGCCTCCCTCATCAGCATTAATAATTACAGTCATTTTCAAAAGTATCTTATTTTTAAGTCCTCTCCACACCCAAAATGGGTCTTAAATGTACAACCCTGAGTTCAAGAGTCACATGCTCTGCCGAGCCAGCTAAACACCTTGAGAATTTTAATACATGTAAAAAATAATCCAAACACATCTAAATAGTAGCCAAAATATAGAACTCTTCATCTGTTCAGTTCCAAAATAGCAAGGAGGGAAGACCTCACTGACCTATATATAACCCACAAGACCGAAGATACAAATTATGTGATTAGTGTCTACTGAAATAGAGAACACAGGTGACACACACTTCCTTTTGGGAGGATCAGAGAAAATATGTTAATATTTGATTGGGAACTTAAAGGACAGGTAAAATTTCATCACATGGATATAAAAGGTTAGGGCAGATGGAAAAGACTCGGAGACAAAGAAAAGCCTTAACCAAAGCAGTAAAGGGCTAGCACAGTACAGAGGAGCCCAAACCGAACAAGTAGCTGAGGATCCAACTATACGGAACATCACAAGTCACTGGCTCAGAAATTTGCTCTTCATCCAATAGGCAAGGAGAAATGACTGAATTATCACCACCGTGTTTTCTTTCTACTTATTTTAGTTGTGTGTGCCTTCAGTTAAGTTTTCTAACCTCCCCCCAAACTTTGAAATATGATGGACATTATAACACTGGGTAAGTTTAAGATGTACAATGTAGTGATTCACTACACTTATGTACTTCAAAAAATGACTACCACTATACTGTTAGCTACTGCTTCCCCTGGGTCACATAATTAACCATTTCTTTTTTGTAGTGAGAACACTTAAGATCTGCTCTGTGACTTCTGAGTATATATAATACAGTATTATCTATAGCCACAATGGTGTGCATTAGATCCCCATAACTTACTCAACTTTTAAGTGGACATTTATAATCTCTGACCAACACTTCATTTCCTACATCCTGATCCCCTGGTAACCACCATTCTACTGTTTCTAGGAGCTTGACTTTACCCCCATGTTCTCTATTCCTCTTCTCCACTCTGGCTGATACTACACGATTGAGTTCCTCATTAGAAATCATGTTGCTACTTAAAAATTCCATGCTCAACTGAACCACCTATAAATCTACATTGTTTTCCCTCAGTGTAAAAAGGGAGATCTTCTAGAACCCTAACGCTTTCCACTGATTCTGGCTGTGAAGAAGCACAAGTCAGCAAGCAAGGCCCTTTTATTAATGCAGCACAAAATAAAAGGTCATTCATCTGCATATAACACTACGAAGATGCAAACAGCTTCCGAATCACGAAGGCCTTATTTTGTTATTTGTTCATATTTCAGATATATTGTGCTATTATTGATACAGTTGACTCTGCAACACAGGTTTGAATTCTGTGGACCCATTTATAGGCAGATAGTTTTCCCCCCAATAAAGTACTCTAAATGTATTTTTTCTTCCTTACAATTTTAATAACTTCTACTCTAGCTTTTTTTCATGTAAGAATATTGTATGTACTATATATAATATACAAAATCTGTGCTAATCAAGTGTTTGTTACTGGTACGGCTTCTAGTCAACGGTAGGCTATTAGGAGTTAAGTCTTAAGGGAGTCAAAAGCTGTATGTGGATATTGACTGTGCAGGAGATCAGAGCCTTCTAGCCCCCACATGGATAATAAACTGTACTTTTTTTTTACCATTTAAGTTTTGACATATGTGTAATCTGTGAAACCACAACAATCAAGGTCATAAACAGATGTACCCTCTCTAAAAGTTTCCTGCCAACCCGGTTCTGCCACCCACATCCCCAGGCTATCACAGATCTACCTTCTGCCAGTATTAACTGGTACGTATGTTCTAAAAAGATTTATACAAATGGAACCATGAAGTATGTATCCTTCTTGTCTGGCTTTATGATTTTTGCATAACTGTCTTGAGATTCATCCACTGTTGCATGTATTAATAGTCTGCTACTTTTTATTAATGAGAAGTATTCTGTTGTATGGATATACCACAGTTTATTTATCCATTCACTTGATGGGACATTTGGGTTATTTCTAGTTTTTGGCTTTTACAAATAAGATGGCTAGAAGCATTCATGTATCAATAAGTACAAGTCTTTGTATTGATATATGTTTTCTTTCTTCTAGGTTCGATACCTAGGAGTGGAAGGGCTGACTGATATGGCAGGTATATGTTTAATTTTAAAAAACAAAACAACAACTGGCCCTTCAATTCCTTGTTTTACGGCCCAGAACACGATAAATGCTGTGGGCTTTAAAAAAAAAAAAAAAAAAAAGTGCATTCCATTGCTCTTGGATAGTATGTTTACAAATGTTCATACATTTTTGTTCAATATATCTTTTGCCTTCTCCTACCTCCCTCAACTTTGTTGTTCAATATATCTTTTGCCTTCTTCCATCTCCCTCAACTTTGCCAGTGATAAAGACTCTTTCTTCTTCTTCTTCCAGGAACTTGTTTTTAATCAAAGCTACAGCCAAATTGTGGACAAGTGCCAAAGACACAGCTGATGAGGGAATCCTGCTATTCAGCGTGCCCTCCCTGCCATCCACAACTCTCTTCCCACAGTCCAAAAAAGTAAACACCATCCGTCCTTGGCCAATCCTAGCCAGGACAACCTGAGTAGAGAGGGAATCCCAGTTCCCATTCATTCAGATTTTGCTGAATACCCAGTATGTCTGACACTATGCCAGCTGTTGACTGGATTACAGAGCATTCTAAGGAAATAATGCAATAAGGAGATCCTATGGTTTAAGCCCTGGAGTCCCATTTGTCCATCAGGGAAGCTTAGGTATGTTACAGTATCAATTAAAATTCAGGGAGTTACCTTAGAAAACAAACTACCATTTACAGTATTGTTCTAAAGAAAAAAACTGCAAACTTGCAAGTCAAACAATTTACCAACAAAATACAATAGAACTCTGGGGGTTATCAACAAAATTGTACTTGATATAAATTAAGGTTCATATATAGCAATAAAATGTATTATGCAACCAATAAAAATCATTTTCAAGAAAAAAATACATTTGAGGAGAGAGTCTGATTTTATTCTGTAAAACAAACACTGACACACACATGTACTTAAGACAGGGATAACATGCCTTTGCTGGACACAGACACTACAAGAGTTAAAGTTGTAGGATTTAGGGGCGCCTGGGTGGCTCAGTTGGTTGAGCAACTGCCTTCGGCTCAGGTCATGATCCTGGAGAGCCAGGATCAAGTCCCACATCGAGCTTCCTGCTGGGCAGGAAGCCTGCTTCTCCCTCTGTCACTCCCCCTGCTTGTGTTCCCTCTCTGACTGTGTTTCTCTCTGTCAAATAAATAAAATATTAAAAAAAAAAAAAAAGTTGTAGGATTTACCCGGAGTGGGGATTCTAATGTTATTTGCTTATTTGTATTTTTTCTATAATATGCATATATTAGATACTTTGTTAGACTGAGAACTGCTTATTTTTTATTGTTTCCTTTAGGAAACTATAAATAATGTCAGTATTTACATCAATAAAAACCTTAAAGTTTCTGGAGGGAACTTTTAACGTAAATATTTCAGAATTAGAAATGACTCTTATTTTAGTATCTAAAACTATTATCAAGGAAAAAAAACCTCGGAACTCCCATTAGCCCTAAGTTTGTCAATCACTCACAGATGACAAGAGGCTCAAATCAACTTTTAAAAAAGATTTTTATTTATTTGAGAGAGAGAGAGAGAATGAGAGAGCACGGGGGTGAGGGGAGGGAGGAAAGCTCCCCCCACCCCCAATGCGGGGCTTGATCCCAGGACCCTGAGATCACGACCCTAGCCAAAGGCAGACGCTTAACCAACTGAACCACCCAGGCGCCTCACAACTGCTTTATTCATCAACTGGAGGCAATTAAATGTCTGGCATTTCATTTACATGGACATGAATTACACTTTCCATAATCTAACGAATCTCTCAGTCTCAAAAACCTGCCAGGATCTCTCATCGCTCACTGAAGAGATAGTCTCTGACAGAACAAACAGACTAGGAGAATTAATTTTTAAATACTTATGTATCTATGAATACAATTAAAGGTCACTTTAATCCAAGTGCTTGGAACCTATGAGCTTTGAATCCTTTCTAGGCCTCCTCAGACTAGGAAATTTCATTAAGTCAAAAAAAATGATGGATAATGTATGGAAACAAAACCCTACCTGAATATCTAATTCATGCTTTTTTATAGTGACTGGCACCTAGATCACAGGGATATTTAAAAACAGCTTAGTTTCCCCACTCTTCTCATCCCTACACTTTTTAGCTTAGCCATTAAATACAGAAACACTGTGGGCCTTGTCTTTGCTGTGCCTGCAGAAATCACAAAGGTAACACAGGATTCTTGCTTGCAGGGAGGTTTCAGTCAGTGAAGGGAACGGTATATAAATGACCATCTGTCTATGTTACCACAAAGCTTAAGTTCATTCACAAAGTAACCAAGAGTGAGAGGCAAGTTTGAGACAGGTAAATAAATGATCAAATACTCAGGTAAAAAAAATGTCCCCCCAACAACAAAGGAATGACACCAAATGAACTCTATGGCAGGTCAATCATTATCCAGGGCAGCCCTTAATTTACCAGCAGTGTCAATGCACACAGATGGGCCTGGCACTAGGCCCTTAGCATCACAGATGTTTACTTTATCAGACACATGGGGAAACACATTTCTTAGTCAAGGACACAACATGCCTCATAGAGGGTCAAGACGTGAAGCTGCTGACAGCTCTATCCCAAAGGGGCTCTAATGGATTCTGTGCATGTACCTCCAACTTCATTTTCACAACAGAACTGAAAGAATAAATGCAAGAGGAAACCTACCCTGGACAGTAAGAGCAAGGAGACTTCTTTGCTCAGCCATTTATCTGGCATTCTCTACAGAGGCCACCGTTATATTTTGGATAAAACTAACCACGTGTTCTTCAACAGCACTGCCAGTTCCCGCTGAGAAAGGAGTTTGTTTGTTTGTTTGTTTTTTTAAAGATTTTATTTTTGAAGTACTCTCTATCCCTAACATGGGGCTCAAACTCATAACACTGAGACATGCTCTACTGACTGAGCCAGCCAGGCACCCCCAAGTGACTGACTTCTAGTTTAATAAACTCTAAGTCATTGTGCCAGTCTTGAGTTTTTTCCTGGCTAAAAGGTCAAAATAGGCCTAGAAATGGAAAGGTCCTACCTTTTATTTTCTTTTTTAAAGATTTTACTTAATCATTTTATTTGAAAGAGAGAGCACACCTGCACAAGCGGGGGTGGGGGGCGGGGGGTGGGCAGAACCCCAAGATGACTCTGCCTTGAGCACAGAGACGGACATGGGGCTCTATCCCACAACCCTGAGTTCATAACCTGAGCCAAAACCGAGAGATGCTCAACCAAATGAGCCACCCAGGTGCTCCAGAAAGGTCTCACCTTTAACAAAGAACACACAGGTAATCTAGACATGAAAATACAAACCGAAGAGACACATGCTCAATTTCAGCAGAGAATAATCACACTCTTCCGCCAACACCACAGTGTCCAAAGACTATGCGCCTATGGGCACATAAAAAGATGTTGGGGATCACTTCTAGCTGCTCTGAGCTAACCTCTTGAGGTTCATCTTAATTCATAGGATTGGGAAAGGCTATTTCCCATGTTCTGATGACTCATTTAAAATATTCTAATGAGTATTCTTAAACCTATAAAGAAATGTACACTTCAAAAGCAGCTTTCAAACGTGCTCTATGTTTAAGTCATTCTTTTGGAGTAACCATTCTTTGAACCACACAAGTATATTTACACGTAAGATCTTTCAAAGAGTGTTTTAGAGTCTGAAGTCTCTTATTTGGTACAACGTAAGCGTAATCCTATGCACAGAATATGCAGTCTATAAATCTCTCTTGAATTACTTAAGAAATCTAATATTGTGTGCTCATGGGAGATAGTAAGTGTTCGCATATCAACACCTCTGGTGACAACATGGCAAACAAAATGAGGCAACACTTTCCCAGGCATCACCATACCAGTATGGTTACAGCACCTAATGATGACAAAAAGGCAGAAACGGCTGACATTATAAGGACTCAAATTCAGAAGAAAAGGAAATGAGACCAAAAACTATCAGAACCCAGGGAGAATGGGGTGCCTGGATGGCTCAGTTGGTTAAGCGATTGCCTTCGGCTCAGGTCATGATCCTAAGTCCTGGGTTCAAGTCCCAGGAAGCCCGATATGGGGCTCGATCCCAGGTCTCCGGAATCATGACCTGAGCTGAAGGCAGTTGCTTAACCAACTGAGCCACTCAGGCACCCCAGAGAGTGTTAAGTTTTTTGAAAAGATACTTAAACTGGCTAGTCTGCACACTTAAAATGGCAAGTTAGATATCCATGTCTATAGATTGAAAACAAGGCTCCTGACTATTATGAGAAAAAGCAACCACCAGAATTAGGCCATCCCAGTTTAAGTCTTTCAAGTGGTTTTGTAAGTTAGCACATGCCAAAAAAAAAGAGGGGGAGAATTATTGAAAGATGTTTACTGAATTACTCTTATGTTAATAGCAGGGAAGGAAGGTGGTATTAGAACTTTCATTTTATATATTTATACACGTAAGCATTTAAATATTCTGAGCACAAACCATTTCTTTAAAAACTAAACAAAAAAACCCAAGTCCAAATAGATCTCCTTCATTTTAAAGTATGAACCCTGGGTCCAGTCTATCCATTTGTCTTTAGAGACTGTTTTTCTGCCTGTTGCTCCACAGGAACAAGTTGACCTAGCAGAAGGACACATTCATTGAAATTTGCTTCACATTTCAATTCTGACTATGAGTCCATGTTTCTTTGTACTTACACCAGAAATAAAACCTAACCAAAAATGGGCATCAATGACTAAATTAAGACCCTAAGGGCAGGACCATCGAGTTTCAGTCAGAGGTCTTCCTGCTTTCTGACCACCGTCCCCCCACTAAGACAAGAACAGAGGGATCACGCACTGTCCAATCCCCCAAGGAAGTGCCATCTTTCTTCTGAGAGACCACGTAATATGAACTTGGTCTCAGGGACAGAAAAGTTAACCCACAGCACTGGGTTGTTTTAACACAAAAGGCAGTGGGGTGAGGTGGAGTGCAGGTGGCTCAGAGCCCTATTAAGCTTTACACCCTGATTATTTTACTTTTTTTAATCTTTAAAATATTGACGGATTTAAGTTCTTTACTTATCCTGTAAGCTAAGCATCACCTGAAACACCAAACTGCAACAATGAACCCTGCTGAGGATGACCCATCAACTTGATTCCAAAGGCAGTTTTTTTGGCCTGCTAGGATTCTGCATTCATGTCTTGCCAGTATGAAAATGGATTACCACAATTATTAAAATGGCCTGCCAGGAACTTAATCCTGGTTGCTGCTCAACAGAAACTGACCAGCCTTTGGTCAAGTTCCTGTTTCTCACTGTCACTGATACTAAGATGGAATAGGTCATCAGGTTCTACTCTCTTGGCCACCTACTGGACTTAAGGCCCAACTCCATTTCCAGCCCAGGAAAAGTGGTTTTGGTTCAGGAGGCCAGATTGCTAGTGACACCAAGTATTGACTAACAAGAGGACAAAAGGGTCACTAGGTTGATATGAACTCCCAGGTTTTAGTTTTAGATTGATAATCTAAAACATAATTACCCACAAGTAGGCCTTCAGAGTTCTGAGGGCTCTAACTATTGTTTACCCAAAGAGAAATCTAGTTGTAGGAGATCACTACCTGTAGGATGACCAAATCTATACTCTTATCTGGGGCCCCTGCGAACCAGGGTTAGAAGCCTCACATCAGCACATATAGAAGAAGAACCAATATGGTTGCATAAACTTGTATGTGCAGGGCTCAGAACATACACAGGAAATTAGGACAGCCAGCTAGCACTGGGTACACCACACCACAATGTTCACAGAGATATCCCAGCCCAACTCACTGTCAATTTAAAATCAGATGGTCTCATAATCTCCCAGTTTCACAGAACTGCTTAAGACCAAAGTCCAACCTAGGCCATACCTCATGTCTGCTATATAACAAAAAGGTAAGAGACAAATTGAGAATTTCTAGGGTTTTGAAACCACCCAAGAACAGGCAGATGTATCTGTACATGTGAGCCCTCAACCTCATTATTAAGAAATTTCCTTAGTGCTGTCAGACACAAAGGGAGGTGGGTACCAGAGGCAAATCAGGAATTTAGGGTTTGAGTTAGCCTACAGAGAAAACTAGATGCATAAATATGTGCATGTAAGAACTGAACCTCATTACGAGGAAGTTCACTGAGTACTGTGAAACAGTATGTGGCTGTCAGGTTCTTAGAATTCAGGAAGAAACTCCTTATAAAAGCAGGACCTTTTACCCTCTTAACTCTAGTCCTGTTCTTATCTACCGTGGTTTCCCTTAGTCCCTTCAAGTCAACTTTTGATGACTTACTCTCTTTCAACTGTGGATAGGCCATGGAATCCTACTCTTCAATTACACTGCCTGCATTGCTAAAACATGAAGATTTTTAAATGTATTCATTAAAGCAGTGTATTGTAAACAGAAGTTTGCATTCTAATCCCCTGAAGTGCACTTGCCCTGAGGATTTTAATCCTATAGACTATCCTGAAGTTGGATGTCCACAAGATTATCTGGGCTATCCACATACACACTTTTCCAAGCACTGACAAAATGAAATACAAGCAGAAAAAAAGCTTATCAAAATCTCAAGCCTTTTCTTTCTCCTTCTGCATAGTTTGGGTGATTTGCTTCACAAAATAAGAAAAAAGTCATTCCACCTCTCCCAACTACACAGAAAAAAAAAAAAAACTATTCTCAACAGCACAATTTTTCATAGTCCTATACAATACCTTAAAAAAATATTTATTCTTTGGCAGATTATGGTCCCAACACTGTCCAGGGCTCTAAAGTATGTGTTTTTGCTATTAATAATGGATAAAGTTTATTTGGAGGAACTTGATCCCACTGCAAACTTTAGTTTGCAATGTCTTTCTTCTTTCCTCCCTCCCTTCCTTCCCTCTCTCTCTTTTTCTAAGATTTTACTTGAGAGGGAGTGCTCAAGCAGGATGTGATGGGTTGGGGTGGGGGGAGAGGGAGGGAGAATGAGAAGTGGACTCCAGACTGAGAATGGGGCTGGATCTCAGGGCCCTGGGGTCATAACCTGAGCCGAAAGCAGTTAACTGACTGAGGCACTCAGGTGCCCCTGCAATGTATTCTGAATAACCATTGACAGTGCACCACAGTTCTAACAGAACTAGAAAGCTGTGGTGAAAAGCTTTGCTTCCCAATATAAGCTGTGGGAGATGACCCAATATATCCTTTCAAATTCTTTGCTGGTAGGTCAGCTCACTTTCAAACTGAATATTCTTCCCCAAGATTACTGGTGAGCATCCTAGTACATGGCAGTAGGTGCTAAGTATCTGTGCAAGAAACTAAATGAGTGATGTTAAAACTGAGTTACAGTACTAGGACTGAGGTATAGGACACAGTCGCATAATTTATGAATATCCAGATGTGGAGAAGTATGAAGTAACAAAGGCACTGTGATTTTTTATATGCATTCAAGAGGTAAGTACTCAAGACAGTAAAAAGGATACGCAGTAAATATAAATAAGCATTCATGTGGAACCAGGCTGCTGGGATTCAAATCCTAGCTCTCTCCCTAGCTATGAACCTTGGAGAAGTCCCTTAACCACTCCATTCAGAAGTTTCCTCATTTGGGAAATGGGAGACAACATAGGCACTTACTTGTGGCAGTTTTTAAATATGTCCATAAAATTTTCTGGACTCTTCCCTTAAAGAGGTGGAACTCAATTCTCTTCCTCTTCAGGGTGGGCTTCCTTAGTGACTCATTTCTCATCAACAGAATACAGCAGAAGTGATAGTGCATAACTTCTAACCCTAGGTCAAAAAAGGGCACTGTTGGCTTCCTCAGCAGAAGCAGGCCCTCTTGGATCATTTGCTCCAGGGGAAGCCAGCTGCTAGGTCATACTGTTACTCAAACAAGATGGACAGGTCCACACGACAGGAGCTGAGAGGCCTCTTGCCAAAAACCATGTGAGGCAACCATCCTGGAAGATCTCCCAGACCCAGTCAATTCCCCAGGTGACTGCAGCCCTTCGTAAAAAGCCTTGAGACCCTGAGCTAGATGCACCTAGCAAAGCTTCTAAATTCTCGATCCTTAGAACTGTGAGATGTTGTTTAAACTGCTAAATTCTGGGGTAACTGCTTAGAGTTGTTGGGACTAAATAAATTAACAGATACAGAATACCTAAAGTTCAGTACCAGGTTCATGGAGTAAGGGTCAGAAAATGTTCTATTAAAGTGGCTTACCACATTCAAAAGATCCATTTTCATGCACCAAAGGTAATTCTAAGAGGCTGCAACCGATGATACCGTGCAACTGTTATATACAGGCTTAAAGTGGGCAAAAGAAAAACATTTGCATAGAGAAAGGAACACTAACATGCTAAGTATATTCGGGGCACATTTTCCCCAAAGCGTGCCTCAATCCCTTCATTATCATCTCTCTACCTCTCCAGAAGGCCAGGGAAAATCCCACTCTAGGCAGCACCCCACCTTCCTGCTGCTCACGCATCCTCAACTCCTTTTTTTCTCATGTGACAGGAGTTGAACAGGAAGGAGGAATCTCCTTTTTATTTGGTATTGAAAAAAATATCAAGGCCAATGGTTTAAGTACACCTAATCAAGGAGAAAGTAACAAATGTCAAGTGATACCAGGCAAGTTTTCAATCCCTTAAATAATTAAGTAATTCTGGTGTCTTCTTAACTTTTAAGGGGAAATTAAAAGTATGAATTTCTTAAGCATCATCATTCAAGGTACATTAAAAGTATATTTTACTCAATTTGAGAACATTTCTAGTTTTCTAATCATGACTTTTTATTGAGTACACTTTAGCTATATCATACATTGATTGGTACCCAAAACTCAAATAAGTCATCCACTTGATTAATATCCATACTGTACTATATCATCTTATATGATACAAAAATAATGAGAATACCAACACTGGATAGGATGTGAAGAAACTAAATCTCATATACATTGCTAGTAGGAATGTAAAAAGGTACAACCACTCTAGAAAGCAGCTTGGCAGTTTCTGATCGAAAAATGCGATTATGGTACAGCCTAGTAGTTATACTCTTGAGTGCTTACCCTAGAGAAATCAGAGTTTATATATTCACACAAAAAAACCTGTACACAAATATTCAGAGATGTCCGATTCATAATCAAACATTGGCAATAAGCCAGATATCCTGCAATGGGTGAATGCTTAACAAACTATGGTATACCATTACCACGGAATATTGCTTAGCAATAAGAAAAAATGATTAATACATGAATAAATCTCAAGGGAATTATGTTGCGTAGAAAATAAAACAATTCCTTTTAAAAAAACAGAACAATTCCAAAAGATTATATACTGCAGGATTCCTTTTATAGGACATTCTTGAAATGAATAGAGATGAAAAGCAAATGAGTTTCCAAGAGTTAGGAACAAATGAGAAGGAGTGGAGAGTATGTGGTTTTACAAAGGCAAAAAAGACAGGGATCCTTGTGGTAATGGGATTGTTCTATAGCTTTCCCCACTCCAGGGTGGTAGCAGAAGCTGAATCTGAAGCTCGACCTCACAATCCTGAGACCATGACCCGAAATGAAATCATTTTCAGTAGGCACTTAACCTATTGAGCCACCCAAGGGGCCTAAGGGGCTGTTCTAGATCTTAACAGTGGTGGATATACAAAACTGCACATATAGTAAAACTACACAGAACACCACACACAGCAAAGCTGGGGAAATCGAAGTAAAATGAGTGGATTCTATCAATGTTAATTTCTTGACTGTGGTATTTTGCTAGTTTTATAAGATGTTATAAGGGAAACTAGGCAAAGAGCACACAGGATCTCTCTGTACTACTTCTTATAACTGTATATGAACCTACAATTAATTATCTCAAAGTTTAAAGTGTACGTTTAAAAAACTGACAAATAGAGGCACCTGGGTGGTTCAGTTGGTTGAGTTCTGCCTTCAGCTCAGGTCATGATCCCAGGGTCCTGGGATCAAGCCCCACGTAGGGCTCCCTGCTCAGCAGGGAGCCTGATTCTCCCTCTCCCACTCCCCCAGCTTGTGTTCCCTTTTTCATGCATGCTCAGTCAAATAAATAAAATCTTTAAAAAGAAAAAAGGGCGCCTGGGTGGCTCAGTTGGTTAGGCCACTGCCTTCGGCTCAGGTCATGATCCCGGAGACCCAGGATCGAGTCCCACATCGGGCTCCCTGCTCGGCGGAAGGCCTGCTTCTCCCTCTCTCACTTCCCCTGCTTGTGTTCCCTCTCTGGCTGTGTTTCTCTCTGTCAAATAAATAAAATCTTTAAAAAAAAAAAAAAAGAAAGAAAGAAAAAAAAGAAAAAAGACAACATAAACAATCAAGATATTTATATCAGCTGGTAAAACTAGGGTGTAAAACTATGTAGTTATGGTTTCATATGCATTTCTATTTTAGAGCCCTACCAGAAGACAGGGAAAATGACCAATTAATTTTAAATTAATTTTTAAGATTCAGCATATTATATATTATATATTATGTATTAGATAATATATTAATATGTGATTATTATAATATATAAAGATTCAATTAAGATTCAAGTATTATAAAAGACACTAGAAAAAATACAACTCTTTTTTAAAGGAATGTTTTACTAAAAATACAATTTTCTTGATTTAGTCAGTCACTGCGTTTTACTGTAGTATATGATAGCTTAGTTACGTTCCACTTTGATTAATATTTACAGCTCAGGGACTGGAGCCTTGGTGGCTCAGTTAAACATCTGCCTCTGGCTCAGGTCAGGATCCCAGGGTGTTGGGATCAACAGGCTCTCTGCTCAGTAGGGAGGCTGCTTCTCCCTCTGCTTGTGCACATGCATGTGCTCTCAAATAAATAAAATCTTAAAAAAAAAAAAAATCTCCAGCTCATTCCAGGATCTCACATGATACAGGAGATTGAAATATTTTAAACTGGTATTTGCTATTTTTAACTACTGTCAGGGAAAAGACTAACAGGTTCAAGCCCAGGGAAGTTCACAGTGCACAGACATATATGTAGGCTACATTTTGTATTAACAGGGCTTCGGCGAGCTCACTACTTAATAACTACCCACTTTTCTAAACTTGTTTGTATGAGAAAATTCATTCAGTGCAAACTTGTTTGCACTTAAAATACTGTATGACTGTAAGATGAATATTTGGAATACAACCTACTTTAAGTTGGTTACTTCCTGATATTCATAAACAAAGTGGTCTTCCAGTAAAAGAGGAAACTTCCATTTTAAAATTTAGTTTTTCCAATCAGAGGCATTTCCAAATCCAGAATACTTCCAATGTATTTAGGCTACAACTAACAATCCCCCACAGCCGACAACTGGAACTACCCACTACCTCTCCAGTGAGACAGTATTTGATCTCATGGCCACCTGTATCTGTACACTATGTGGTCATTTGAATCAAGACAGTATTAAGGTTTAAGTTACTTATGTATATATGTACTTATGTAAAAGGATGCAGGTCTCAGAAAACTTGGCAGGACTTACAAAGGACTACACGTGTTGGCTAGGCACAACAAAAGACATAACAAATATCAGAAAAAAAAGACACGGGTGAAGTCTGAGAAACTGAGAAATAATCTACATTAACAAAAGTAATATATGGTTTACAAATTAATCTAAAGTATTTAGGAACATTCCCACAGCACTCTAACTTTTCAACGACCATAATGGAAGGAAAATACCATTACACTGAACCTAGTGGTTTAAATTCAATCTCTGCTTCAAAACTAGCTGTTGTGGGCTTGGACACAGACCTCTCTGAGCTTCAGTTTCCTTATTTATACAGTGAAGGTATGGAATAGTTGGTCTCCAGGTTTTATTCTGATCCCAAAGGTATAGTGAATGTATGGGTTTTTGGTAAAGGCATACCAGAGTCAAAGGACATTAAGTAAAGATGACCTAGTTCTTACCACTGAGAACCTCCCAATCAAGCCATTGAAATATATGTATTTCACTAGATATTTATATAAATATATTTAAATTTTAAGTTTCTGTTTATGATTCGTGTAATAAAACATACTGACGTGTTAAACCACACCTTTAAAGAATTCGGCAGAGTTGTCAGTGCAAAACAAGGTAAATGGGCTCCAGAGCTACCGATGTGCGGTCAGTTCATCACAAACACTGACCTAACAGTCATAATGAAATCTATTTGCATCGGATTTTTTCTCCCCTATGAGAATTATTTCATAAAGCACAGTGCTTAAGCACACAAACTCCATAGCCAGATTGTCTAGATTTGAACTGTAGCTCCAACATCTACTATCTTGAGTCATCTTGGACAACTTATGAACAAATGGAGCCTCAGTTTCCTCATCTGCAAAATGGGAGATATAATAAAACCTACCTAAGAGGGTTGCTGAGAGGTTTAAATAAGTGACTGTCAATAAAGCAAAAGTACCTGGCATATAGCAAGCATTATACAAGTTTTTGTTAAATAAGTAACCAGGGGACGCGCCTGGGTGGCTCAGTTGTTGGGCATCTGCCTTCGGCTCAGGTCATGATCCCAGGGTTCTAGGATCAAGCCCCACATCGGGCTCCCTCCCGGCTCAGCAGGAAGCCTGCTTCTCCCTCTCCCACTCCCCGTGCTGTGTTCCCTCTCTCACTGTGTCTCTGTCCAATAAATAAAATCTTAAAAAAAAAAAAAAAAGTAAGTAAACAGGGCCCTTCAAGTGTAATACATCTTGCTGATGGGGAAGAATGGGCACTAAAGAATGAAATTATTCAAATCCCGAAACTTAGGCCTTCACTTAGCCAGCTGATGGGTAACTTTTCAAAGTCTCTTAATAAAATATTGTACTCCAAAAATATCTATTAAATTAAAAAAAAATGACCATTGAACAAACTGCATACCACTCAAGACAAACATTTCATTATTAATCCTTCCAGAGTGAAATGTTGTTATTCACACTACTTCTACCACTTTCACTGCCTTTCAGGGACTGGAATTCCTCTGGGAGTTTAACAGGTGAATGCGAATATGCATTTGTAACATAACATACTCAGAGTACCTAACAGTATATTTTACAGAAACCAGCTCATTTTCCATTTTGTGAATTTCAAACAGCTAAGGCAGTTTCCAAAACTATTCCTCTCCAACTGAGGAAAAATTCTCAAAATTGTCAGAGAACCTGGGGAAGGATCTTTCATAGTGGACATGACTCAACCTGTCAGCAATCTCCCTGGAACCTGGCTGTGCCAGGCCAGCTCTAGCCAGAACACAGGCTAAGATATTTAAAAACAGCTATCACAGTGCCAGTCTATGTTCTAATATGACCAAATAAAGATACAACCAACATCCCAGTATGCTGCTCTAGTGTGCCAAAAGTTTTCAATCACTCTTCCAAATGGCCACATCTAAGCTATTTATTAAAATGGAATTTATTTGGAGCCTCATGAAAGAATTTCCAAATGGTGTGAATACAAGAGAATATAAAACCTCATCAGAAATCTAAGACAATGTATGTATATATTGAACTACAATATTCCTGTGATTTTTTTGAGCAAGGGGGAGAGAAGGAGCAAGTGAGCATGTTCGAGCAGGGGGCAGGGATGGGGGTGGCGGTGGGGGAGAGAGAGAGAGAGAATTTCAAGCAGGCTCCTAGCTTGGTGCAGAGCCTGACATGGGGCTCAATTTCAGGACCCGGAGATCATGACCTGAGTCGAAATCAGGAATCGAATGCTTAACTAAGTCACCCAGGTGCCCTTAATTACAACTTAAAAAAAATATTTTACATGGTATGGTTAACACCACATACCACCAGCAATATACTTTTTGCTAACTGAAATTGTACAAGTACAACAAACCCAGGAACATGATAACCTTCGGAGGTCCCTCTAAAGCTAGCACAGGCATCTCCCCACCCCCCACAAATGTATTCATCTGTGCTGTAGAGTATACCATTCATCAAAAACTTTACATTTTACTTGTGAAGTTCCCTGTGGCTCAAAGGTTTTTAAAACCAGAGCAAATACAACTACAACCCCCCTCACTACTGTTTTTCTAACTTCACAGTCAGCACTGCTACCCTGCATCAGTTTCTTCCCACCTTATCACAACAAAATTCCAGAGCCTCTGTCCTTCAAGTATTCCATAATTATGGTTCCTTTCTCTTCTGCCACTTGGCTTCCCTGGGCTCTCATGGGCCAGTCTTAACACCACACCTTGCTTAATTCCAGACTAAAAGCCTCTTCTTTTATAGTTATTCTTTACTGTGTAGAAAGCTCACTTCTGGACTTAGAAGCCTAAATCAAGGAAGAAGCTTTCTGCAACTGCTCTAATTCTGTCCTTCCTTCTTTGAATCCCTGTTGCACTGTTGGTACTACAGTCGTAGGTCTTACTCTGTTCGCTATTTCACAGGCTGAGTTAAGTTCTTTCCAATTAAACCATAAATTCCTTGAGAGCAGGTACATACCTTACTTACTATAATCTTGATTTAGGGATCTAAACTGCCTTAGATTAGAGACCTATCTTCCTCCCTGCATCTGATGTTTAAGAATGGCCACCTGGAAAAGTCATAATTGGATAGCATTTAAATTATTGCACAGAGGGGTGCCTGGGTCTGCCTTCAGCTCAAGTCATGATCTCTGGTTCCTGGGATCAAGCCCTGCATCAGGCTTCCTGCTCAGCGGAGAGTCTGCTTCTGTCTCCCTCCCTCCCTCCCTCCACCCCTCTCTGCCTCCTCCCCACTGTTTGTTCTCTCAACTAAAATCTTTAACAATATATTGCACAGAAATGCCAGGTTTTATTTGTAAGAGGACAAGGCTCCCTTTTCTATCTATCCCATCAAAAACAATTAAGAATTTAAAGGATTTATACAAATAGATTCTAAGACAGTCCTCACAGGTATTATCTTTGTCTTCATGCACAAGATTCAAGGATGACTGTATTCCTAAATTAGAGGTCAATACAATTTGTTTCTTTCTAAAAACCAGATTTCTTCTGCAAATTTCAGAAAGGATGGCCCATGAATGGTTTTTGTGTTTTTTTTTTTTTAATTTTTAACAGGGAAACGGAAGCATAATTTATTTCTCTAAATAGTAAGTTATTATTTATAAGTTTCACTTCTGAGGTTAAAGCACATTCTAGAGTTAAATGTGAAGAAATGGAGTTCTGAGATAAGAGATGGCAAATCAGGGCGCCTGGGTCAGGTCAGGGTCCTGGAGTCCCGGGATCGAGCCCCACACTGGGCTGCCTGCTCAACAGGAAGCCTGCTTCTCCCTCTCTCACTCCCTCTGCTTGTGTTCCCTCTCTAGCTGTGTTTCTCTCTGTCAAATAAATAAAATCTTTAAAAAAAGAGAGAAAGAGAAGAAAGATGGCAAATCATACACGTTCAATCCCCTCCCCTACCCCTCACACATAGGCGCTCACACATGTACATCCCCCTCAAGTATTCCCAGATGGTTGTCACAGATCTTTGTTTCCTCCCTTAACATGCAGAATGGACATAATACTTGCAATCTTTTTTTTTTTTAAGATTTTATTTATTTGACGAAAGAAACACAGCCAGAGAGGGAACACAAGCAGAGGGACTGAGAGAGGGAGAAGCAGGCTTCCCGCCAAGCAGGAAGCCCAATGTGGGGCTCGATCCCAGGTCTCCAGGATCATGACCTGAGCCGAAGGCAGTGGCTTAACCAACTGAGCCACTCAGGCGCCCCAATACTTGCAATCTTTAAGACATTTTCAAAGGAATATAGAAAGCATGAAATACCTAATCAAGTATTTTTAAATCCCTGACAAACAATATCATGTAGTACTTAGTTATCCCCATTTCTGGTTTTCAATACTAATACTGACCTTCCTTCCTCTCTACTGCTCTTGGGGCACTGTCTGCTCAAGAAAACCAAAAGGGATGACACTGCACTCCAAAAAAATATAATCAAAAGTTAATCTGGGGGTGCCTGGGTGGCTCAGTGGGTTAAGCCTCTGCCTTCAGCTCAGGTCATGATTTCAGGGTCCTGGGATCTAGTCCCACATCAGGCTCTCTGCTCAGCAGGGAGCCTGCTTCCCCCCCTTTTTCTACCTGCCTCTCTGCCTATTTGTGATCTGTCAAATAAATAAATAAAATCTTAAAAAAAAAATGTTGATCTGGGGAAAAGGTCACATGATGCAGTGTTTCTTAAATATGCCCGATAGCAAGAAAGTCTATGGTTGCCATCAAAAAATAGACTGCACCCTCCAGAAATTCCAATTCAGGCTTAGGACTCCGAATTTTATAATAAGCGACAGACACAGATGATTTTCCTGATTAGACCTATTTGGGAAACACTAACATAACACATTACCAAATCCACAGGAAGATTTTCTAGTTTTAAAAGAACATACAAATAACGTACACTTGTGCTTACTCCCACTGAGATGAGGTTGTGGCCCCTGAAAACACCTCACTGCCAAATGCCATAGAGCCTGTTGTGAAGACTGCTTTATCTTAGAGCACAGGCCTTTGAGCCAGCCCCAGAGTGAATCTCACACAGGCAGAGAAGAATTAGACCCTTTCGTATGAGAAACAGATTTGCAACTATATTTTATGAGGTATTTCTGCATTTATTTAGGAGGAAATCACCAAAGCTGTGCTTAAACTGTGACACAATTCAACTTTGACTAGGATTCTTTATTGAAAATAATAATTCTCCTGAGACACTCCCTAAATTTCTAAGATGCTAAAAGTCTATGGATGTTTAAAAGAGAGAGAGAAAGAAAAAGAATATCCCAGAAGCAGATCAATGAACCAAAAGGCAATGACTGATTAGCAGGAACTTACCATTTGTAAGAAGCTATAAAGCCGTGTTCAAACTTGAGTGTGCATAATTATCACATAGAAATTTGCTAAAATGTAGACTGATTCAGGAGAGCTAGTGTGGGGCTTGAATTCTGCATTTCTAGCTACTGACAGTCCACAGACCACACTCAAAAAAATCCTACAGGAACAATCTCCCAAAATTTAAGGTGCATAAGGATCGCAGGTAGAACATGATTATTTAAAAAGAAGATTCTTGGTCTCCATTCCTGGATATTCTGATTAAGTCAGGCCAACCCTGAAATATGCAATTTTAGCAAGGGCTTTGCAGGATACAGATATAGAAGTGCATGGAACCCATACTGAGAAATAGTATAGAGGTCACAAAGATTAGTAAAGCTTGGAATCTCTTTCTGAGGAACTTACAGGGCAGGGGAAAGAAGATATACAAGCCAAACAGCCATGCTTCAAAGGCAGTATGAGACACTGGTTAAGAACAGTACTCAATTTTCTCTAAAAGGAGATAATGACATTTTGGAAGGGAGAGATTTTGAAGTTTTAATTAACAAGCAATTAACTATTAAGTATGAAAAGGATAGTCTTTAGCTAAAAAGAGTATCCCTCATATCACATCAACAAATGCCAGGAGTCAGCCTCCCACAGTCTGACGTAATGGTGAAATGTTAAAAGCCATTTTCCTGGTATATGTCCCACATTAAATATTATGAACATCCAATTGACTGGCAGAAAACTGAGGGAGAAGAATCGTTTGACATCTCAACCCAGTCATCAACACAGAAGTCAAAGAGGACAGAATGACAGGAACTGTATTCCTGTAGCAACAAAGAAGGATCATTCCTATGCACTAACAGAAACCAGGAAATTCTTCTAAGGCAAGTGGAGGCAGGGAAGAGAGCTAAATAAATTTAGATGCCAATAGTCACATTCATCCAGTCTATCAACGAAATGCCAGTGATGGATACATAACTCTAACCTAGTGATTCTCTGCCTCTCCTTCCTCTGCATGACACTAGCATTTTGTTTATTATGGTTTGGATACCTTCTTTGTCAATGATAATTCCCTGTACGATCCTGTCTGCCCCTCAAACATGAATTACTCATTCCTTCCTGCTTTCCCTGGGCTCGACCTGATGGACCTTAGTTTCTTGGTCACCTCTGACTAGAGGTAATAGGGTTTTGGAACACCTACACTTTTCATATCTAAGCACTGCTGACCATAAAATACATTCTGATCACCACCTTCCTCTTAAGTTCAACACATAGTGGGTTAGCAGGAATGCAACCTTGTTGAGGCAACTCACAAAAGAGAAAGGAAGATCACAATATTGTACACCTAAAATTAATATAACACTGTATGTTAACTACACTGGAATCAAATTTTTAAAAAAGGAGGAAGGTAGAGTGAAAGGAAGGAAAAAGCATCTGACAAGGAATGAGGAGTCCTGTATTCTAGCATTAATAATCTTTGACCACTATTTCGTTCCTAGAATTGCTGAGCAGAGATAGGACATCTTTCTGATAAAGCTTCAACTACTACTGTAACTAAAATAATGATGAAAAAAGAAACACAGAGCCAACTACTCTATCCTAGTTCCAGAATAAGGACTATTCCTAGATTAACACTGCTTCCAGCAAACTATTCTGCAGCCCCCAGGAGATAGATTTATAGAATCAACAATTTATTTTAAAAAAACAAAGGGGTTAAGTATTTCCAGAAATAAAATTAGCCTCCCAACTCCGCAAAAATCCCCAGTTTCTCACTTGTTCTTCATTCTCATCAGTTTATGTCCATCACCAGCAGATTGTTTCTTGTTGGAAGATGTCAGTAAAATACCAGTTTTCCCTGAGAAAAGACACTAGCCTCATTCACACTGCTAGAGAGCCTGACATTATGGGAGTTATCTCCAAAGAGAACATTTTTTAGGGGAGGGGGAGATAATCATCTACGTCTATCAGAATCTCAATTTAGGGGCGCCTGGGTGGCTCAGAGGACTAAAGCCTTTGCCTTCGGCTCAGGTCATGATCTCAGGGTCCTGGGATTGAGGCCCCACATTGGGCTCTATGCTCAGCAGGGAGCCTGCTTCCTCCTCTCTCTCTGCCTGCCTCTCTGCCAACTTGTGATCTGTCAAATAAATAAATAAAATCTTTAAAAAAAAAAAAAAAGAATCTCAACTTAGTTCCTGTGCAAGGCATTTTTTGCTTTGCTTGAAAACAGCCTTCACATAACTGATACCAAAGTACCCACTAAATAATGAGACACACTTCAGTCTCGCCTTAAATCAGTAAAACCCCCGGAAGTACAGACCCTGTGTCAGTGGCTGAAAACCTGATCCACATCATTATAAGTGATATTTATCAGAAACTAGCTTAGGAAAGTATGAAAAAGAAACTTTCTGAGGCTTAGGGGCCTGAGATGACAGGTGTCAGTCTAAAGATCTCAGGAGACCAGGCCAGTGAGACGTGTTGTGGCCTGCCTCCCACTGCTACAGAGCAGGGTAAAAAAAAGAAAAGACTGCTGTTACAGCACCCAGGGCCTGCTCAAGACCTTAAGGCTGGAACCTTTATTTGGGCATGGAAATGATTACACAGTCTACCTTCAGGGCTTTTAAAGCAGTCTACTTTTAAACAAATATTAAAATGCTGATTAGTGATGCTGATTGATTATCTTTCTACTCATTTTAATATATGTAGGATTTCTACCAAAGAAATACACCTGCCTTTCATCAGTATCATAAGAAGCTAAGGAAAAATCATTTTACTCCAAAGCTTTTTGGTTTTGTTGTTTTTGTTTTAAAAGATTTCATTTGTCAGGGAGACAGAGAGCACACACAGGCAGGCAGAACAGCCATAGGGAGCAGACTCCCCAGTGAGCAGGGAGCCAGATGCGGGACTCGATCCCAGAACTCTGGGATCACCACCTGAGCTAAAGGCAAATGCTTAACCAACTGAGCCACCCAGTGTCCTGCAGTTTTTCTGTTTTTAAATGAAGGGCTCTCAGTTTAAGAAAACGTTTTGGGGGGCACCTGGATGGCTCAGTTGGGTGGCTACCTCTTGGTTTCTGCTCAGATCATGATCTCAGGGCCCTGGGATCGAGCCTCCCCCTTCCCCTATCAAGTTCTATGCTCAACAGGGAGTCTGCTCGAAATTTCTCTTTTCCCCCTTTTCCTTGTACTCCCCCCTCCCCCCACTTATACACACACTCTATAATATAAATAAATCTTTTAAAAAAAATGTTTTTCCTAAAGAAAACATTCTTATTGCTTTCAGGCAATGAGAAACCAAATCAAACCCAAAGTGACAGATTAACAGCTACATTTACCCATGTTTGTTATGAAAGACTACGCCAGCATTTACAACTTTGGTTATTTTTTTCATAGTCATGTAGTTCTGGAAATACTATGCAGCATTTTATGTGATGACCTCGTATAATCCAGTATCATGGATCCCAAGTCAGGAACGAGGACTGAACTGGGACTGAAGATCCGAGTTGGCTGGAGGGAAACTATCAAAATTTGCCATTCATTGGCCACCTTAGAGTTCCCAGCCAACATCACAGGTATGGGCATGGTAGGTAGGGGCTAGGGGCCTCACCCCCTCTAGCCCCTACCTACAGTGGCCACCCATGGTGTCTGTCCTACTTTCCTCCTCAAAGTCTAGTTCTGGGTATAAGGAATAAAAGCAAGCAGATCAGGTTATTACCATCCAGAGTTGCCACCATATTGAAACTAAGGCTACTTTGGAAAAGAGTATTAAACCCAAAGTTGTCCATCTATAAATTCATTTCATGCTGAACAGTTTAATTATTAATTCTTAGGAACTACCGTGCAAGTGACTGAATATTCTATCTCCAGGGTTTTTAAAGCAGTCTATTTTAAAACAGATTAAAATGTGGTCTAGTCATCATGCTTCTTGATTGTAAAATGACTAGATACAGCAATCTAAAATTCTGTAATTTCAATCCACTCTTCCACCCCTCATTTTAAGAGGACAGTTCTTTGGGAGAAGGAAGCCATGCATTAATTTATTTTGATGTAGCAACCTGCCTTCCATCTGTGTCTCTTCTAATACCTCCATTTGTTTAAAAGAAAGATAAACTTCTTTAAAAAGGCTTGGAGCCCTGCTTCTAAACAGGACATTCTAGTTGACTTAGAATGTAACTAAATGTAAATTGTAATTTTTCATGATTTTCTGTTGAAACCAAATTCTGCCCATAAAACTGTATACTCTGGTTGTGAACGAGTTCTTTCTAAAACAATGGAAAACTACTCAGAGAGAGAATGCTGAAGAGACGATCAGGAGCAGGAACCCCCTAGAATCTGGCCTCCCTGTCACATCTGAACAGTTATGCTTCTCCCTGGGGCCCAGCTTCTCCCTGTGTGGGGTGGAGGTGACAATGCCTGCCTGTGTCTCCTAAGAGGAGGTGGTATGTGAAGAGGACAGATGTGATGCCCTAAGGGCTAGAGGGAGAAAAGGGACATTATTCAAGTTGCTTCAAGATATCAGAACATACTCTTAGTCCCAGAGGACCAAAGTCAGAGAAGTAAGATGTTAGAGATTTCCTATTTTAACCAAAAACTCCAGTTTAAAAATGCTATGAAGTTTGTCTTTCACATTTTCCCTTCCTTTTATTTCTTCTTCAATAGGCTCAATAAATTTAAGGAATACATGCCAGAATGGTAAACTACTCAAAAGCCTGATAATGTGTCTAATCACCACTTTCCCCCTTGCAAAAAGTCCCCTGTCCTTCTCTAGAATTACTAGCTGAGTGACTATAAAATACAATTGGCCATATCCCCCAACTTCTAAGCCTAACCTCAACTCCAGAGAAAGGGCAGGCAAGATGACAGATAAGAGCAACAAAGCTATTCCTAGGAGTATTGTCTCATAACATTTTGAGAACTGAGGCATGTAGAAGAAATGGAGAGTATATACAGAATTGTGTATACTTGCCAAAAATACTATTAAGTGTTTTATTATACGCATTTATTTCATCTGAACTTCAACCAGATAAACGAGGTCTTATTTCTGCCCATTTTATGGACAAGGAAACTGAAGCTCAGAAAGCTTAAGTAACTTGTAACAAGACTACAAAGTGACAGAGCCAAGACTTGAACCTTGAATGTTCAAGAGCCCTAAACAATCACAGCTATTTTTACCCACTGCTCCTTCTCTATACTTTTCCAATTTCAACCAGCCACCATTCTCTTCCTCAATGTACTGCTGCTTCCATTTTGAATTCTATACTTGATAGATAAGATGCCTTGACTTGGAGAGGAAACATAGTAAATAGGGGGAAGGAATGAAAAGGGAGCTAATTTTAAGACAGTACTGAAAAGAATGGAAAAGCTGATTCCCATATA
This sequence comes from Spilogale gracilis, assembly GCA_004023965.1. Classification (NCBI taxonomy): domain Eukaryota; kingdom Metazoa; phylum Chordata; class Mammalia; order Carnivora; family Mephitidae; genus Spilogale; species Spilogale gracilis. The sequence continues at coordinate 165,788 of PITA01001520.1, read as the reverse complement.
CCAATGACAGGAAAGACACAGGGATCAAACCCTGAGAACGCATCACCTTGCAAGTGTCTTGCAATCTTCCACCAAAAACATCATGCGGTGCATTATGCTAGTCAAAGGAGGACTTCACACATACTTAATATTACAGCATTAACACAAGAAGAAAGTACATGTAAGCCTTCTGCTTTACTGACAGCTAATTAGTTAAATCCAAGTATTTTAATCACAAAAGAATTATGTAAAAATTATAATCAGAAAACAGATTTTTTTTTTTTTAATGTTTCATCCTGAATTTAGTAGTGGGCACTGTAGTTGTAAAACCATTTCAGTTGTTTGTTCCCTTTTCTTGGCAGAGCCCACTAACCTCTAACAGTGTTATATATTCTCACAGAAAATTTAGGAACACCGGAAGACTATATAGATTTCTGAAGCAAGAGGACAAAATGAACTAAGAAGCTTTTGAAATCTCCTGTTTAGATCAGGAAGCTATCTACAATTCGTCATCTGGCAAAAAAAATGTAATCACAAATGAACTACATGACAGTTATATTAACAGCAATGTTTAAAAATTCCCCCAAATAAATGCTGCATAACATTCTTTTTTAAATGAGGTAGATCTATATTGTCGATATAGAGAGGTGTCTAAGACACACTGGCAAGTTAACACCATGCAGGTACAATTTTGTATATACTGACACAATAAACTTCTAAAAGTATCTCAATGAAAGTTGGATGCAGGACTTAATTTCTAACCTTTTTTTTTTTTTAACTTTTCACTTTTTAAATAGTAATTTATCCTTACAAAGTCTTCCTTAAACTAAGAATCGGGAAATTGCTCTCCATATGTGACAGATTGGAAGGAAATACTTTTTTAGGACTATCCAAGACTGGTAATTTATGGATCACAATGGCTGAAAAGAAGTTGAATCTTTTCTGGTAAATATTGATAATGATGAATATCCACAGTTACCTAAACACTGCATTTAATATACACTTTAGTAACAGCTGCCCATTTTCTCCAGTACCTATTCTTCCTATCTCATATTTTAGCTGGGCACACTATTTCTCAAACTCCCTTACTACATTCTCAAGATTGTAGTTAGGACTACATTGTCAAGATCTCATCTATGATGTGTGCAGAATGATGCCTGCCTATACAAAGGGAGCACATCTTCCCTCTTTCCTGTTGTTGAGAAGATAGGATGGTGGGAACTGGAGCAGCCACCTTAGTCCGTAAGATGAAAGAAGCTACCTGTTCAAGATGGCAGAGTAATAAAACAGAGTCCCTGATTAACTGGACCCACAAACCTACCATGGACTTTTCCAGGCTTTCAAGTGAGAGAGGAAGGTCTAATATGTTTAAGCCACATTTTGTTGCTGCAGTCAAAGGCATGCATATACACATACACACACACACACACACACACACACACTCTCTCTCTCTCTCTCTCTCCCGCCCCCCACCAAGGAAGTTATTCTCATTTTACAACTAAATATCCCCTTTTTAAATCTGAATTGACTGAAAAATTAATCTACTTGTACTAAATCTTTAAATAGAAACCAGAAACAGAAGAACCTAAGATATCTTACATTCTCCCTTAACCTCTCTGTATTCTGAGTAGCAAGTCTGAAACAAAAATGCCTCCCCTGGTCTTCTTTCTTACTTGTTGTAGGAGTAAAAGATGTTATTTTTAGCCATGATATTTTCAATGTACTAAATGACCTAAATCTACCTTACAGCTTAACCACAATGAATGAGAAAATGAACTAGAAGGGGTCACTACACGCAATGAACTATAAAATCACCCTTAACATTAATATACCACATTATTATGACATGATGCAATATATATATATTTTTTTCCCCCCGAGTGGGTGATCTTTGGCAATTTTGATCTAACTTTCCAAGTTCTTTTCAGTGAACCACATTGGCATGTCTTAACTGATTCCACTGCCCCTTTAATAGAGTTAAACTCCTTTTTAACATAAATATATTTATGGGCAAACAAAATAAATTATAAATATTAGGAAGAAAGACAAATGTAAAAACTCAAATATCAGCCTTCCTTCTACAGAGCATATATTACCTTTAAGAACACATGGAATACTGATTTATGGGTAAAAACAATTTATAGTTCTGACAACAGATAATGTCAACAAAGTAATCTAAAAAATGTTATTCTCCTAAAATATCTAAATACCTAGGCCTTTACTTTCGTCAATATATCTATTTCTTTCAGACATAAGCATAACATTTCCCTTGAAATGTTAAATCTGCCCTTGATAGAGTATATAGTTTCTGCTTTCAGTACCTGGTTTATCTTTTCAGAAGCAGATACTTTAAAAAACAAAAAACATATATTCTTTTTTTAACCTTTTTTTTTTTTTTTAAGATTTTTATTTATTTATTTGACAGAGAGAAACACAGCTAGAGAGGGAACACAAGCAGGAGGAGTGAGAGAGGGAGAAGCAGGCTTCCCACCCAGCAGGGAGCCCGATGCGGGGCTCGAATCTGGGACTCCAGGATCAAGACCTGAGCCGAAGGCAGTCGCTTAACCAACTGAGCCACCCAGGCACCCCTAAAAAACATGCATTATTCTTCCAAACATTTCCACATTCTCCTTTTGCTCACACTTCAACCAGATAAATACGTGTATTAGGTAGAAAAAGAGGATGGAAATCTAAAGGTCTAATTATTTTCTACTATAAGAGTGTCAATAGATTCTCAGTAGATGTTAACAGGGTAAGATGTAGATTTCCAGGCTAACCATAATATAGCCGTCAGTTCATTCAAAATACCAAAACCCCCAGTTATAAACTCAGGAGGCTGCCGCTTTCTTTGGAAAGGAAAACTAAAATCCTAAGAGCGCTTAATCACTAAAGATTTTTCTACACCAGCAGATGTCCCAGAAATGACCCATCAGCAGCAAAACAGATCAAAAGATTCAGATCCACGGGGTGGTTTCCATGCGCACGTAACTTAATGTCTGCTTAAGAGAAGCAAGTCAAGGCAAAAGTCACAACAACAACAAAATATTTCAGAAGTTACATGAAATCTTTGAAGTAGACATTCTTACAAAACGTGTTATGAGGTAGGAAAGGCAAGATGGACTTAAGAGGACCGAACTTCTATGCTCCATCTATTTTTTTCTTTTACAAATAGAAAAAAGAGGAGGCTTGAAACCCAAATGAAACCCTGGTATGTGAAAAATACATATGGTGATGCGTGGCTTCCCCCACGTTAGCTTTAAACCACAAAGATTTAACACTTAACATTCTTATAAACAATGACAAACCAAAAGTCACAAAGGATAGGAAGAAATCAGTTTTGCACACAACTAGCATTTACATGGTTTACAAATGCTTTGTATCTACATATCCACAAACCCTAATCCACAACTCCAAAATCTAAAAGCTCTCAAAGCTTTTGTTGAAGGCAGAGGGGTTGTATGTGCAAACTCACTGGGTGGCACAGCACAAACTGAGGTGATACTTACCATCTTAAAATTTATCCCATTCAGTACACCTAGGGGTTTCACTACAGACATGTGCTTAATTATTAAGGTGCTACCTTTGACCCCCACCGCGCTTATTGTATTATCTGTGGGTTATGTACTCTGCTACCTTCCACAACCTGAAAGATTCTAAAGCACGTCTGGTCCCAAGGATTTCAGGGAAGTATAGAACTCTACCCACTCAAATACCAGCCCCACAGCCCTATGAGAAAAGAGCTATCTTGCAAGTGGGGAAACGGAAGGTTAAGGAACCTGTCCAAGGTTGAAGACAAAACAAAACCATTACATATTAAAGCAACTCAAGCAGTTCGAAGCCTGGACCATTACCTACCCAGACTTTTCTTTTTACATCACAGAGATGAGTGAAGTTTTTGGTTTTCCAGTCATAATAGCCAAAATTAATGTAGGAGTCCTTTTATTTTTTCAATCTTTTAAAAAAACATAATTTCGCTTCAGAAAAAGAAAGTACTCCATTTTAAGGAAAAATAGACTTGGGGCAAAATCACGCTATTATTTTTAAACAACCAACATCCATGTGGCAGATTCTTCCAGATCTGGGTTGTGAGTAAACAGCTATTTTAACAAAGGTGTCCAAGGGCATGCTGTTTTCATCGTTCTGTCACAAGTGGAGGTTTCAAGGGACTTAATACCAGGGTTAAAAGACAGTTATGGGGGGTGGGCGGGTAGTAATGATTAAGAGGCACTGCACCACTGCACCAGTAGCGTGAACTAATCCCCAAGTCTTTCCTTGGAAACCCCAGTTCAACCACTGATTTCACCCAAAATGCCAACCTCTGCCATTTCCCTCCTCCTGCTGAACAAAAACTTAAATAAAAACCTTATGGGTATTTGGGTTCTTCCCGCGCTCCAACCTCCTCTCAAGATGGCGGCGGATGCAGGCGAAACTACAGGAAGTGGGCGTGCGCACGGAGCCCACTTCCGCTCCTGCTGTCAGCTCCACGCAGGAGGCGGCCTCCGCCGTTGGAGACAAAAGCAGACAGCGAGATGAAAACCTAAGAACATTAAGGCATTAAGTCAAGACAGGAAGCGTTCCAGGAAGACACAGCAGCGTCAGAGGGAAGAATGTAATTAGAATGGACAAGCCTATGATTGGCCAAGAAGGTTTGGAGAACCAGGATAAAGCAACACCAAATCCGCATTCTGGAGCTGCCAGAGTCAGAGGAGATGGGGCAAAGGAGGAAACTTTCCCAGGGGCGTAGGAGTGCTACAAAATGAAGGGCAAGGGTTTAAAGCAACTAGGACCTGGAGAGGTAGAGAATGAGAAATATGGAGTGTGAAGAAGCTGAAATGTTTTTGCATATTTTGGTTTACCTATGCCTAGGTAACCAGAGGGCGTTAGCTCCTACATGTTCTTAGGTCAGAACTTTCCCGTGTTCCTCCATACAAGTTTACATGGTTCTCTGATATATGGAGTCTGCAGGAAGATCTTATTTCTCATAGAATATTAAGAGGATACCAAAAAATAAAACTACTGATGACAGATTTATCAAACGTTAAGACATCAGATTTTCCCTCATTTTTTGGAGGGTTCATCACACAAATTTAACAGCAAGGAAACATTTTGCTACTACCTATATTCTGAAACAGAGAAAGGATGGAAATAGGCGTTATGATGGAAAAACTGAAATACTAGCGAGTTGAAGAGATCCACCACCACATCCATCTTTCTTGACTGTACAGTCTCTGGAGAACTTTTATTAATGGGCAAGAAACATCCCAGTGCATTGACTATGTTCACCTGTTATTTGTAAACTCCTATGACATGAATAATGCTTTCCCCACAATCTGTTCTACTGAAAAAAAAATTTTTTTAAATCAGCTTATAGTTATGCCAAGTTTGAGGCTGTGCTGAACGTCAAGAAACAATGATACCTGCAGCTAACATTACAAATAATTTAAAACCCTAGCTTTTTAGACTACACACAAATCTCATCTGTGCACCACTGGACAGTGCAAAATTGATTACGGTTAGTGTTAAAAACTGATAATTACTATATAATAATAAAACCAGAAAACAAGAGTAGGTGAAGATGCAGAAAAATTGGAACCAACACTGTTAGTGGGAATCTAAAATGGTGCAGCCCCTCTGGAAAACAGTATGGCAAATTCTTCAGAAAAATTGAACGTAGAATTACCCTATGAGCCAGCAATGTATACTTTCCAGGTATACATCCAAAAGAAGTGAAAGCAGAATCTCAAGGAGATATTTGCACATTCATGTTTACAGTAGCATAATGCACAACAGCCAGGAGATGGAAGCAACCCAGATGTTCATCAACAGATGAATGGACAAAGAAAATGTGGTCTATACAAACCATGGAGTATTAGTCAGCCTTAAAAGAAAGGGAATTCTGACATATGCTACAACATGGATGAAACTGAGGGTGTTATGCTGAGATTAGCCAGTCACAAAAAGACACACTATATGTATGACTCTACTTGTAAAAGACATCTACAGTAGACAAACTGATAGAAACAGAAAGTAGAATAGGGGTTGCCAGGGGCAGGGGAGGGGAAATGGGGAGTTGTTAAATAGGTATTGAGTTTCAGTTTTGCAAGAGAAAGTTCTGGAGTTGTTGCACAATGTGAATACACTTAGCACTAAACTGTACACTTAATTGTTAAGATGGCAAATTTTTTAAGCCACAATGAAAAAAATTTTAAGTTATATTAAAAAAAAAAGGAACTGAATTAGCAAGATAGACATGAATGGGAGATTAACTCTAAGGAAGAACTTTTTTCTCCTTTTAGAAAAAGCGGGTTGGGGAACCTGGGTGGCTCAGTCGGTTGAGTGTCTGACTCTTGATTTCTGCTCAGGTCATCATCTCAAGTCATGAGATTGAGCCCCACATCGGGCACAGCCACCTAAGAGTCTTTCTCTCTCAACTCCCTCTCCTTCATTAATAAAAATTAAAAAAGAAAAAAGAAAAAAACCAGACCTTCAGGATGTCAGAAGATTTTCTTACCACGACCTTTTTTTTTGGGGGGGGGGGGACAATCACTAGACAGCCTAAGGTTCTTTCAGGTGCTCCAAGATTCTCTGTAAATCAAAAATCAGTGCCTCCCTACTTTACCCCAAAGATACAGATGTAGTGGAAAGAAGGGCCATATGTACCCCAATGGTCATTGCAGCAATGGTCACAATCGCCAAACTATGAAAAGAGCCAAGGTGCCCTTAAACAGATGAATGGATAAAGAAGATACGGTCCATATACACAATGGAATATTATGCATCCATCAGAAAGGATGAATAGCAACTTTTATAGCAACATGGACGGGATTAGAGGAGATTATGCTGAGTGAAATAAGCCAAGCAGAGAAAGTCAAGTATCACATGGTTTCATTTACTTGTGGAGCATAAGGAGTAAGGTGGAGGACAGTGGGAGAAGGAAAGGAAATGTGAGCTGGGGTAAATCAGAGAGGGAGATGAAGCATGAGAGACTTTGAACTCTGAGAAACTGAGAGTTTGGGAAGGGGAGGGAGGTAGGGAGATGGGAGAGCCTGGTGGTGGGTACTGAGGGCACGAATTACATGGAGCCCTGCACACTGGGTGTGGGGCATAAACAATGAATCTTGGAACACTGAAAAAATAAAATTATTTTTAAAAAAAAGTCAGTGCCTCTACATCATTATACTACCCTGAAAAAGGACTCTCAAAGGAAAAGATTCTGTTTTCTGATCAAAATTACTTCTTCATTTCTTGGAATTTGCCAATTCATGATTCCTCCAACTCCACTTTAAAATCCGACAGGAAACGCGGAAAAAAGCACACATCCTTTCCTTTTGGCTTTATGATTAAAGAGATATGCTTTTAAACTATGCACACAAAGTTTATCCTCCAAACATTATTTCTTTGAGGGTGGTGACTACAACTCACATTAACTTCACCTAAAATAACAAAGACCAAAATAACCACTAGTACTGTAGCATTAGAGAATATTTGATACTTCTGAGTAAATTCAGATATGCCTCCTCTGGAGAAAAAAAACAAACAAACCAACATTTAAAACAAGACCACATATTCCTTACTCGAGCTCTGGATAGAACACAAACTTAACTTAAATTGTGGCACATCCAAGCTATCTAATAGCATTAATGTGGTGCCTGGGTGGCTCAGTGGGGTAAAGCCTCTGCCTTGTCTCAGGTCATGATCTCAGGGTCCTAGGATCAAGGCCCGCCGCGGCAGGCTCTCTGCTCAGCGGGGAGCCTGTGTCTTCTGCTCTCTCTGCCTACTTGTGATCTCTCTGTCAAATAAATAAATAAGTAATCTTTAACAACAACAACAAAAAGAATAGCATTAATGCAAAGGGAATGAAAATATAAAAAGATAAATTAATATAGTATCTGTACATAAAATGCCTCTCCCTTTACCTTCCCATGTTAGGATAAAGACCTAAGTAATTCCAACTGCAGAAGTAAATAGTAATTCTCATATTCCTCTGTAAAAGGTAATCAAGTTACACTTTTTGCTTGAGCAAGGGTTTTATCAACCAATTCCCCTACTTAAAATTTTCAGGTAAAATGGTATTCTCATTTCAAAAATGGCATTTACCTGAATATCATTCAGGTAAAATGCCTGCTCTCATTTTCCTTAATTCTTGCAACAATGGCCACCATCAACTTCCAGTTCCACTTCACTGCACAGGTAGGACAGAAAATAAATCTATTTAGTTATATTCTGTACCTGATAAAAGTTGTAACAACCATCCTAAACCTGCAAAGAAAATTATAATAGTTGGCTTAAAAATTTTACAGACTGTTAGAGAACTCTGATAATTAGCTATTATTTTACCAAAAGCAATCAGATTATCAGCAAGGGTAGATAATTGTGCTCAAAGACAAACTTGAACAGGTAAATCATTTCCTCCATAAAAACACATAATTGTTTTTCTTTAAAGTGCATCCAGAGTTTAATGCAAAATTTTTCTGAAGGGAACTTGTTTATCCAAATGGCAGATCAATTTTAATGTTTGACTTATAATCCAGGGAACTCTAGGTCAAACTGCTACACATTTAACAAGGACTGTAAACATTTAAACGTTCCTTACTTATTCAATCACATTCAGGAAACATTTACGAAGTGCCCATGAGCCAGGATCTCTGCTAGTATAAAATCCAATCCTATTATCAATGCAACATAAAGGATCCATATCTTTCTTTTTAAAAACAAAAACACAAGCAAACCATAACTGCATGAAAGAACGCAAGGGCACTAGGCAAAGCTGTGGCAAACCACACATACCCCAGAGCCTTGGAGAAGGAGGGAAACAGGATGACATGTGCTAAATTAATGTAGCCCTACGTAACAGTAATGTTCAAGAAACATGATAGTTGCCAACCTGTTCTACATGTAAGAGCTATGCTCAAGACCACAAATCCTATCTGAAGACAAGCAGGGACAAGCTGGAGACCTAGATATAAACAATTAGGTCTGTTAAGAAACTGGAAACTATGGTGCATGTAAATGGTCAAAAAAAGTAGAGATGCTAAGGCTGAAAGGGGGCCTAGGAGGGAAGCAAGACCCAAAAGAAATTTGACAGTACATTTAAAATATCTTTACAGCTTCCCTGTACGAGGAGTAGGTTTATTATGTCTTTGGCCAATTAGGCAGAAATAGTACCACTCATGGCAAGTCAGGGGAAGGACTTAGGAGTGTATAACGATTAGAACCGTCCATAGTAAAACAGGCTGTCTTGGAGCATAGAAAGCTCCTGGCACCAGGAAATGTTGAGAATTTCAGAAAAGTGAACAGAAGTCCTGACTTGAGGGAGAGACTGAAGTAATTACTTTTTTTTTGAACCTTGAAACGTTTCATTTCCCGCTGCCAGGAGCGTTCTATGCTCCAAGGTAGCCCATTTTACTCTAGACAATTATCCTTTTTTAAAAAAAAAAATGTAGATAATTATTAGAAATTCTAGATAAGGATTCAAGGAAATGTTGGAGAAATCATTGGTCCCTTCTTGTATTTACCCATATTCCAAAAAATTTATGTCTTGGATATAGTGCTGCCTTAAATAAGCTCACCAAAGGTTTTTTCTCTATTACTTACCTCTGAAACCTCTTGAAGATTTTTTTTTAATTTTTTAAAGATTTTATTTATTTATTTGACAGAGAGAGAGATCACAAGTAGGCAGAGAGCCAGGCAGAGAGAGAGGAGGAAGCAGACTTCCTGCTGAGCAGAGCCCGATGTGGGCCTTGATCCCAGGACCCTGAGATCATGACCTGAGCCGATAGAGGCTTTAACCCACTGTGCCACCCAGGCACCCTTTAAGATTATTCTTGATGTGGCATTTTCCCTAACTCCTCGCCCCGCCCCCCCCCACACCCATTGGCTACTGTGTCCTCACTGAGCTCCCACTTATCTGTGTGTTAGCACCAACACCGTAGTACTCTTGCTTCATAAGGATCGTTGTTATAACACAATTCTAAATTATAGCAAAGGCTATGAACTTATGAAGTCATAGATCATAAAATACTAGTACTACAGGATTACAAAGGTCTGTAATACTTCGGAAAGAGAATTACTCGAGAGCAGTGCAAATTTCAAAGGCATCTGGAGAACTTAGCCCCTTCCCAAGGAGTTGGCAACCACTTGGACCATACAGATATTTGTCTTTGGAAATTTGTCCCTCAGAAAGGTGTTTTAGGGGGCGCCTGGGTGGCTCAGTTGGTTAAGTGACTGCCTTCGGCTTAGGTCATGATCCCGGAGACCCGGGAGAGACCCACATCAGGCTCCCTGCTCGGTGGGAAGCCTGCTTCTCCCTCTCTCACTCCCCCGCTTGTGTTCCCTCTCTGGCTGTGTTTCTCTCTGTCAAATAAATAAAATCTTAAAAAAAAAAAAAAAAAAAGGTGTTTTAGGATATTTTCCATTTTATAGCATTCAGCCTGGCTTAGACTCTAAATTCCTTGAGGATGGAAAGGTCTTCCTTTCCCTGTCCCAGAAGAGCCCTTAGTTGCTGGTTAAATGGAATTTCATAAACTGCTTGTCAGGAAAAAAATATAGTTGGAGAACTAAACGGCGTGTGAAAGGAAGGCGTTGTGATTCCTGCTTTTGCAAATACAGTAGAATCAAACATCAACTTTTTCTGTTTTTAGTGGGCACAAAAGACCACTGACAGTAACTCCCTTACCCCCACTCCTGCAATAATACTTGATACAACTAACTTCCTAAGAGCTGTGGAAATTAAAAGAGCCCAGTTCTATTACTAGACTTATTGCTGATCACAGAATTTCAGAGCTCAAAGGTAACTTGGAGACCATGTAATGTAGCTCCCTCATTTTACTGCTTAGACAAGTAGTGACTTACTGATTGAGGACTCTAAGCAATTTTTTCACTTTTCCTTTTTTAAACTACAAACAAAATAGAGGTTTGATCACCCTGCGGAAGTCACTGCATTGGTCTAGGACCACCTAACATTCACGACTGCTCAGTCATTTTAATCTTAAAGTAACTCACACTTGGAAGGCATCACTTATAGAATATTTAATATGACAAGACTCATGTACACAATGAAAAAAATCAGAACATGGGAGTTTAGATCAAGTCAATGCTTATAATGAGCCAATCATAAAAACAACTATCAAACAACTATCCGGGCACCTGGCTGGCTCAGTCAGTAGAGCATCCAACTCTCGATTTCAGAGTCGGGAGTTCAAGCCCCGGGCTGGGCGTGAAGCCTACTTTATAACAAAACTACCATTTCATGAACTCCTAGGTACTAGACAGTTGATCCAAGTGTATGCATACACTAGCTCATGCAATCAGCCCAGTGATACTGCCACTGCAAATATAATTATCCCGGGTTTACAAATGAGACACATAAGGCTCATTTTACCCAAAGAAAAAGCCTCAGAGTGTGGTTTAAACCCAGGCCTGTCAGACTTCAGAGCCCATGCAACACTCTGTTGTGCGACCTTAAACATTGTCTTATGGTTCCTCGAAACTGTTCCAGCTCTCTAGGATCACATTTCCAAATGTTTGGAAAGGAGGCGATATGGTTCAGTGCAACAAACAAGAGCCCGCAAGCCAGACCCACCAGAGTTAGTATCAGAACCATCAGTCAGTGGTTCTGAATTACCAGGGCACACAGAATAAAGGGCATTCTGAGAAACTGAACAAGGCAAATTTTAGGAAATGCAGTATTAGAGTTATTCCTAAACCACTGCCCTTAAAATTCAGAGTATAATCCTCAGACAGAACGTGATCAATTATTCCAAACTATGTATGACAACTCTAGAAAGAGAAAACTTACCCTCCAAAAAAGGGGGGGGGGAATATTTTAAAATCCAAACACAGAGAACTCTATATTGTGCCTCCCATGCAGGTGTTTATTTTGTTTCACAATTAAGTGGCCATTGGAAGAATAAGTTTTTTCAAAGTTCTGGAAAGTCATCTTCAATTAGGCCCCGGAAAGAAATGGAATCTCTTTTAGTCATGACTCTTGTTTTCTTTTAAAGTTCATGTTTGGGTCAGCCAAGTTTTAAACGGTAAAATTATATTGCTGTGTTGTTAGTCAAGTTTGGGGGTGGGGTGGGGGTGAAGCCACGAGCTATTTGGATCACTGTAGGACAGCTTATCTGGTTTCTATACTGAAAGAAGGGTCTGTCTATTCTTGGGCAAAAGACATCATGGTTTTAGAAAAGCTTGCACTGGATTTCTATTGAATGGTCCACATGGGAAGACTCAAGAAAAGTCTAGGTCTCCAAATAAAAGCTGTTTCCAGAGCATGTGTGATTTTTCTTGGGTCAATGGAATGTCTAAGCTAAAGGGTTTTTCTTTTTGTTTTTTTCCTGTGTTGCAATTTAGCCAAATAGAAAAAGTTGTGTAATGACTGTCCCCATTTATTCCTTGCCTTATTTTAAGAATAAAGCGGTGAATAACAAATAATGAATTTAAACTACTGTTAAGTTACAAATGAGCCAGAAGCTGTACTTGCTTTTATTATAATAGCGATTACCCTGACTGTAGGATATTACTCATGCAAACCTGCACACCACATTCTCACACTCTTATTAATGAAACCCATCCGACTTTCACATTACCATCTTTTTAACTCTAACTCCCTTCATGGGGATGGCTCTTGCAGTCACAAAACTAAGGAAGTGGTTCGATTGATAGGAAGGCAAAACAGACCAATGATGCAAGAAAATAATTTCGTTAGATAAAAACATTTCACTCTGGGAAGGAATTAAGTAGCCTCTGCTACAACATTCCCAAGGGATATAGAAAGCAGTCGTGAGTACCCCTGTAGTTACTACCAGGATCAGCAGAGGTCCAGGAAAGGATCTCTTAAGAGTTTAAAAAACAAAACAAAAAAACTAAGATGAAACAGAAATAACAAAACAATGCAGGTGAGATGCAGGGGAAAGGGTCTGCCTCATCAGACAGTGGGCATTAAAAAAAAAGGAAAAAAAAATTACTTTCTTATTGGAGAGTGTTTGAAGACCTATATATAGGATTTTCTGTCAAATTATGTTAACAAGGGGCACCCGGTGGCTAGGTCGTTGGGCGTCTGCCTTCGGCTCAGGTTATGATCCTGGAGTCCCAGGATCAAGCCCCGCATCAGGCTCCCTGCTTGGCAGGAAGTCAGCTTCTCCCTCTCTCACTCCTCCTGCCTGTGTTCCCTCTCTAGCTATGTTTCTCTGTCAAATAAATAAATAAAATATATTTTTAAAAATTATGTTAACAAATAAGATAGGATCTTCAAAAAAAAAGAAAAAGAGTGGTCTTTGGGAAGTTAAACCAAAAAAAATTTTAACTCTTGATACAACAGAACTGTATGATCAGTAATAAGTATACTGACAGGCACCATGATTGAAAGAGAAGAGATAAAGTTAATGAGAGCAGGCCTTGGTTCATTTTAGAGCCACTTTTAAATATATATTAAAAGTAAAAAAAAAATCATATAAATACTTACCTATTGCATTGTAATTATCTGCTTCACTTTTCATTGCTCTCACTTAAGAGCCTTAGTCGGTCTTTAAATTTTAGCCATTTACAAAGTGCCTAGCACGTGACAGGCGCTTCATGTATCTTTTTAGAATAAATGAAGACATAAGTAGGTATTCTTGAAATTCATAGCACTTTCACCCATATCTAAGTCAAGACAATAAAGATGAGACAAAGGCTACAAAATCTGACCTGCTGAATATGATGTCACACGATCCACGTATTCTCACATATAAAGGGGTTGCTGCCCAGATGACCCCACCCGATCCAATTAATAACACCTACTCCAACTCAAACACAATTTTCTCCATAAAGCCTTTAAATGCCAGTGATTTTAAAAATGCTGTCACTATTGTATTTCTGTTCTTTGATAAATATTTTCTTATGTACTTTGGGGGAATGGATCAAAAATTAATAACCCATTATAAAGACTAGTTTTCAGGGCATGTGACAGGTTCAGTTAAGCACCTGCCTACAGCTCAGGTTATGATCCCAAGATGCTGGGATGCAGCCCCGCATAGGTCTCCCTGCTCAGCAGGGAGTCTGCTTCTCCCTCTCCCTTTGCCCTTCCTCCACTTGGGCCCTCACAAACAAAATCTTGGGGGGAAAAAAAAAGATTGATTTGCGAAGATCTGAAAAATGTGTCCCAAAAGTACATTTCAGGGGTACACATTACGAAGCCTCTTCTTTGCTTTCAGTTCTCAATACCTTGGTTCCAGATGACAGCAGAGAATGATGACATCCAATTTATTCCTTCTCTTAGATACTACAGGTATATAACAATAAGCAGGATTCTCTCCTACACTGTCAACAGTGGCAAAGGGACATACATGATTTCACATTTTTTAAATTTGCCAAGTTTGTGCATAAGTTCTATAAAATTACAACCTAAATTATGGTTTTAGAAATCAAGATACTAGGGGTAGGACATTTAATTTATAAGTTACTATTTCTCTTTTTTTTAAGATTTTATTTATTTGACAGAGAGAGAGAGATCACAAGTAGGCAGAGAGAGGAGGAAGCAGGCTCCCTGCTGAGCAGAGAGCCCAAAATGAGCCTCGATCCCAGGACCCTGACATCATGACCTGAGCTGAAGGCAGAGGCTTTAACCCACTGAGCCACCCAGGCACCCAATATAAGTTACTATTTCATTTCTTCTAAAGTACCCTCCGTTTTTGTTTTGTTTTTTTAAGATTTTATTTATTTATTTATTTGACAGAGAGAAACACAGCGAGAGAGGGAACACAAGCAGTGCTAGTGAGAGAGGGAGAAGCAGGCCTCCGGCTGAGCAGGGAGCCCCATGTGGGACTCGATCCTGATGTGGGACTCGATCCCGGGTCTCCAGGATTATGACCTGAGCCAAAGGCAGTCGCTTAACCAACTGAGCCACCCAGGTGCTCCTGTTTTGTTTTGTTTTTTTTTTAAGATTTATTTATTTAAGGGGGGGAGGGAGGGATGACACAAGTGGGGGGGAGTGGGAGAGGGAGAATCAGGCTTCTACTGAGCGGGGAGCCCAATGCAGAGCTCGGATCCCAGGGTCCTCGGATCCAGGACCCTGGGATCCTGACCTAAGCCAAAGGCAGACAATCAAGGACTGAGCCGCCCAGGTGCCCCTGAAGTACCCTCCTTTCACTTTAAAAGATAATTTAGAAAAGGGGTACCTGGGTGGCACAGTCAGTTAACTCGTGGTTTCGGCTCAGGTCATGATCTCAGGGTCATGGAATCGAACCCCTCAGTGGGGCTCCACGATCAGCATGGGGTCTGCTCAAGATGCTCTTCCTCTCCCCCTCCCAACTCCTCCCCACTTGCACTAGATCTTTAAAATAAAAACATAAAAAGCAAATTGACCAACATCTTGAAAAAAGGGGCAACTGACAAAATTATGTATACCATTTTTTAAAAAAATATGGAGACCTGAAGAGAATAGTACAATTTACTGGGCTGCTGAGCTTAGAAACTATGTAGACACCAAGAAACCAAAACATGGAGGAGGGCTCAAGAAGTTGATAAAAGAGATCTTGCTGGGTGACTTCAGGACCTAGTGGCTTAAGGATGTATGGAGACCTCCATAACTGGGTAAGCTTTGATTACAAAATAAGATTATAGACTGTTTTTGTATTTTACTACAAAAATTTGCAGACATGTAAATCAATCATTGGATGGTATGGTTAAGGCTTCCAACGCTGTCATTAACTTAACCGTTTTGCTTTTTTTCTTTAAAAAAAAAAAAAAAGGAAAACTAAATGCCTTTCCAGGAGGGCTGATTTTATGGCTTTTAATTTAGGCAAAATTTAGTTTTGAAAGCACAAAGGCGATA
>PITA01001520.1:42570-149898 GCA_004023965.1 Spilogale gracilis | reverse complement strand
ACTCTATCCCGCCTACAATATGAAACAGCTTAAGCAAAAAACTCTGTCCATGACCTTTTTCTCACCACGTTTCACGTTTTTTTTTTTTTTAATTTTATTTATTTGACAGAGAGAAACACAGCCAGAGAGGGAACACAAGCAGGGGGAGTGAGAGAGGGAGAAGCAGGCTTCCCGCTGAGCAGGGAGCCCGATGTGGGACTCGATCCCGGGTCTCCAGGATCATGACCTGAGCTGAAGGCAGTCGCTTAACCAACTGAGCCACCCAGGTGCCCCCGTTTCACAGTCTTAAAAGCAGAAGCAAATACGTTTGATGGTTTCTTATGGATTCCCACACCACAGTTACCTGTGGATGCACATGGAGGTGACGCCCTATACTTCCCAAAGCTGGCTAGGGCGGCTCTGAAAGTGACTTGAAAAACAAAGTTTTGAACACATTTAAACTATAACAAAATAGTATGTACTGTTAAAGTCTCATAGTACCTACTTCTAAATGGCTTAAAGCCCTCTCACAGAGGACAGTTAACAATACAAAGAGATGAATACACTGGAGGGAAGTGTACTAAAGTGTACTATACTGAGCCTCTTTGGGGTGCCTGACAAATAAGTTTATTTATCTGACCTACTCTGGGATTTAAACTTGGAGAACAAAGAATCTACTAAACTTCTGGAAGTCTAGGGTTACCACCTCAAATTACGCTGGATTTTTATTTATTTATTTATTTATTTTAAAGATTTTATTTATTTGACAGAGAGAAACACAGCCAGAGAGGGAACACAAGCAAGGGGAGTGAGAGAGGGAGAAGCAGGCTTCCCACCAAGCAGATAGCCTGATGTGGGACTCGATCCCGGGTCTCCCGGGTCATGACCTGAGCCGAAGGCAGTCGCTTAACCAACTGAGCCACCAGGCGCCCCTACGCTGGATTTTTAAAAAGATTTTATTTATTTATTTGAGAGAGAGAGAGAGAGAGAGACAGCAAGAGAGGGAACACAAGCAGTAGGAGTGGGAGAGGGAGAAGCAGGCTTCCCACCAAGCAGGGAACCCGATGCAGGGCTCGATCCCAGGACCCTGGGATCATGACCTGAGCCGAAGGCAGATGCTTAAAAACTGAGCCACCCGGGCGCCCCTATGCAGGTTTATTTTTAAGAGTGTTTCCATTCACTCAATACTATTTAATGTTGTGATTAAACATGACAACGATCAGCACTTGAAGAATATTTTGCCACGTGCCAGGCACAATGTATACATTGATTCCACTATTCCTCTCCCCCTTCCCCACAAGCCTACAGCTGGGGAGGCACGAGATGACTCAGTAACTTCATCACAAGGTCTCCAAGTCGGAGTCTGAATCCTGGCATCCTAAGTCCTCGGCCCACCTGTTTAAATGCTGGAAGGCACACCTATTCAGCACCTGACAATGCTGGGTGATCAAAGTTGAGTAAGACAAGCATTTGGTTTACACATGGTGGAGTCTGCCAAACATATAAAAAAATAATTACAACATGATGTGTGTGCTGTAACCCAGGCCTTTAAAAATCACTGTGGCAACAGAGGAGAGAGAGTGCCAGGGGGAGCGCAGAAAGGCTTCCATTGAGCTGGGTACTGAAAGATGAGCAGGCATTCCTGGGGTGCAGGAAGAAGGGAGAGGCATTCTGGGTAGAGGGCAGCATGTGCCAAGGTACATAAAGGTGAGTGAGCTTGGGGAATCCGGTGTGGCAGGAGGGGAGAAAAGGCAGGGCAGGGACAGAGGCTAACCAAACCCCTTTCAGCACTGGTTCCTATCTGCTTTTGGTGGCTAGAAAGCAGGGTCCACTCGACAGCGCTCGCCTACAGGCAGGGACAGTATGTGGGCTTGAGGGTTTTTTCTTCTCTTCTGAGATTTGCTTCCCCTGAGTCCAGAAGACTCTAAAATACAGACAGTCGTAGAGCACAAGCAAGAATATTTAAGTACAAGAAACCAACCGCTTTGCTGAATTTTGGAGCCAGGCAATCCAGGCAGAAGAGGACAGCCAGGAGAGAGGGTAGTAAATACAAATACACCGCCGCAAGCAAAATGAGAAAGCCCTCCTTCCTTCTTGGGCCTTCCTTGAAACTCTAACACTTTAGCTTCAGATTCTTCAAAAGGCCTTTCAGATCCTTACCATTTGCTTAATGTCGTTCAGGTGATTTTATGCAAGCCTACCACTGAATCAGAACCCCCAGCTGTTGAGGATTTACCGATAAGATACAACCCCCTCCAATGCCTAATTTTCCTAAGGAAAACCTTCCCTCTAAATGGTGAACACAGTGAAGAAATGCAAGAAGCCGGATCGACAGGCCCGGTACTTAATTAACTTCTCAACTAATATTTAAAAGGAAACTTAAAAATAAACCACACGTCGGTGAAACTCACTTTAATTTTCTACCCCAAGATTAAAAGGATGGCTGCCTCCCGAGGAATAATCATCACCCTGGAGTCCCAACACAAAACCCTTATTTCCATGTTGGCAGTTTTGCCCTCTGGTAGGGAACACAAATGGCCAACCCAACATCAGTCTTCACCATCACATGACATCACACGTCACTGGTGTTTCAACAGGTAATTCTCCTGTTGCTAGAATTCACTCTATTACTGTTCAACTCTGAGCCGCCATCTGCAGAGCGGTGCAGGGTCAGGGCAATAGAAGCAATGTTATCGTGAAAGAGACACGCTTCTGTGTGCCTGGCACGGTAGGGAGCAGAGTAGCAGTTAAGATGACTGGTGCCAGCGGCAACAGCAGCCTAGGTTCAAATGCCTCGTCCTAAAGCCGTGTGAGCCCCGACAAGATGCCTTACCCTCTCGACCATTTCCCCAGGTATAAAGTGAGAATCCTAGCTGTGCCTCATTTGATAGGATTATCAGGAGAACTGTCTATTTAATGTTTGTAAAATGTTTACAAGAGTGTCTGGAACCTCCTTTGTATTTGATAAATACACTAAATCTTACCAAAATTCCTTAGTGAAGGGAATGAGCCATTTCAACGAATCAGAGAAAGACGGCATGTTCCGTACACAGGCAAATATCCAGAGTTAATTCAGCTAGCGCTTAATGTGAAATAAAACAACAAAAATAACCACCACAGTGCAAATAACTGTCAATGGAAAGAAAAGAATTTTAAAGTTGGGAAACCAAAATTAAAGAGACTTTATTGATCTCCTAGCACATGTGGCATCACCATACTGGAGGTTAGGGATAAAGAAATTAAAGTTCATGCACACCTTTAGGTGACAGGAGCAAAGAATACTGACAGAGTAAGACTCATGCTCACACACACTGCAACATTGAGAAATGTAGTGCCCTCAATTTTCCAAGTATAGAAATTTCTAAAGTAATAATGGAATAAAGCATTATTATTTAATAATGGGCTGATGGGGGCACCTGGGTGGCTCAGTGGGTTAAAGCCTCTGCCTTCAGCTCAGGTCATGATCTCAGGGTCCTGGGATCAAGGCCCACATCGGGCTCTCTGCTCAACAGGGAGCCTGCTTCTTCTTCTCTCTCTGTCTGCCTCTCTGCCTACTTGTGATCTCTCTGTCAAATAAATAAAATCTTAAAAAAAAAAAAAAAGAAAAGAAAAGAAGAAAGAAGAATTTGACGTCCAAGATCACAAAATCTGGGCTTCTTGACTGATGTCTCCACAACCTGTCTTCATCCACGTCTCAATGCTATACCCCTACCTGCTTTCCTAGCGGTGCACGTGACCGCATTACATCCCGATGGGGCTTGCTCTCTTCTATTATTGCTGCCATCCGCATACAACCCTCTGTTGTAGATTTTGTTATTTCCAATTTACACAGGCAGAAGTAGCTTGCCCAAGATAACACAGCTAATAAAGGTCCACCAGAATAGGAAACTCGCATTCAAAACCTACGCTGGCTGACTCCCAAGCTCAAAGCACTGGGAAGCAATGGAAAGGAAGCTCAGTTCAATTTTCTAAACACAGCTCCAGCGGACGCCCTTCACCATCATGCCGTTCCTGTCAGCTGACCTGTGTGACTCTGCCCCGGAAAATCTGAACTAGGGTATTCTCTTCACTCCTGGACCAATCTACTCGGATTCTGTGGTCCTACTGGGCACCAGGGGGCCCAAGATAGAAGCAGGAATGAAGAACTAAAAAGAGGAAAAGAAAAAAGGGAGAGAGTGCAGAGATGAAATGGAAAAAGGGGCGCTTCCTCCAACAGCGGGTTTCCCCTCAGCCCCTCCCCTCCAAGCCTCGCCCACATAGGACAACCCCCGCCCCAGGCTTCCCCTAGCACACCAGTCCTCACTGGTCCCCTCGCAGGTAGCTAGGCAACCAAAGGTGACATACACAAAGAGCAGAGAGGTGCCAAGTGCTGCCCGCTGGTCTTCAAACCAAAGAACTCGTGACCTATAAATATCCGCAAGGTGACGGAACACACGGACAGATAGGGACAGGGACAGAAGTGTGAGTCTGGATTTCCAGGCACAGGGAGAAAAGAGAGCGCCCTGGTGGATAGAGAACTGGAAGGCTGGGAAGCCAGACAGCAGAGCTCAGGGAGACTCAGTTACCAAGGATTAAAAAGGCCAGAAGGGAGACTGGAACAGCTCTTAACGCAGCCCCGAAGGTCGAGGGCACGAGATTGTAAGACATTTCAACTGCTCACTGCGGGAAGGCCTCTGAGCCAGGTCCTGGTTCTCAGCCCGACCTGGATAGTTGAACAGTAAGTTTCCTCTACAAAATGCACTGTGAATTAAAAAGGGGCTCCCTGTAGCATATAGGATTCCCTGCTGAGTGCACCTAACACAAACAGAAACCAATATTGGAATAGCCTACAGCACCTGGTATTCCCAGGAGGTCTCACATCCAAGTACTAACCAGGCCCAACCCTGCTTAGCTTCCGAGATCAGATGAGATGGCAGGTTCAGGGTGGTATGGCCGTAGACTGGAAACCAATATTGAAAGAGTAACTTTGCTTCAGCAAAACATACCCATTGGATACCATTATGAACTTGTGCTTTTCCCACTTCTTTTTTCAAGAAAGGCGTTTATTTCTAGGACTTCTTGGGTGTATGTTTACAGAAGAAAAGTGAAGATAATGAGCCCAAATGGAAGGATTTCCAAGATCTACCTTCGGATAGGACTAGATTTATTCAGAAACATACATTGGGGTTTCTTCTGTACAATAAGTTCCTCCAAAAGGAAGTGCTGGGGGAACTTGCCTCAACAAAAGCCTAGATCTGTGTATAAAACAACAATGGATAATGTTACACATCCCAGCCCAAATGCTAACACCTCTAAGAATTTTTCCTCAATCTCAACCCACCTATAACTTTTTAAAATTTGTTCTAGCAGTTAGTCTTTTCTGTTTAATACTTTCCACCTAGCCCATGAGTTGTCAGAGGGCACTGCACATAGTTAGGCATGCACGAATTTTCTCAAAAAAAAAATCATCCATGTGATGATGTGCTTTCAAATTTAAGAATACCAAATTACAGTCCATGGAGAGGACATCTGTACTTCAAAGAATTTTTAAGGGCCCACACACATGCGCGCAGGCACACCCACCCACAATCCCCCCACACACACACACACATACACACTATGGAGGATTCACCAAAACATGGCCTAAAAGAGGAAGTCAAATACTACCTACACCTTCTTTAAGAAACCTACTTTGAAAATGGTCGTTGCAGAGGTGCCTGTCCAGAACTAAAGTTAAATTAGCCTGGTTGCTGCTTTCTGGTGATAACTTTCTTAGTGCCAGGAAGTTGGGGAGTATGTGACTAAACATGTTTCCGCCCTCAGCTCCGCCCCAGATGCTATCGGTTCCCCAACAGAAGGTTCTGCAGCTGACCAGCTCACACCACACTCAAAAATCTAAGAAAAACAAAAGAAACCGTGCCAAATTTTCACCCTAGTAATTGAAACTCTAAATCACCTCCCTTCTTTATAGTTTTAGTCATCTTCACACAACACAACCAACACAAATGGAAGCCCAGAGGCAAAAAAGGTAAAACAGGCCATTTTCAGGACTTCAAATATGTTAAACTTTTAACTCACAATATCACCAAAATATTAACTAGCCTGTCATTCGATTCCCGAGTTACTAAGGCATTCCTACCTACTGTTCCTAGATAAGTCCCAGGACTCTCTTCACCTTCCACCCCTGAACTATTTGGCTACAGTCACAGAGAAAGTGCCAGAATATGAAACACACAAGGACTTGGCAGATTAGCACAAGCATTTTCCCCTTGCAGCCTACCTCTGTTCAAGCCCAATTGGTCGAAGTTCCTAAGTTGATTCCCTGTGCATAATTTTCCCCAAAATACACTGTCTTTTTAGAAATCCCCAAATGGAGTTTTGCTAAAAGTTAGACTCAATATAATCCATTCAGAAACTGAGAAATACTTTTATACCTCATGAAAAATGTCCCTATCTAGCTCCACGACCTTAGGCCAGTCATTTCATACCTTTCTGGCCTTCAAACTCTTCAATTAAGGATTTTATACTATCCTAAAACATTTTCAACCTTTTGAGTTGGGATTTGATATCTGGTGAAGAAAGTCCTTCATAGTTCTTTTTCAAAACTTTTCTTGGTTTCATATAGATTAAGTCCAGCTAAACTCCTGAACTAATCTGTCAAATTCTTTAAAAAATACGTTGAAAATTTTATTGGACTTATAATTTGCATATTAATTTGAAAGAAATATACCTCATAATACCCACCCAAGAGTATAGCCTTTATTTTCACTTACTCAGGTCTTTTACATCCTTCAGAATACAGTATCCTCCAGGTAGTTCTTGAAAATTTGTTCTTACTACCAAAAATACTATCTTTTGGGGGCGCCTGGGTGGCTCAGTCGCTTAAGCGTCTGCCTTCAGCTCAGGTCATGATCCCGGGGTCCTGGGACTAAGTCCCACATCGGGCTCCTTGCTCAGCCAAAGAGCCTGCTTTTCTCCCTCAAACCCCCTACTCATGCTCTCTCTTAAATAAATAAAATCTTAAGAAAAAAAAAATCTTACTTTTTTCATTATGTTTCTAAACTGATTATGCTGGTACACTGCTTTCCAGTGCTGCTGTGTATAAAATAAAAAATTTTAAAAGGCACTGTGATTTTGTGTTTATCTTGTCTGGCCACCTGACTGAAGTTTGTTATTAGTGCTTTTTTTTCCCAGTTGATAATCTTGTATTTAAAAAAAAAAATTTTTTTTAAAGATTTTTATTTATTTGACAGCGAGAAACACAGCCAGAGAGGGAACACAAGCAGGGGGAGTGAGAGAGGGAGAAGCAGGCTTCCCGCCGAGCAGGGGGCTCGATCCCAGATCTCCGGGGTCATGACCTGAGCCGAAGGCAGTCACTTAACCAACTGAGCCACCCAGGCGCCCCGATAATCTTGTATTTTTAAGCACACAGTCACACTGACAGCAACAAGGACAACTTGGGCCTATCCTTAAAACACAAGGAAAAAAACCTAGGGAAAATATTTCCAAAAATACCTATTATTAGACGATGTTTAGAAATAAAGACCACCTAAGAATCCACAGACAACTTCAATAGAAAAAAGGAATTTCAATAAACCAAACCGTTTAAAAGACGAAAAAAACTAGTGAACACATTAAAATGGTAACTTCATTAATAAAAAAAATTAAAATAACAAAATACCTTCTTTCAGCCAATGATTGCCAAGTAAGATAATATCAAATGTTGGAAAGCATCATGGGCACTCCAGATGGTATTATAAATTGGTTAAGTCTTTTTACAGGGCAATTCAGCATTATCAAAAAATTAAGTGCACAAACTCTCATCCAGAAATTCTGTATCTAGGAATCTTTACATTGCACTCAGGTTCAAGAAAGGGTAAATTATGCAATGCCTTTTAGTAAAAGAAAACAAAAAAACAACAACAACAAAAAAACGCCTTAATGATTCCCTAAGCCGTTCAAGTACATGTAGTTCTTTTTTTCAAATTACTGACGTACACATATCCTAAAGAACACATGGACAAAATGAAATTTGAGAGAGAAGCTTCCGTGCCTGGGGCAGGGCTCAATATCATGACCCTGAGAGCATGACCTGAGCTGCAATCAAGAGTTGGATGCTTAACCAACTGACCCACCCAGGCGCCCCTAAAATTTTACAGTTTTAATTATGTAAGAGTATAGATGGTTAAAGTCTAACAAGTTAAATGCATAAAATGCAACTTTACTGCTTTATTAGAAATACCAAAACACCTGTTTCTATATGCAAAGAAGTTTCTTGCAATATTATTAAGGAACAGCAAAAATACTGAAAATAATTCAAATGTCAGTGGGAAATAAAACCTATTATCGTATGTCTCCACAATGTAATACCATACAGTCCTATAAGCTATTAAAAAGAATGAGGAACTACTACATATTCTGACATGGAAGATTTTAAGATTGTCAAGTTAAAAGGGAATAAATTACATATTGCACGTTACAAAACATTTGTATCTGTATCCAAGTTCATAGAGAGATGCATATTAAGCCATTAACTCTGATTACACTTCTGGAACAGGATGAGGATGGGAGACTGAGGAGAATATTACATCATTTGCTGTTAAATACTTCTGTATTTTTATACATTAAAAATTACCAGTATTTATTACTCTTTTTTAACAGAAAAATGGGGGGCCATGGTATTTATGGTTCTTTGTAACTTTCTAAGTTTATGAGAAACAGGTGTTCTGAGGAGTCTCCATGTCGATTTCAGCTACTGATAAGCTGTTATCTGGGAGTGAGTAGCGAAGATCCATCGTGCTGTGCAGACAGCAAAAAGAAAAACAGAGCTGGCATCCAACAATTCCAAACATTCTGGTAAGCACTTAAAGAGCCAGTCAATGTTTTGGGTCTGTATGAGAGTAAACAATCCAAACATTTTAACAGGCTTCTCAGTGATGACAAAAGATTTTATTGTATTCTTATAGAAGGTAAAAAGATCTATGTGTTCCTTTGAAGAACAAGCATCCCCCACCAAAAGAACAATAAATGGAAAACATCAAGAGGGCAGAATGATGGTAAAGAGTGGATCTGGAAGACAGGAGAGCAAAGAACATTCTATTTCCTAGGGATTAGCATTTACACAAACACTGACTACAGTAATGGAGGGCCTTTTCCATCCTTTATCGTTCTGTTTAGTTTATGGGGACGATGATGCAAAACAAACCCAAAAGGAAGCAGGGGACATGGCTCCTATCTGTGCCACTCTTCCCACTCATAAGTCACCAGGATATCCAGACACCACTCTGGTCCTGACTCCCAGGGATTTCCCAACTCTGAAAACCCCACATTGCAATGTAACAGGACTTGAAATCTTACAAAAGGGATTCACTGTGTTCCTTTACAGTTGGGCCCTATACACAGTCATCTCAAGTATAAAACACACAACCAACCTGACAAACCCCAGAGGCACTTATTTTACATGAAAAAAATCTGACGTTCTTCCCTCTGTGCAATGTGCTTCACGCATGATTCTCTGAAGGAGCCAGCCTGCAAAGTCTGGCAGAAAAGCAAGCTGAAATAGCGCAGGCCTTCCAGCTGACCGACACCCAGCGAGGTAGTGTGTCCACGCACCGCCCTCTAACACACTGAGCAGTTAGTTAACCACATGGTCCTGGCCCCCGTCTTCCCGAAGACAAAGCTATGCCATCCCCCTAGCTAAGCCCACTCCCAGGTCCATCTGGATCTCTCCTACCTCCTTGAAGCCCGTTTCTAGAACCTGGTGCCCAACATGGGAAATGATACAAATGCTTAGAGAAGTGAATGAAGGCAGAGTTCTCCAGGAAAAAGTCCTACAGAGGCGGCTCTCCAGCAAGGGGGCCAGAGAGAAGGTTTTAAGCAGGACAGAGCACATTTCTTTTTTCCTGTCCTGAAGGGCAAGGACTATGAGGAGGCAGAGCCGGCACAGCAGTGTGGAAAGTTCCGTGGGTCACCTAATAGGATGGTAAGGGAGAAGGATGGAGAGACATCCACAGGTTTGAGATGTGAGAGAGGCAGAACTGTTTTTGGTGAGGGACTAGTTAGGGAGGGAGATGGAAGAGGTGGGCACCTGGGTCAAGGGGGACACATGCGGAACAAGGAGGGTTGGGGAGAGGATAATAACATCAATTACTGGACGCTTTGAGTTCATTATGGCATATGGAAGACATCCAATTCAAAGTGGTGTGGACCCTTAGATACTGAATCTGAAGCTCGGGGCAGAACTCTGGGACAAAGGATGTCCTCCACACGCATGCAGGATAAGAAGAAACGACACAGGACAAAGGTTTTATGGTATACTTTCATTTTAAGGCCCAAATCAACAACAACAAGATAAAAAGGAGAATAAAGGAGCGGGGGGTACAGCAGGAGAGAAAGGTGCACAGTAATACGGAATTCAAGAGAAAGTGAAAAACAGAAAAATCCAAAAGTAAAACCAGTCAGTAAGGGGATAACAAGCCATTTTTGTTTCTTTCTTATGTTGTACTGTATTTTCCTAGGATCCTTGGTAGACACATTATTACTCAAAGAAAAAAAAATTTAAGTAGGCCTCAAGCACAGAGTGGAGCTCAACGTGTGGCCTGAACTCACGAACCTGAGACCAAGACCTGAGCTGAGATCAACAGTCGGACCCTTAACCAACTGAGCCACGCAGGGACTCCTCAAAGAAAAATTTTTAAAAGCAAGTGCTATATACTATCTTAGACTATAGTCTATGATCCAGAGGGCGTGTGTTTTGAGTTCCTTTACTGCGTCTGGTGATCTCCTACTCCAGCTTCGTGACCAGTGACACACATCCCCCGGCCTCCTGGCCAAGGCCTGGAACCCCAGCAGAGCTGAGCTGGCTGGCCTACACACAGATGGTCCAGTGACCTTGGGTTCATTAGCATACTGCTGGAATCCAATGAGCTAACCAGCAACAGACGCTGCCTACTTTGTCCCACTTCCCACAATGACCGAAGCCAAACCAAAGCTCCCCAACTCTCTACCATTTCCTATAAACAAGAGACTGCCTATACATATTCACACAGATGGAAGGTCCAAGGCTCACCAAAAATATTTGTTTATTGGCTCTAAGAAGGACTTACGTCACTTATAAGGTGCCTGGCCCAGGCAGCAGAAGCGTGTATTAATGAAAACGAGGGTAGCCACGGAGCCCAGCACGGATAGCAACCAATGAGTTGTTTGGATGACACAAAAAAAGGGAGGCAGGACCAAGAAGTAACAGTCCTTTCTCTTGACACACCACCATTTTGGCATATTTTCCAGCACTTACCTTCTCAGCCTACCCCAAGAAGAGTGCTGTTAATATTTCGCACTCTGCCCACCTGACAAATTATCACAAAATAATAGGAGTTACTTACTTGATATCTGGGATCTGGAAAGACAGGACAGCTCTACTTCCAGGGAGAGAAACAGGGATTCATTAGAGCAATGCAGGTTTTTGTTTCAAGATTTTATTCCCTTTAAGATTTTTATTTCAGAGAGATACAGAGAACAAGGAGACAGAGCAGCAGGCAGAGAGAAAGGGAGAAGCAGGCTCTCCTCGTGGAGCAGGGAGCCTGATGTGGGTCTCAATCCCAGGACTATGGGATCAGGGCTGGAGCCGCTTAACAACTGAGCCAGCTGGGCGCCCCAAGATTTTTTCATTTGAGAGAGAGAATGCTCGTGAGCGTGAGCAAGTGCACAGGCTGGTGGTGGAGGGGATCTGAAGCAGGGCACAAAACCCCACCTCCAAGATCATGACCTGAACTGGCACCAAGAGTCAAACACTCAACCGACAGAGCTGCCCAGGTGACCCCGCAGCCTACTTTAAAGAGAGAATGGGCTCCAGGCTCAGCTGCCACCCTGCTCAGAGCTAGGGTACTGAACAAAGGCAACTCATAGGCCCCTTCCAGCTCAAAGACCTAGGATAACATAAATCGATGTCATTATCCTGACGACCAGGACGAAAAATCTTTAAAATTGGATTTTTGAACGTGTCAATTTCCATGTTTGCGTGATACTATTTGAAAAGGTCTTTCATGAGAGAAAATGATAGTAATCTACATTGAATATTTATACATTTTTATTCAATTTAAAAAAAAAATTTTTTTAAATAAAAATTTAATGTTGTACCTGCCATTTCTGTTTTATTTTACTGTTCAATTCAGTGAACTCTAACCCCAAATGCAGGGCCTGAACTCACCAACCTGAGATCAAGAGTTGCATGTACCACCGACTGAGCCAGCCAGGCACGCCTGTCATTTCTTTAAAACTCAGCAATTTAGGGGCGCCTGGGTGGCTCAGTTGGTTGGGCGACTGCCTTCGGCTCGGGTCATGATCCCAGAGACCCAGGATCGAGCCCCACATCGGGCTCCCTGCTCAGCAGGAAGTCTGCTTCTCCCTCTCCCACTCCCACTGCTTGTGTTCCCTCTCTGGCTGTGTTTCTCTCTGTCAAATAAATAAAATCTTAAAAAAAAAAATTCAGCAATTTAAAAAGAATGAATTTAATTCAAAATAATTCTTGGAATAAGAAGCTTGTCTTTCCAGAAAATTTAAGAATTTTGGATTATTTGTCCAAGTGGATTTTTACTATACTTGGTTTTCCGAGGGCAAGAATCAGAAATGGGGTGCTAAAAATAGATGCTATACAGCAGAGGGAAAAGTACTTTCGAGAGTCAGACTAGCAGTTAGCGAAAAGTGGTATCACCAGGATTAAAATAGGAAATCTGAGCCCATTCCGGGAACAAGGTCCTGGACCGCCACAGCTCCCCAACAGAAGTCCCAGGGCCCAGTGGACAGCCTTATAAGGCAACCATCCTCAAGAGAGAAGATAACAACGCTGAGCACTTAACATTTCCACAGGCCTCCACAAATGTTAACTCGTTGGTTCTCATGGTCTTCTGGGAGAGCTCCCCACGGTCACTTCCAAGAGACTGGAGGAGAGGATACCTGACTGACTACAGTTAAAGATGCCCAAACAGGGAAGGAGCCGGCTGCTCTCCCTTGGAGCTTTGCTCGGGGCCGAGAGTGCCCCAGGTTGTTGTGAGAAATGGAGTCCCACTTTCCTGTTAGCAAACAGGAAGGAGGAGGAGTTTTCAACTTGACAGAGGAATGGGCTCCAGCCTCCCTCCTCCATCTCCCGCAAGGTCTCGGTAAGATTCCAAGCCTTGGAAGAGTTAAGACTCCTACTTGAACAGACAAGGGCATGGAGTAAAGACATGGCTTGTGTGAAGACAGGAGACTTGCTCTCCCCAAGTTGGTTCTCATTCTCCGAGGGGACACAATATCCACCTCTTTGCCTTTGTGAATAAATCCGGCAACCTACTGTAGTTACAGTGCAGATGGCCATCTATACAGCTTAGAGAGGGTTAAGGGGTCTTGTTAAAATTTTTTTAATTAAGAAAACTTCCGGGGGCCTGGGCAGCTCAGTCAGTTAAGCGTCTGCCTACAGCTCAGGTCAGGATCCCACAGTCCTGAGATGGAGCCCAACGTGGGGCTCCCTGCTTATTGGGGAGCCTGCTTCTCCCTCTGCCCCTCCCCCTCCCCTTCCCACCTCCCCGTGCTCCTGCTCTCCCTCAAGTGCCTTCTCTCTTAAAAAATATTTCAATGTAATGGTTACCAAATAAGGTTTCTGAGAATCTATACTGTGGGACATCTTGTGGCCAGGTGCTGGAAACGTACAAGAGCAGCAGTTAATTGTGTGTATACATTTCTAAATCACCTAGAATGTCAGCTCTGCTAGAATCTGAAGTCTCCACAAGATCAAGACCTGTAGCTTTGCTCACGGATTCTCTCCTAAGGCCTACTATGTGCACGTTTATTTGCTGAATGGTCTTTAAAAAAAGAGCTCAAGGTCCAGATAAACAAACAAACATCGATACACATGAAAGGAAGGAAGCGCACAGAGGAGGGAAAGCTCCATAGGCAAGTAGGAAAGCCCAGAGGAGGCCAGGAAGGAAAAAAAAAAAAAAAAAAAGTGTAAACGCATGGAGTGAACAGAGGAAAGCACTCTCTACACTAGAACATCAGGGACCTGGAGGTGGAAGCCTTAGGAAGAACAGAACACCCTAAAAGTGGCAACAACTTAAATGTTCAACTGATGAATGAATAAACAAAATGTGGTCTATACCCATACAAGGGAAACACTACTCAGCTATAAAAAGGAACCAAGTACTCAACTCGGGGCCCTGGATGGCTCAGTCCATAGGGCATGCAGACTCTGGATCCCAGAGTCGTAAGTTCAAGCCTCATGCTGGGCCTGGACCCTACTTAAAGAAGACTAGACCAGCTGCCGGGCTGGAGTAGGAGCAGCCCCTGATACCCAAAGATAGTAGCCAAGTTCAAAAATGCAGGCAGGGGCCTGGGGTGGGGGCCCTTGTCAAACTACAGAAATCTGGATCTTGGGGCACCAGGATGGCAAGGTTGGTTAAGCATCCAACTCTTGGCTTAGGCTCAGGTCGTGATCTCAGGGCTCAGCGCTGAGTCGGCTTGAGATGCTCTCTCCCTCTTCCTCTACCCTGCCCTACCCCGGCTAAGAGCACTCTCTAAAATAAACCTTAAAAAAAAAAAAAAAAAGTCTGGATCTTACCCACTAACAACAAACAATGGCAGCCGGTGCTCTCCGGTCTTCAGAGCACTTTCATATACCTCTGACCCTTTGATCAAGGAATTTGCAAGTGCTTTCAAACATTTCCCTGTGCTAGCTGATCTATGGGAGTAACACTCTAGGAATGGTGTATGTAGTAGTGAATGGACTAGGGCTGAGAGAAAGGCAGTGGAGGCTGGGGATGTCATTTAGAGTCCAGACGAGGGGGACAGAAAAGACAGAAGGGAGCAGACTATGGTGTGAGGTCCAAGGCAATCCAGAGTTGCTGAAACTAGAGATGCTATGTATAACTGGGTGACTCACCTCCTTCTAAAGAAGTTGTCGCATTACTGGTCACAGAGGACCTGGGCAAGTCCCACATCTCAAATTCCTCTGTGAAAGCAGAATCCCAAGAGGCATGAGGCTCAAGAGACCTGTTGATCTCTTCGGAATACACTTCTCTGAAGAATACTCTTCTAGACGGGCACTGGGGTTCAGCATTAGAGGACAGATTTAGAACTAGCTGCCTAGGTGTTCAAATCCATGCTTCAGTATTTATTGGTGACCCAGACCAAGTTATTCACCTCTCTGAGCCATAGGTCCTCACCTGTACATCAAGAATAAGGGCGGCTGGTACCCACCTGCCAGCGGAGGAAGGCCTACGGGAGTTAACATACAGGAAGTGATGGAAGGGGCGCCTGGGTGGGATTTTATTTATTCGACAGAGAGAAACACAGCCAGAGAGGGAACACAAGCAGAGGGAGTGAGAGAGGGAGAAGCAGGTTTCCCGCCGAGCAGGGAGCCTGATGTGGGGCTCGATCCCGGGTCTCTGGGATCATGACCCGAGCCAAAGGCAGTTGCTTAACCAACTGAGCCACCCAGGCGCCCGAATAAATAAAATCTTAAAAAAAAAAAAAAAAAAAAAAGTGATGGAAGCAATACCTAGAACCAAGTCAATAAGACTCCCCTGTAACCCATCCATTACACTTCTCACGTCGGTGAGGCTTCTGTGCAGCACCAGCTGGTAAGCCTGTGTTGACTTGTGCTTTTAGTTGTACAATACACATTTCCCCACCACACTGAAAGTTCCAGGAAGGTCAAGTTCAAGGTCTGCCTGCTGCCCATTGTGTCCCCAGGGCTTTCTGCAGCAGGAGGGCAGTGTCACAGGAAGGAGACTCTCACCTAGGAATGATTACATTGGGTTTCCAGAGCCAAGAGCCACTGGGACTGGTAACAGTCGTGCCATCCTAGAGTCAGAACGGAGATGCAATCACGGAGTAATAAACAGCCTCATTAGGGTGCGAAAGGGGTAACAGTCAAAGAGGAAAAGGCTTTTTTTCCCCGCCGGGATGCTAACCTGAACGGTCTGTGGCCTTGCAAGACTGGCCTTGCAAGACTAGTTTAAAAAAGGAAAAACGAAACAACAAAAGGTTTAGCATAGCCACTGGCTTCTGCAGCTTGTAGACCTGCCCTGTACGGGTCAGGCCTGGTCGGGGCAACCAGTGACAACGGACAACACAAAGTCTTGAAAATATCCTTATCTTTGTCATTCATTTACTTATTCATTAAAAGTTAACAGCCAGTTAGGCTTCTCCTTGCCATAGAAGTAAATCCACATTCATTCCTACTTCCAAACCTCTATGATGGGGACGTGCCAACCCCGGTGCCCCTTTCTACCTATTTCGACCTTACCGGTTCATTAAGGTTCATCTCTTTCTTCCACAAAGCTTGTTTTATTTGCTCTCATCCACAGATCTCTGAATTTCTGACTCCTGTCTGTATTCCACAACTTGTCAACTTACATAGGAATTCAGTATTATTTTCCCCATTGTTTTCTGCGCTGACTAGGTCTTTCCAAGTAGGAAAGGAAGTAGACAGGAAAAGTGCTTCTTGGTAACCCCGCTAAACAGCCAACAACACACTGGGTTCAAGGCCTGTCTTCAACCAGGTCTAATGACTGTACCCCAGGGGAGCTGAACCTCTTCACCACTAAACAACATTCTCCTTAGCCAGCTGTCAACTGAAATCAAGGACTCAAGGAAACGAAGGCACGGTTTCTTTTTACTAAACAGTTTCCAGCCCCTTTGAGAAAGGCAGCATGCGATCTAAATTCAGTATTTCACGACCTCCACAGGATTTACCCTGAAAGACTGTTAGATTAAAGCTAAATGAGATGCAAATTCCATTCATATGCAAGAGTCAGGATGAGTCAAGACTGAGGTTTCCATTACATCTGCTTGTTTCCTCGAGTCACACTCTAAGAACATGTGTGTAGGCTTTGTGGAGGGTGTGTGCTCTGCAGGAATGTTCTGTTAACAATTAAGGAGGCCTCGTGGTCTGGGGCTGCCCTGCCTCTATGGGGAGACCTGAGCTTTCCTCCACAGAGAGTGTCTGGCTCTGGCTAGGCGGTGGGTACCCACAGGGAAAACGGCCCCTGTGGGGAGGAGGAGATGCCTCATGGTCTGTCACTCAGACGGGGGAACACTTGTGCCCATCCCTAACTGGACCTCCAGGCCCTCTTCAACTCCAGGAGAGGAAAACATTTCCACTAGTAGATACACGGCACAGTCCACAACTAATAAAAGGCATTGTTTTAACTTTATAAAAGCTCCTTCCACAGATGTCATTAGTTAGAGGTCCTCCAAAACTTATGTCAAACTGAACGATGTGTCCAAGAAGGTCGCTCTTCTGAAGCGCAAGCCCACTACGTGACCAGAAGAGGGGAGATGGGGCGTACTCACCAGTTCGACACAGGTTTCCACGCGACATCTCTGAAATCGTTTTTAAATTGAGTTATTCCTTCACCTGAAAACCCCTGGAATGGATTCACAGAAATCCTCTACATATGCACAGAGAACACCTCATTGGCCTCTTCCCCGGTCACAGAGTTCATAGCCAGCAATATACGTATATATATATTTATCAAGGACCTAATACACAAAGATCACAACATCAACACTCTTCACAGTGTCCCACAGAACTTGAGAAGGATATCTCCACAAACTGAGTATTTTAGGGCCTACCGCAGTACAAGAAACAACTGGGAGAGGTCTTGAAATGCAGCAGGGGGATTTTGTTGTTAAAAACGTAGTGTCCCGAGTGTTGTACAGATCAGACAGGAATATTAATTATGAATCACAGAAGGCAAATGTGGAAAACTCCACAGAGGAGCAACCTTTGAAAACGTTTTAAAACTGCGGCGGCAGGGGGTGCAGGAAAAAGGGGCCTGCTGATAGTCTTGGTGGGAGTATAAGTTAGTACAATGTTTCTGAGATTTGGCAATAAACATCAAGTGTCTTAAAAAGAATGCATGCCCCTTTGACCCAGAAATTCCAGTTCTAAGAGCTTAAGCTTAGGAAATCACTAAGGGTGTCCGCACAATGTACAGCAGTGTTCCTATCCCAGAGCTGGAGACCAGCTCCATGCTCACTAAGTGACGGGGGGAAACACACTAAAGCACATCCATACCACACAGTATGAAGAATTAAAAATGAGGCAGCAGAAATGTATCCATTGGCACGCAAAGATGTTCATAACATAATGCTAAGTTTCAAAAAAAAAAATCTGAATGTAAACACTTTGATAGTATGATCTCATTTTTGTTAAAATAGAAGGGAGTGTGTGCTTGTATCCAGAGAGAAAAGGACAGAAGATACATACTCAAGTTTTAACACTGGTTGCAGAGAAAGGAATTGCAGAACTGTGAGGGGTTGGGGGTGTTTTTGTTTTTTGTTTACCTGCATCTGAGGAAGGCAACAGTTGGGAGAAGAGGGGGCATAATGCAGGTGAGTTTATTCTCCAGTAAGAAAAAGCAAAAAGAAACTTGGGACACAATGCAATCCAATTAGGTGAACAAACTGGCTTAGGAATCTTGGAAAGAAATCGCAATCCTAAAAATCAAAAAAATTAAAAATCCAGGGGATTCATTACCATTATTTTAATCTCTAAAACAGAAGCAATACATCACTACCCTTCCTTTGAGGACTGCTGGGAGAAGTGACCCACAGAATTAAGTGCATAACAGGATTTAAAATACGCAGAAATATCCCAGGAGGAAATCTCTGCGGAACACTGATGCTAGCCGTGATCCAGTGCTGTGGGAGAGGGTAGTACAAATGTCCAACAGGGCAACAAAAATTTTACATTAATATCCTAGAGCTCCCACAAAGGTGAACCACCTCAGGATTCACAATGAACAACAGGCTTCCTCTATCCCATCCCTATCGGAGAAATTTCCTCTGAAAATTAATCCATTAGAAATGTGGAGGGAGGGGAGGTACTTATGACACCCTTTCCAAGGACTAGGACTGCAATTTCAGTTTAGAAAACACAATGCACATTAGTTTTGCGGGAAGATTTCAGAGAGCACTGGAATGAGTGGGAGGACGCAGGTCACACGAATACATTTCTGTGCCTGGGGGTCCTTCTGCACTGAGAACCCCAGTTTCACTTAGGCTGCCTTTATTAACGAGTAAGGGGGAAATAACACTTTTCTGTTGTTGACTTCAGGATTAGGCTCTGCATAATCATGACCCATGACTTACAACAGAAACAAGGGCAATTTTCCTGTTGATTAAAGCCCTGTGGGGCTTATGGAATGGAGAGAAAAGGACAGCTAAGAGAGCTAAGGCTTCTCCAATGTTTAGTTGCCAAAATCAGAACTCACAATATTCCCAAGCCCCATAAGCATTTTTGAGGCTTTGTCCCTGCCCGCCCCCCACCGCTGACTTTTGTTTTTAAGATACAGAGTCCGCAGGCTGGATGCACTAGGACCAAAAGGCAACAGATGCTGGTCTTGCAGAGGGCAAGACATTTCCCTTTGATCATCCAAGAACATGGAGAGAAGGGACAAACATTCCTGATCAGGACGTTTTCACTTGGCTTCAAGGTTTACCAGTGGTGGCAAGAAGGTGAAGAGTTACAGAAAAAGCTGCTCCTCCACCCAGTAAAATCACATCCACTCCATCCTTGACTCCATCGAAGCTACAAACTAACCTAGATGAAGTATACTGCTTTGGCAATACTGAGTCTTCCCCACAGTTGCTCCCAAGGCTGATGAAGAAACTGGTGTCAAGGCAAAGCATTTCAGCATCATGATTACTTAGTTATAAACAGCTTAAATGTCGTGGGTAGATCATGACTGGTATTTTTGCCTTTTCTTTGTAGAAAAAGGGATGTTATCGTAGATAACTGGAAAATAGCGGGATACCGTAAAAATGGAAAACACACGGGAAGCGTACAATGTATATAAGCCTCTGAAAGGATCTAAGTCAGTACATATCTCCATGTGTGTGAATTAACACTACAACAGTAACCTTTCTCTAAAGTTTATGTATTAAGAAAATGAGAGGGGCGCCTGGGTGGCTCAGTTGGTTAGGCGACTGCCTTCGGCTCAGGTCATGATCCTGGAGACCGGGGATCAAGTCCCACATCCGGCTCCCCGCTCGCTCGGCGGGAAGCCTGCTTCTCCCTCTCTCACTCCCCCTGCTTGTGTTCCTTCTCTGGCTGTGTTTCTCTCTGTCAAATGAATAAAATCTTAAAAAAAAAAAATTAAAAAAAAAGAAAAAAAGAAAATGAGAAACCTATCAAACACATCAGATACTGAAATTCTCAACGAGAATTATTTTTCCTTGTAAGCGCTGCAATTTTACAATGATTGGGTCTCTTTTAAACAATACTGCACACCTCAATTCATAGAGATACAGTTTTCCAACACATTTAGTACAGGAACAAAGCCCTCTCATACCAGAATCTGAGCAGCAGCTTCAATCTTCTCTCTGCCGTTAAGAGTCTGGTGCTGTGAAGGAAACCATCGCTCTCCCCCTAACACAGCCGTGCCCACCAGACATCAGCAAGCCTTTCTAAAAATACAGTTACAAAATAAAGCCCAAAAATAGTGATGCAACCATGTTCTTTGAAAAGATGTTTGTCGTTTTCAAGTGTTCTGAAAACTAAGTAAACCACAAAACCATTTTCAACAAAATGTGTGTTTCTAATTATTAGTGGGAAGATTTATATTCCCGAAAGGAAAAAAAAAAAAAAAATGATGTGCCTGGAAGAGACTAAGTTCACTGCAGCAAGTCAGCAAGAATTTGTAAAAGCAAAATAATTTTGATAAGACAGAACTACTTTGCTAGCAATATAAATTCAGGATCCCGTTATACAAATAGTGATAATAATGAACAGTCACTTTAAAGTGTGGGAGCATTCCAAAGCAGGGGCAAGGCCCGACATTTCTTCATATGGGCCCGCTATCTAACACAGTGATGATTACAAATCCGGGTAGTCCAGAGGTAGGTCGCTAGTTATTACTCAATCCCCCCCTCTTTTCGACTTAGCAGAACGAAAAGCAGTTAACACAGTAACTCATTCATTTATAAATCCACATTTACTTAGAGACACAGATCATACAAAACATTTTCTCCCCCCTTCCTCATTCTGTCTCTGCATTTTGCTGGTTATGGGTTTTTCCAAAAAGTCCAGATTAAAGATGAACGTCACAGTGTGAATTTCTGCCTGACCCGGTCCCTTCTTGCCTCCGGGGGGGTAGGAAGCCGCAGTATCCCAAAGAGCCAGCCCAGGCCCTACTCTTCTTAAACCACTCTGGCACACAGTGGGCACTACCTGGGACACTTGGGAGGGCGAGCAGGGAAGGCATTTTCTCCTTTCTCCCCTCCCCCATGGGGATGGCTAAGCAGAGATTAATCTCATAGCTCAGGTTTTCTGCATAACCCCTTCTCAAAAAACAAAGACTCAGGATGGGCCTTAAAGAGTCCTTTTGTTTAGAGAGGGTCATTTCCTGCCGTTAGCTCACACCCAGAAACTCCCACCCATTTCTCCAGGAGAAGCACTGATTTTCGTAGTAAAAAACAATAAAGCAAAACAAAATTTCAGGCTTAAAACCATCCCCGCCCCCGCCACCCCCCAACAGCCCACCCTTCCACCCTGAGACCGAACTTGGCTGGCGGGCCCCCACAGCAGCATCCTCTACCGAGATTCAGAAACGGAAGGGGAACGAGGCAGAAACACGGGAGTGGAGTTAGTATTCTTTTCATGCACAGCAGGCATTGTCTATCCAATCCCCACGATTTAGTAAAGGAAATGAACTTAAATGTCAAAGCAAGCAGCTTAAAGGACTTGTCCTAGGTTCAACAAAGGAAAAAAAACCGAAGAGATCAATGATGGGGTCCAGAAGAGACCCATCAGAGGCTTATATACCACTGCCTATAAACCGCGGTCTCTAAGGACTAGTGGACAACGGGTGACGGTTAAGTTTAAGAAGTTTGCTCAAGGTCAAGAACGAGGACATAAATGCCATAAATGGGGATGAATCCAATGGCCTGCATGTTCACGAGAGCATTAGTATGCTCAATTAACAAGCAGTCTGGTGACCAAAGTAATGACGACTTACATTTTTTTTCTCCCCGAAATGCCATCTGCTCTGCTTTACAAAGAATAAAAACAGTCCTACTGTGATGCTGACAAGGAGGCAGAAACTGGCTGTAAGGTGCCTCCCTCACCGAGGCTGCCAGGGCCCAGATTAGGCCTTGCTCCCCGGCAGCCCACACAGGTGCTTGGGGCTGGATCCATCTGGCTGAAGCCCGCCTTACCCTGAGCTAGGCCTTTCGTAGGCGAGAGGAGGAAAGCACTGTGAGCTTGGGGCTAGACTGAATTAAAGGAGAGTGCTAAGTCATCTCCAAATCAATTCCACCTGGGTTAACATTAACCCTTGGCAATCCCCCCAGACACATCTGGAGGACAGGAATCCAATTCGTCTTGCCCTCCTTTTACTTTTCACACCTTTCTGGGACCACATCACACTGCTGGTTCTGTGGAATTTTGTGACAGGTTTCCCGTTCTAACTGGACAAAGGCAAGGATGTACCCCCAACTCCCCATACAAAGGACCTAACAATCACTTAACCCTCTAAAATTTCTGGTTCAGAAACTAATATAACACTGTATGCTAACTAGCTGGGATTGGAAACTTAAAAAGCCAGAAATTAAAGTTTCTGGCTTACTACCTATGTGAGGATTTTACTTTCTGATGTAATTGAGTGGGGGATGGGCATCCAGAAATGATCATCTTGAAGGCAGCACTAATCAAGTTAATTCAAAACCGCTGGAAAAGGTTTAGGACCATGTGGTATATTGCACAGGCCCCAAGTTTGACAGGTTGGTTCATATTCCAGTTATTGGGCAGTTCCAGGCACTGTTCTAGGTGTTGAGAGTTACAGCCTTAAACAAGACAGAGGTCCTTGCTGTCAGGGAGTAACATTCCAGTATAAGACAAGTACATTAAGTAATGTCAGGGAATAAGAGCTATCTGGAAAATAAAAGGGGGCTTGGAGAGTGCTTGGGAATGTGGGGTACTATAAACCTGGAGATCAAAGATCTGAATGAATGACAAGGATGAGGTGGCTGCCATGTAAATATCTGGGGGTAGGATTTTTCAGGCAGACGCAATAGCACGCACAAAGGCCCTGAGGCAGAAACAAGTTTTGCAAGTTGAAGATACCTAAATAAGGCCCAAGCAGCTGAAGCATAATGAATGGGGTTGTGATTCCTGGTAGATGAGGTCAGAAACCAGCAGGGCCCTGATCACATGAACCTCGTGCACCACTGGAAAAATTTTAAGCTCTTACCCACCAGCACTAAAACTTCAGACAAACTGCTTAATCTCTCAGAACCTCAGTTCTTGTACACCAAAACCATGGGATGGTAACACCTCATTTGGTTTGTTAAAGTGCAACTTTTAAAAACAGAGTAGACATTGCTCTGTAAATGGTTAAGGAATGTGCAAAAAAAAAAAAAAAAATCCGTAAGAGCTTTTACAAGTTTGATTACATTTGGGCATGCACCTGATCTTCAACTCTCCGATTTTCTTACACATAAGATGGAAAAGGAGATTTTTGCAACCAAGATGGTCTCAGTGTTCATTAACTCTAACTGTCCCTTTGCTCAGTAGTGGGAAAGAGCTATGAGACCCTGGAAAAGGAAGAACTGGGCTTGGGGTGGGGGGTGGGAGGGCAGAATCAACATTGGACTCCAGCACATTGCAGGTTTCCTTCTGCTGATAAAGGAAGGCCCTGAGGAGAAGCAATTCCCAACGTTTTCAGTCTCCTGTCACCCAGCATCCCTGGGCAGGCACAGGGCAAAAGTGTGTATGCATGAGACAGAGAGAGGAGAGGGAGGAGAGGGGGGAGAGTGGGAGGGAGAGAGAGGAAGAGGGAGAGAGGAGAGAGAGGAGGGAGGGAGGGAGGGAGGGAGGGAGAGGGAGAGAGAGAGAGAGAGAGAGAGACCCTCACCCAGCCCCCAAACATCCTGCTGGCTTAGAGGGATACTGTATTTAAAAACAGATGCCTCTTTGGAAACTCACACATTTTTTAAGTCCTGAAAATCACACATGCTGGGGAAAGTAATTACACTTTTGTA
The DNA here is from genome assembly GCA_004023965.1 of Spilogale gracilis. Lineage (NCBI taxonomy): Eukaryota > Metazoa > Chordata > Mammalia > Carnivora > Mephitidae > Spilogale > Spilogale gracilis. The sequence goes on along the minus strand of PITA01001520.1, from coordinate 125,919 downwards.
GCACTTCCCCTCAGAGCACAAAGGAAATTCTGGTACTTCTGTAATAAGGTAGCACTTTCGTCTCAGGCCTTCTCTCATGAGGTCCCAACTGCCCATCCTATAGGTGGGCAGGAGAGAAATTCTCACAAAACAGAAACCTGGGGATTCAAGGAAAAGCAGGTGTTTTTCGGTGTTTTTTTTTTTTTTAAAATCTCTAGGATCTCTCTGAGGATAACGTTGATCACCTACCAGCTCATTCACCTGGTGACATTAACTCAGAAAGAGCAGAGGAAGAGCATTTCAAAATCCGCTCAACAGGACTAAAGAAGGGTCCAAAGTAGAAACCAGTCTCTAACTTACTAGCATCGGATTGGTGAGAGGCACCTCAGTTCTCAGACTCCCAGATTTCTCATGCCCTTTGCAAAATCCCGGGGCCCCCCAGGATTGAGGTAGGCTGCGTCAGCATTCCTCTCCCACATTTTAAATTTGTGTGACAATACTGTATTACAGCCTGGAATTTGGAATGATCTTCCCGGTGCCACTGGTATTTATTGCTGCCATTTCCCTTTTCCCCTCTATATCATAATAGGTGCAGCAGGGAAAACTCGGGAGGCATACGAATGCAGGTGGTTGTTTTTCTTAAATTCCCAGACCTCCTCTCTTTCTTCAAGGGCTGACGCGTGGCTGTGAGCAGCAGGGTAGCAAACTTTTAGGAAAGCACTAGATGAACCCATGGAAAAGAGGACCCAAAGAATAAGAGTCTGGGGTCTGAAGTCAAAAAAAGAGAAACTGAGGGAATGTTTTCTCTAAGTCTCCCCCCATTACCTTCCAAATTCATCTACAAAAATCTTATGGTAGCTGGATTTTCCCTTCTGGTCTAGGGTACAGCATTGGAAAAAGAAAAGTTGGAGAAGCAAAAGCCTCAGAATTAGCTGCAAATCGTAGAGCAAAACAATTTCCAGAGACCACTGATGAAAGCCAAAAAAGGGGGGAAGTATGTGGGAAATACTATATATACCTAGATTTTTCCAAGCTCCCCTCCCACTCAGGCTTTCAAATGGACAAGCACACTGAATGCTGTTAGGTTAAAAACTAGGCAGATACAGAATACATCCTGATGTTCCTAAATCAGAAAGTGCTTTAAATTTTTTGCTTCAGTTTTTCCTGAGCATTTCCAGGTCTTCCCCTTCCCTCCAAGTTTTCGGTTTTGTTTTTACATACCTTCAAGTATTACGTAGATTTTTTTTTTAAGATTTTATTTATTTATTTGACAGAGAGCGAGAGATCACAAGTAGGCAGACAGGGTGAAGGAAACAGGCTCCCTGCTGAGCAGAGAGCCTGATGCGGGCCTTGATCCCAGGACTCTGAGATCATGACCTGAACTGAAGGCAGAGGCTTTAACCCACTGAGCCACACAGGCGCCCCGAGTGTTAGGTAGATTTTTTTGGCTCTTTTGTGGTCTACCCTCACGAGGTTCCCCGGGAACCAGAGTCCCACGCCTCTCTTCAATTTTCTAGGCGCTCCTTCACATTACCCACCTTTCCAATTACCGGCTATACACACTTAAACTATACTGAAAATTGCTTTCAAGATCAGACCTCTCCTCTCTATCTCCAACCCCACCGTCTTCCCCTCCTCACGGCCTTCTTTCCTCTTTTCAACCCCTCAATTTGCTATTTCTACAAACAGGACCACCACTCAGCTGGCCGTCCAGAGGAGAAACTCCAGAGGCTTCTAGAATGGAACTCATCTCCCCTTGGTGCTCTGACAGTTACTGAGGCCCCTGAGTCGCCGCTGCTTTCCTTGGAGACCAGGATTCTCGCATTACCAGCCTTGCTCTTCTCTCTCAGCTCTTCCCAAACCTGCTGTGTGCCCGTTCCCACTGGAAGGTCCCAGAGCGCCAGGGCCCTGCTGCAGAGGGAGAATCCAGCCAGAGTGGAGTCCGGGTCCCTGGCACGGAAAGCAAGCTGCTCTACCTTCTCCCCCAACAACGCCGCTCCCCAGCCTCATGTGTCTCCACAGCCTCAACCCTTTCCTCATCTGGCAAAATCTTAAGAATCTTCACTCTAATGTCCACTCCTTGACATAAGGCCTTCATCCTCTTGTCCTTGCAGTGCTGTGTTCCCAACTCTAACTCCAATTGAGCCCCACGCTTCATCACACCTGTTTACAGGGGCCGTCACCACTCCAGCCGGGAGCAAGTGACCAACAGAAACCAGCTCTTGTAGCCCCCCCCACACACATACCAAACCTACACTCCAAGTCGTCTCCCCATAAAAGGAGGTTTACCACCATCCCAATATCTCCCTTAGCTCACCAGGAGGATAAAATAATGGAGTTTGGGTATAAAGTGCCCAGTACCCGGTAAATATTCCGAAGTAAATACTCAGAAGGTAGCAATTATTATTTCTGGAGTGAATGGATTAAGAAGATTTCGGAGAATTACATGGGATCAGATATTCCAGTATTCTTTCTCTATTAGCAGAAACAACAAACCAGGGAACAACTTCACTGTGATAAGCTCCAACCTACAACCTTCCTCCAGCATGCAGGCATGCAATACCAAGCCTTCCCCACACATCAAGTAAAAGCATCCCCATCAGTGGAGGATATCCTCCCATCCACAGCACCAATTTAAATACCTGGCCACAGCTGGCCTCCGGCCCACTGAGCCAGGCAGCCACTTCTGCTGCTGCTACTGCTAAGGTTCATTCCCCCCATTCCTTCCTAAGTTTTTTGACCAAAGCAAGCACTGTTGGAGAGGAACATTTGCATTCCCTCTCCCCTTCCCCCAGGCAGACACTAAGGTGCCAAATGAAACTGAACACAAACATTCCAGAGTGGCTGTCACACAGAGCAGGCTTGTTTGGGAACACGGGGAGCTCCGCACTCTTCACCTCGCCAAAGCTTCCAGGAGCCTGTGTCCAAAAGGTCAAATGTGAGCTCCGCGGCACCGACCAAATTCGAGTGGTGAAAACCCAAACGCACCTGAAGCGGAGCACGGGAGCCCAAGCTAGCAGAGGCCTGGGGCACAGTCAGCTGGAGGCTGTGGACGGCAGGTGCAGGCAGTTCATTTCCCAGCTGACCCATCCATAACTTCCCGAATTTCCCAGGGGGCCAGGACCTCCAAAGTAACAAGTGGCTGCTTTTTAACAGCCCGCCTATACTATGTCACCACCACCAGTCCTACCAATAAGAATTCTGTGTGTGGGCGCCTGGGTGGCTCAGTGGGTTAAAGCCTCTGCCTTCGGCTCAGGTCATGATCTCAGGGTCCTGGGATCGAGGCCCACATCGGGCTCTCTGCTCGGCGGGGAGCCTGCTTCCTCCTCTCTCTCTGCCTGCTTGTGATCTCTCTCTCTGTCAAATAAATAAATAAAATCTTAAAAAAAAAAAAAAAATTCTGTGTGTGTGGTACTCACCCGGGCCTAAAGTACTACCTCTGGGTGGGAGTTGAATACTGGGAATACGGTGAGAAGATGGCATCAAACTTAAAAAAAAAAAAAATTACATGAAAGCAGATAATGATCTAGGAGTTAAAGGAAGAGAACAAAGCAACTTCCACTGGAATTTTAAGGACAACCATCTCCTCGGGATGGAACCTTCCGCTGACGGGAATTTATTTGCAAGATATAGGCTGAAACCAGGCTCCTGCTTTGAAAAAAGCTCAAGCTAGACACGGGGGAAAGATGTTTGAAGCCAATGGTACATTAGGGCAAGCCTGACTGGCAAGTCTGGACTTTGTTGTACAGAGAACGGATCAGTGCTGAAGGACCCAACGGAGCATCAAGCAGTAAGGTAGAAGGATGTACTGAAACACCATATTGGAACAAGGTAAGCAGCTAAAGGTCACTAAAAGGATCCAGGAGAAAAGGAATGAGTGAGATCAACATTACAGAGAGGGGCTACAAGGAACTGAGGAGACCCGCTTCCTGCAACAAGGCTTGTGAGCAAAGGAAGTGAGAGCAGCCCAATGGTTTTGTGACATCCACAGATAGAGCAAAGAACTTTCATGGAATACGCAAAGACAGTTGGTTTTTTTTGTTTTGTTTTTGATAATTCTGTTCACACGTTCATTTTAGAAAACTTAAAGCATAGAAAAGCATTAGAAAGTAAAAAAATCTGTAATAATTATTAATATTTGATTTTTTACCTATTTAGGTTTTTTTTTTAAGAATTGGCATACATAGAACTTTTTTGTCTGTTTTTAATGTCATAACTGACAATTATGCCTTCAATTAAAATGTCAGAAGCTGAGGGGCGCCTGGGTGGCTCAGGTGGTTAAGTGACTGCCTTCAGCTCAGGTCATGATCCCAGAGACCCGGGATTGAGTCCCATGAGTCCCACATCGGGCTCCCTGCTCGGCAGGATGCCTACTTCTCCCGCTCTCACTCCCCCTGCTTGTGTTCCTCTTTGGCTGTGTTTCTCTGTCAAATAAATAGAATCTTTAAGAAAAAAAAATGCTGGGAAGAAAATAATCCAATATTCCCATACAGCCTTCAGAGGGGAATGAGGCGATGTGGACACCTTGATTCCAGATTTCTGGCCTCTAGACCAATAAGAGAACACATTTCTGCTGCTTTGAGCCAACAATAAAAATAAATATATGCATATATATACACTTCTTTTAAAAACATGGCTTTTCATGGCCACCTACTATTCTTTCAGAAATCATACCATGATTTATTTAGCAATGTCGCTGGGTAAAATACAGAGGAGTCCTTATGAATGTTCACTATCGGAAGTAACTAACTCGTGAATATTTTGGCACATTAACACCAAAGTCCTCCAGGAAGCTGCATTAGTTTGCGTCCCCTCGCAGTACATCAGTGCCCGCTCACTTGCCCCAACACCCGCCCTGAATTCTGTCCTTGAAGCACAAATTAATACAAATCTACAAAAACCCTAAGAAAGCAACTCTGGAAAAGAACCTCCACCCTATCAAACGATCCACCCAATAAACAAACGCCTTGGGAAACAAAGACTGCACCACAGCACACAGGTTTAGGAGGGAAATTTTAAAGCCACTTCTGGAAAAACAGCTCAAAAGCGCATGCTGTATTTGCAGCGTGCTTTAGCATTTTGCTAAGAAGTCACTACACTCTCCTTTTAAAGCTATCACCAAAGCCTACTCAAAGGCTGAAATGGGTCTGCTGCATTAGATCTGATTTGGAATAACAGACTCCTGACACGGTCAAACTATATAAAACTGTTCTGATTCTGTGCGTTGCCCAAGTCATAATGTAGAAAAGCTTAATGCCCATTTGAAAGCTTGAAGCTGCCACATCAAACTGACCTGGTCCCCTCTCTGTGGGCCAAGTGGAGGAAAACAATTTTCTTCATGACCCCAACATTTGGGCAAGATTACGAAGCACTTTTTTTTTTTTTAATTTTTTTGTTTTTAAGTAATCTCTATACCCAACAAGAGGCTCAAACTCATGACCCTGAGATCAAGAGTCACATGCTCTACGGACTGAGCCAGCCAGGCGCCCCACTAAGCACTTTAAAAGGAAAGGGAGGTAAAGATTTGTACTAGCTTGTAAAGAACCAACTTTACATGATTCCTGCCCAGCATCTGCCAAACATCTTTTCAGTCAATATCCCAACAATGCCAAGTTTTTTGCTTTTCTGGTTTTAAGTACAAGAAAGTTCAAGTCGGTTTAAGGAAAACTTCCTATTTACCACTCGGGCTTCAACATAATAAAACACCTTTTAGAAAGGGCTTGTGATCAGCCTGAAAAAAGTTCAATGACCTGGATAAAAGTAAAAGCAAAACCAAATTACAGAGTTATTTGATTTAAAAAAAATTTTTTTTGAAAGTTAAGTGACCAAAAATAAGCTATCTACTACCAGGTAGAAAAAAGTCTCAATACATAAAGCTCAGCCAAACTGAGTCCGTTATACATATATTTATTGATTTTAATTAAGTCTGGTCCAGTTCAAACTGCCAGAGGTGTTTAAAGAGAACATTGCCTGGTCCAAAGTCAGATACAAAATTCTAGGGTTTTATTGACTGTAAAGTGATGGAAGAAATTATCTAATGCCCTATACATAAGCCCTATAAATCTCAGATCCCAGTTAAAGATTTTGACAACCCGCTTTTCTTTAAAGGGACAAGTTGCAGAGAAACACACATGTACAGCACACAGGAAGCCAGATAAGTATTATCTCTTTTACAGCTAGCCAAATCTTAAGAATTTTTCCTCAAAGCTTTAAATACTACCCAAAGAAGAAGTCCATGTCCTGTCCAAGTTTTCAAACTTCCAACCCCAAAAAGCTACAGAAATTCTCCTAAATCCTGGGCTGTTCATTCTACACAGTTGGAACCAAGTAAGTGTCTCAGTATCAATTACTTCAGAGTAAGCTTTAAAAGCTCTCATACAGGGCTAAAATGTACTGGAAGATAAAAGGAACTCATTTAAAATATATATATATAGAGAGAGAAAAAAACAAAACCCTTGGATTCTCTGAAGTGGTAGAGAAAGCCTCAACTGCCCTGATGTTCTAGGAAATAAACTATTTCCTCTTGATGATGATTGGACTGGCTTTTCCAAGTCAGCTCAATGGCCACCAGAAACGACAACAAAACACATTTTTCCTCTCTCTTGTCATTATGTGTATGTATATACATTTTATATGTGTGTGTTCTATTTACTGGAGTCCTCAGCGAAGGCTTTTAAATGTGTTTGAGAACAAACTGCTGATCACTGGGTGGGCAGGGAAAGGGTCTAGTCTGGTGGTTTTTTGTATAACGCTGAGCACATTAATGAGACTCTACCAAATACCATATTTATTTTACTTGTGGCTTTCAGAGTTAGGGGAAAAAAAAAAAAGAGGTTAGAGTTTATCAAAAACAAACAAACTCAAAGCCGGGAATTAGCACAAAATTACCTGGATCACTCAAGGCCTATTTCCTTTCTTCTCTGAAATGTTTACCATTATAAACCGTCTTTCTTCACGGTGTATCTGTCTTTACACTCCACCTCTGGTACGGTCTGGATTTTAAGATTTTAACTGGCCACTAAGTTTTAAAAGAACTGTCTCATCAAAACTGCTGGCCCGACATAGAGCCACATGCCATTGTCTCCTGAAAAGGAACGTGGTCAGGGCGACAGAACAGGTAAGGCGCTGTAAGTAAGCTCACCTGAGGTTGTGCTGGTACACAACTCACACGTGAAGGCGCCCCAGGAACAGGGCCGACTAATGGGAGTCCTGACCGCAGTGAGGCAGAGATGGGTTAGGTCAAAGAAATGTGATTTTTCTCTACTTAATTTTCAAGTTCAGTATGTTATGGTTTTGGATCACTTAAATCTCTTAATCTCTTTTGCTACCTATAAGCAAAAAAAAAAAAAAAAAAAAAAAAAAAAAAAAAAAAAAAAAAAAAAAAAAAAAAAAAAAAAAAAAAAAAAAAAAGCCTTTGGGTGGGCCTGATTAACTTTTTCCTTTTACAAGAGTTCTCAGCTGGGGAAGCAGAGAAAGATGGTTTCACACCACACATTCTTACCCTTAGAAATAAACAGACTGCCCATCTAGTGAAAGAGAGAAGTTTCTGAAGCAATTGGTGTGTTTAGGGGCATTAAATACAGCAAGTCCTTAGAGAAGCACACTTGTCATTTTTAAGATTTTATTTCAAGGGCAGGGAAAACAAATAGCAAAGCAGCCAGTAAGATTCCAGGGGAAAAAAAAAAGTGGAACTTGCAATTCACGTCCCCTCTCAGAAAAGGGAGGAAGGTCAGTAAGTCCTAAAGAACTAGCTTGTAAATAACACTTCCCAAAACAGTTTGTAATAAGGAGCGCAATTATCCTCAGATGCGAAGGCAAATTTTCAGCTTACGGCAATTCAGGTGGGTTACCTCATACAAATAGGCTAAGAGTAAATAAAATCTCCTGTTTTTGCATTGGTTTGCATGGTCTTAGGCCCCTCTATTTTCATTTAAACAGTTCCCTTTTCACAAGAGGACAATGTGCTTGAAGGCTTACAAGAACTAATTAAATCCTCCCCAATGTTTGGTTTCACTATCAGAATCTTACTTTGCACGCCACACGTTATCTCCATAATAATCTCAACATCCCAGCCGATTTAGAATCAGTTTACCATTCTGTTAACTTTATATACAGGAATACAAGACCTCTAAGAATGCCTTACAGGTCATATCTAGATGAATACTTTCCTGCATCTACACACTCAAGTTCTTTTTAGAATGTCTAAGATTACTCAACTATGTAGGATCCTAAAAAGTAGGAGAAAACAGTTGTTTCGTGGACTCCAGATAACATAATTGTAGGAACAAAGCCATTTAAAAGAACACCATAAGTAGCCTAACTGCAAAATTCTGAAACATCTGATCAGGAGTTCCCTCCCAGTTAAATTTTGTTTCTACCAACCGAACACACCGCCGCCGCCACATTTTTAACGTTGTGACGGACACACCACGTAAAATTGACGCTCAGAAGCCAAAGTCCCATTATGCCAGCTTAGACGATCGCTTGGTGAACTGTAAAGTTCTTAAGTTTTTTATTCGGCTCCCCCCACCCCCTACCGCATCGCCCCTAAATTGACAAAACCTAATCAACCACATTCGGGGTCTTTGACTCATCAGAGAAAAATGCAGCTGATGAGTTATCTATTAATCCAAAATGCCTCAGCTGGAAAGATATTTCACCAAGAACTTTTTAACATCGAAAGGGAGGGGGCAGGGAACCAAAGGTGTCTTTTAACGAGAACTTTCCCCGAGTTCTTTCCTTACACCGCACAAACACACCCCACGACCTCCAGCCTCAGTCGCAGAATTAAGCCCGACCCTCCCGGTCCCAATAAACGGAGGTCACCCAGGAGTCAGCTCTCGATTCCGCTTTTAAATCCCACGCAAACAAAGCTGATCATTAGATTTACAAAAGTCTCCGAGAAGTCCTCAAAGTTACGCAATTTTAGGAATCCACAGAAACACCCTCTCCGAAGAGAGCCCCCCCTTCCCGGAGCCACAGTATGGGGCTGCGCCTCGCAGCGAAGGCAATTCCCAAACCCTGAACTGCTGCGCCCCGGGGCCGGCGCCCGCGCCCCGCCGGCCGCCCGCACGCGGGAGCGAGCCCGCGGCCGGAGCCCCGGGCCGTACCCCAGCCGCAGCGAGCCCCTCAGTACCTCTTCCTCCTGAAGGTTGGCCTCGTTCGGGGTGTTCTCCTTCTCGGTTTTGCCGCCGTTGTTCATCTTCCCGGTCCTTCCTCGCCGGGCAGGGCTCGGGCGCGGGGCTGGGCGAGGGCGCGCTCGCCCACTTTTCCCTTCCCCGGGCGCCGGGGCTCCCTCGGGCGGGCGCCGCGGGCTGGAGCCGGGGCAGCGGCGGCTCGAGCTCCTGCGGCGAAGCGAGACTGCGGCGGCGGGCGACCCAGGAAGTGCGAGCGAGAGACCGGGCAGGGCGAGGCGCGAGCCGACCGGGAAAGGGACGGAGACAATCGGGACCCGGGAGGGAAACCTGGAGAGGGAGGGCGGGCGCGAGGGAAGGAAGGAAGGAAGAAAGGATGGGGCGAGGGCGCGCGTCCCAGGAGGGAGCGCAGAGTTGGGGATGTGGCCGATCAGGGGCTGGGGGCGGCCGCTGCCGGAGCCTGGTGGGGGCCGGAGGGAGGGGGCGAGGGGTGCCCACACCGAAGGAAGAGGTGGTGCGGGGCGCGGGCCGCGTTTGGGACACTGGGAGCTGTAGAGCCGCTGAGTGCGCGCTTCAAGCAGGCTCTGGGAAGTACGGGATCCAGGCAGCTCCCTTTCTCTTGCTTTTCTCCCTCCCCTCTCTCCTCCCTCTCCTCCTCCTCCTCCTCCTCCCTCCGCCCTCCCTAGACGTGGGCTGCCGGCTTCAGCCCGGAGGGACGGGACGCGGGCCGGAGAAGCCCCCCGCGGGAGGAGGGGCTGCGCCGGGGGCGACTGCCCGGCGGCCGGATGGCGCGCGCCGGGGAGGGGCCGCGGGCGGCAGGCGGAAGCGGCCGACCCCAGCCCCCCGACTCGGCGGTAGGTCGGAGGGCGAGGACCGAGGCGCGCCAAGGAGGGAGGCCGGGTCCTCCCGCTTCCTCGGCCCCCGGGGGCCCCGGCGGCCCGGCTGCGCGGGAGTTGGCGAACTCGAATGGCGTGCGCGCCCGCTTGGAGAGGGGCTTCGGGGAGCCAGGCCCGGCCAGCGGGACGCTCAGGAAGCGAGATGGGCTACTGCTGCGGGCTTGCTGCCCGCGGGGATTCGCACCCTATCCCTAAGCCTGCCCCTCCTTTTCAGTACCGACTCTGACCTATTTCCTCCCTTCCTAGTTGGCAGCTCGAAATGACAGGATGCGAGAGAACGAGCGACGTCCGGGGGCAGCCGGCTTCTAACCCACCTTCTCCAACAAAACCGGGTCCTTCCAAACCTCCCAGCCTCCCCGCACCGGCCTTGGCTCTCCGCTAGGCTTCACGGGCCCCCTGCTCGGGCTCCTCTCAGGGCGGTTATCAGACCGTTCTGGAATTACTTGTTTACCTGGCTGCCTCCCTCGCTTGTCTGGGAGAGCCTTCCCGCAAGACCACAACACCGTACCCTGTTTGTCTCTATAATCCCACAGCTATTTAAATACGCTACCTGGTATACAGTAGGCACTCAATAAATATTTGTTGATTATGTGAATATTCTTCCCAGCGAGCCGAACTAGAGGCCAACACAGATGATCTTCAGAGGGCCAAAGCAGCTTAAAGTAGAAAGAGAGCTCAGCATTCTGGGAGGTTAGCACACAATGCCTGTTCGTGCGCCAGCCTCGGAAGGCCGGCGTGGTTTTGCTTCCTCACCTGTGAAATGGGAGTAGTTAGAATTACCTCCCAGGGGGTTGCAATTAAAGGAGATTATAGGTTGGTAGAGCTATAGCACCCAGCACCCGTTCCTCCCCAGTTTAAGTTTACAGAACATGGAAGCTAGCGTTATTATTAAGGAAATTTCCATTTTCCCGGAGCCAGAGAGAGCGTCTCCCCATTTCGGTGTCATAAACACATAAATTTAAAGTGTGTCAGTAGGTTCTCCCTCACTTCCCACGCCCAGGAATTCTCTCACACAGCATGCTGTTCCTTTCTTCACCGCACACAATCACAATTTCTATTTATTTGCTTGCTTCAGTGTTTATCTCTGCCCCCTCTCCACATTCTTCCCCCTATACTGGTTTAAGTGCTGTTGGAAGAGGGGTGGGGGTGGGGATGAAGATAAGGCTCCTGATTTTAGCGAGTTTCAACTGGTGTTGCAGAGACAAGATACCCAAAACTCCCCAAGCACCACGATCCCGGGATCCTGGTTCAAATCGCAAAAACCAATGACAGTACTTGCGGGAAGGAAAAAAAGAGTGGTGATACTTCCATTCACCTATTGGGTTTTTCTTGGGGTGGAAGGGTGGGAGGAGTCTGAAGATTTTGATAAGTAGATTTAATTGCTGTCATGATGTCATGTCTCTCTATTGGGGGGAAAAAGTGTATCCTGGATGAAAGTGAGCCAAGAATCTGTTGAACTTGCAATTGAAGTTTAGAAGAGGCAAGGGCCACAATCTGGGAATTTGGACACAGTCCTATCCACTCCCAGTCCCTCCCTCAGTTACATAAGGAACCACGAGGGGGCAATGTCTTCCTGAGCAATAGGGGAGTGGTGGTCTTGGGCTCCTAAGCCACCAGGGCTTACCAGCACTTTGCCCTCCTTGGCCCTTGCGTTGTAGTGAATACACTCCACAGAAAGACATTGTCTTGCAGGAGCCTGGCAAAGGCCCAAGAAAAATGACAGTTGATCTAGTCATTGATGGTTCCAGTCAGACTCCACTTATGAGTAGGTGGAAGATGTCTGATTCCAAGATGCTGCTGCTACCCCCATCCACGGAAATGTGGCTTAATTCCAAGCGTTGAACCTGATTCCTTTGTCTTTCAGCCAAGCCAGCACTTTGTCCATTGTTAAAAGTCAAAAACCTCTGGGATAAACACACACACACACACAACGAAAATAAAGGCTATGAGAGGATCTTTGTCTGATTTGTTCATTGTTGTAGTCCCAACAACTAGACACATAGTAGGCACTCAGTGATTGTGTTTTAATGAATGAACACATTAAGTCTGGTCAGATATTGATTTTCAGCCTTGAATGACATCATCAGATCCTTCCAAGACCCTGCAGGAGAGACTGAATTAGAGGTATCTCAGCATGGAGAGCCACCACAAGGGTACCAGGCAGACTCATGGCAGTGCTCTGTGGTCACTATTCTGCAGGGGGAGACCCTACCTAGATAGACAGCTTGCTCTGAATGAGACAAAAATGATAAGATTTCAAAAATAAAAAATAGGGCTGCCTGGGTGGCTCAGTTGGTTGGGCGACTGCTTTCGGTTCAGGGCATGATCCTGGAGACCCAGGATCGAGCCCCACATCCGGCTTCGAGCAGGAAGCCTGCTTCTCCCTCTCTCACTCCCGCTGCTTGTGTTCCCTCTCTGGCTGTGCTTCTCTCTGTCAAATAAATAAATAAAATCTTTAAAAAAATAAACTAAAAATAAAAAATAAAATCACACCACTCAGCCGGTCACCAAGTGTATCAGGCAGTTAACAATACAGCAGGGAGGCCTAGAATATATATTAATGGTGAGCATGAAATTCAAGGTGTTTTCAGAAAAGTATATGGGGATGGGGGTAATACACCATGGAAAGAGGGACTCCTGTTTCCTGTCCTTTCCAGGAAGAATGGTGTAGACTTACTTGGAAGAAAATAGGGTCACACATTACCAACAAAACCCCCCGAAAATCTGTAAATAGCCTTTGGCTATTTATGAAACTTTAGTAAGAGGAAAGAAATCAGTCAGGGTATAAATGATAAATGATCTTTATGGCCTATTTACTACTTTAAAGATAGAAAGTTTCAAAAGTGAGATCTCACTTAGTAGCACTAGCTTCCAGAAACACCACAAGTAACAACAAAGGGATTTTATATCCTAGAGAAATAGGCCTAATGACCACGAAACACCTGCTTTCTCCCTTTCCCACCACTTTACCACATTGCTTCTTGCCTATAAGGTTACATGCTAGATTGAGTGGGGAATATTTTATGTACCTGTAGTTTTATTACTTATCTCTGTTTCTCTTGCAGTATTCATTTTGAGGGCGCCTGGGTGGCTCAGTTGGTTAAGCGACTGCCTTTGGCTCAGGTCATGATCCCGGAGACCCGGGTTCGAGCCCCACATCAGGCTGCCTACTCGGCAGGAAGCCTGCTTCTCCCTCTCTCACTCCCCCTGCTTGTGTTCCCTCTCTCGCTGTGTTTCTCTCTGTCAAATAAATAAAATCTTTAAAAAAAAAAAAAAAAGAAATCCAAACCTATAATTACGTCTTCAATGCTTGTCTCTAGAACCGCGGACATTAAAGATCTATTTTGAGGTAGTTTGCATGGGAGGAGTTTTGTACCTATGCTAACACTGCAACAGAAAGCTGCAGTAACTACCACATGGGGTTGTGATATCTGTTCACATTTCTGCATCCTCTGCTCACCCAGAAAGTTCTCGAGGCCAGAGGCAACGTTTTATCAGGTTATGTTATCCTTGACATCTCTCTCCCTCTACCCCCATCCACGGAATCCATCCACCTCCGGGCCATCATCATCTTTCCCTGATTTTATTCATTAGGTTTTGTGGCTTTAAAAAACACAACACTGTCTATACCATTCCACAGTGCACAGTTCAGTCGTGTGAAATATAGTCATATGGTTGTGCAATACTCTCTTGATTTTTACCTCCTAAATGGTTGTGAGATTCAATCACTTCCCTCTAACAATTTGTGGAAAGTGATGCAGCCACGTGGAGAGGCCCACGTGGAGGAGAATCAGGCCGGGACTCACAGCTCCCGCTGAGCTTCTAGCAGACAGCTGGTACCAATTGCCAGCCTTCTGAGTGCATTCTCTTGGAAGTGGATACTCAGGCGCTGGCTGAGCTGCCCCAGCTGACACCACAGGGAAGAGACATGAGCTGTCTTCAGAGTCATGCCCAAACTGCAAAACTGTCAGCAAAAAAGTGAATGCTGTCATTTTAAAATACTAAGTTTTAGGGTGTTTTCCTATACAGCAGTAGACAACTGAAACATGATTGCATACCTAGAGGTGAGGTCCCAGTGTATATAAACCTAGAAAGTGGGCAGTGGCTTAGGGAGCGAGGGAAGAAGCTGGAAGAACATTGAGGAGTCTAGTGGCAAAGAGCATTACTAAGGGGAACTAAGTATTTTTATTAGAGGCTGAAGAGAGGGAGATTCCACTTATCTATTGGAAAAATCATTAGCTAAACTAGCTTCCTATTACATGAAAGTTAGAAAAGATACCCAATGAACACAGGGATCTGGCTAAGGAGCTATTTGGCTAGATGTTAAAAAGGCTGAAGAATTTCTTTCGGATGTTTATGATATAGTACAAGAAAAGTGAGATGAGCCAAAAAAAGGGGGCGGGGCGGGGCAGAACTATTCAGCCTCTATCTGAATTTAGAGGAAATATAAAGAAGCCAGGACTTGCTGGGTTGGAAACTGTCATTCCTCACTTCTCAGAGGATAAAACCCTCAAAATAAGAAGTGGCCTCAGGGCCAACATCAAATCCAGGATGCTCTCAAGGAAATATGGCCTTAGCTGAAATTCCAGACAGGAGTACAGAGAGAAGCCCCTGTGGTAGGCAATCTCCACCATGGCCCCCAATGATCCCTACTTCCTGCTATTCAAGTCCTTGTGTCATCTTCTCCCCTTGAGTGTGAGTGGATCCCATGACTTGCTTTTCATGAATAGAATCTGGCAAAAGTCGAATTTCACTTCCAAGATTAGAGTAAGAGAGACCGTGACTCCCTTTTTACACACCCTCTCCTTGCTCTCTCACTTGCTGCCTTTGATGGAAGCTACCTACTGTGATGCCAGGAGCTGTGTGGAGAGGCCCATGTGACAAGGAGCAGGGGAGACTTCCATCCAGGCACCAGCAAGGAAATGGCGCTTTCAATCCAACAACCCACAAGGGACTGAATCCTGCCGACAACCATGTGAGCAAGCTTGGATGGGGATCTTCTGTAAGCGCAGCCTTAGGTGAGACCTGTTACGGACTGAATGCTTGTATTCCCCCAAAATTCGTATTATGAAGCCCTAACCCCCCCATGTGATGGTATTAGGGCCTTTGGGAGATAATTAGGTTTAGATGAGGTCATGAGGGTGGAGCCCCCGGGATGGGATTAGCGATAAAGAGACATCAGAACTTCTGCTCTCTGCCAGGTGAGGATAGGATACAGTGAGAAGGTGGCCATCTATGAGCCAGGAAGAAGCCCCTCACTGAGAACTAAACTGCCTGCCACGTTGATCTTGGACTCTAACCTCCAGACCTGGGATATTTTGTTATGGTGGCCTCAGCTGACACCTTGGTTGCTGCCTTTGAGAGACCTTGAGCCAGAGGGACCCAGCTAAGCAGACCCTTAGATTTCTAACCAACAGAAACTGTGAGATAATAACAGATTGTTGTTTTAAGCCAATATGTCTGGGTAACTTGTTATGCAACCATTGATAAATTGATAGCTCTGTAAGATTTAAGTGGGGGTACCTCCTAGATTCTTGCAACTAGATAGGACTTCGAAGAATCTAGATGATTTTGCCGACAGCAATCTCACACTGGCCCCGTGCAGAGAAGGGCCTCCCTCAGAAAGAAAGGGGAGTGAGTATGGCTTTTGCCTAAGGGAGGGGATTATAACGAAGTATAGGAAACCTATGGCTTTAAGGATCTCCACCAGCTTGCCCTTAAGTAGAGACTGTGCAGAATGAAGAGAGGCCTCCAGAGCTTCAAATTCATAGGCAGGAAGCAGGCTGAGGAAGCTACTCATCTGCAATGATGGGCTGTTTCCAAAAGGGGAGATGACAAAAGATGGAGCAAAAAGGGGCGCCTGGGTGGCTCAGTTGGTTAAGCATCTGCCTTTGGCTCAGGTCATGATCTTGGGGTCCTGGGATCGAGCCCCTCACCAGGCTTCTTGCTCAGCTGGGAACTTGCTTCTCCCTCTCCATCTGCCTGTGTGCTCTGTCTCAAAAAATTAAATCTTAAAAACAAACAAAAAAAAGATGGAGCAAAAAGCCCCTGAGAATCATTTTCAAAGAGAAGGAGTGGGCTAAATTAAGGAACAGAACTCAGGGCGCCTATGTGGCTCAGTTGGTTAAGCATTCAACTCTTGGTTTCAGCTCAGGTCATGATCGCAGGGTCAGGATCTTAAGGTCATGAGATCGAGTTCCACGTCAGGTTGTATGCTCAGGGTGGAGTCTGCTTGTCCCTCTCTCTCCCCCTCTGCTCCACTCCCTGCTCACTCTCTTTCTCTCTATATAAAATAAATAAATACCAAAAAATTTAAAAAAAATTTAAAAAGGAACTGATGTCATTTGACCAGCTGGATTTCAGAATTGCTACGAATCACTTCCCATGTCCCTCTTGTTTTTTCCCGCTTTTGAATGGGAATGTCTATTACTGGTTTTCTGTCTCTACCTTATCATTGGATGTTGGGTGTATGAAAGACAGAAACTTTGTCTCTTTGGTTCACTGGTCTTCAGATCAAGAGGATCCACATCTGAGGAACCGTAGTCAAGGAATGACACCCAGGGAGCCACGTCTGCCCTTGGACCCCATTTAAAAGCTGATATCCTAGACCAGGAGTTGGCAAACTTTTTTTGGATAGGGCCAGATAGTAAATATTTGAGGCTTTGCAGGTCACATGTGTGGTTGTTCTCACATATTCTCATTTTTGTTTATTATAACCCTATAAAAATATAAAACCATTCTTATCACAGGGGGTGTACAAAAATAGTCCACAGGTCACATCTGGCCCTCACGCCATGGTTTGCTTATCCCTGTCCTAGACCATGAACTGACGTATAATGGGATGGATATTTTCATATCTTACGGGGGGAGATAAGTGTATTTTTCATATGGGAGGGACAGGTATTGTTGTGGCCATATGGTAAGTGGCGGTAGCTAGTCTTCACACGTGCCCCCCCAGCAATTTCACCTTTTTGTACATGCATGTCACTCTTCCCATCAAGAGCTGTAGCTTATGTGCCCTGCCCTTGAGTCTGAGCTGGGCCTGTTTCTGCTTTGATGCATTGAGTGTGGAGGAAAGGACCTTGTGGGAATTGTGAGCCCAGGCATTAAACATTTCTGGCAGCTTCTGCTTTCTCCCTCTTGGAACCCGGCTTACATGTAATGAGAAATCCCAAGCAGCCACCTGGAGAGGCCCACATGGAGGAAGTTCAAGCCCTAGCCATCTCCCCAGACCCCACGATACACCGCTTCATCAGAGCAACCTGCAAGAGACCAGAGCCAGCAGCCAGCCTTGGGGGTGAGCCATCTTGGAGGCAGACTCTGAATGCCCCCCCCATCACATGAAACACACCAGCTGCTGTGTCAGAATCCTGACCCAACTGTAAACACCCTTGTGAGCGAATTAATGATTATCTTTTTAAGCAACATATATGTAGCAATATATAATGCAATCACCGGGGTGATTTCACCCCAGTACAATGTAAGCAGGGCTCCAGAAAGGAGAAAGCCCTGGGCATTCTCAAGGGTAAGCAAAGAGAGTAACCCTTGATGCCAAGAGTTCTATCTATACAACGAAACTCACAAACGCCATTTCTAGTACAGGACTTTTCCTGCTGGGAGACAGTAAAGTGGAAAAATATAGATGGTCCCTTCAGAACTTGAACAAAACTTGCTGACATGAGGATAAGTAGAAAACAAAGCCAGAGTGAGGTGTGGCTGCGGGGCAGTTGGAGAGCCACGCTCATAATTAAGTGACTTTTCCTATCACTAACTGTGTGCATATGTAACTTGAATTTATGATTCAGGAAAATAATAAATTAGCAATGCCTCTGACCTTTCAGAGAGTCGCTTATAAACAATCAAAGGTCAAATGTTAAATTGAACATTTTTTAATGTCTATCCTAGTCTAACTTGTCTGGAATGTGCAGAAAACTGAAGTGAGTTTTAGGAGGTACGGCTGAGGACTTAGTTCATTTAGTCATTAAGAATTGCCATTTAGGGGCGGCTGGGTGGCTCAGTTGGTTAAGCGACTGCCTTCGGCTCAGGTCATGATCCCGGAGACCCGGGATCGAGTCCCACATTGGGCTCCCTGCTCGGTGGGAAGCCTGCTTCTCCCTCTCTCACTCCCCCTGCTTGTGTACCCTCTCTGGCTGTGTTTCTCTCTGTCAAATAAATAAAATCTTTAAAAAAAGAAAAAAAAAGAAAAAAAAAGAATTGCCATTTAGAAAGAAATCTTTAATGGCTAGTAAAGGAGATTTAATTATGTAGTGCCCACCCCCTTGCTGGACAAGCGATAAAAAAAAAGGATATGGAAATGAAAGCCATTTCCAAAGGGGAAGCTACATAATTTGACAAATGATTAGACGTGGAGGTTAAGGGAAAATAAGGCATTTGCACTAACAGCCAGTTTTTCAAGGCTTCAAGGATTTGGTGATGCCGATTCCAAAAAGAAAGAAAAAAAAGAAAAAGAGATGGTCAGAGGAGAAGACCTCATTGTATGGATATGTAAGGAGCTCAGCGGCAGGCATGTGAAGTTTGCTAGTGTCACTGATGGTTGGAAAATGAGTCTCTAGGGAACAGACAGGCAATAATGTCTATATTTGGGTGCCACCTGAATTGAAATCATAGGTGAGCTTCAGCTTCAGATGAAAATCTTAGGAAATATCCTAGTCAGGGCAAGGAGAAAGACTTGCCAGAAAAGAGACAGACTAAGTGGTCAGATGTAACAGAATAAGCCTGTCAATAAAGATACTAACAGCAGACAGCATCAGACAGAGGACGTGCTCCAAACTTTACATGGATTGTCACATTTTATTGTTTCAAGATGGCAGGTTATGCATACGCATTTTTTAAAAGAACTTATTTGAGAGAGAGAAAGAGAGAGAGCATATGTGCAAGAGCAAGGGAGAGAATTTCCAGCAGACTCCGTGCTAAGTATGGATCCTGCCTTGGGGCTGGATCCCAGGACCCTGAGATCATGACCTGAGCCAACATCATGAGTCTGATGCTTAACCAACTGAGCTACCCAGGCATCCTTACACATTACACATTTCAATCCACTCTGTTCCAAAATTTCTCATAAAAACATGAAAAGGATTTGTTGTTGTCATCAGCAATATATGTTTTTAAATATTTTATTTATTTATTTGACACAGAGAAACACAGCTAGAGAGGGAACACAAGTGGGGGGTAGTGAAAGAGGGAGAAGCAGGCTTCCTGCTGAGCAGAGAGCCCAATGAGGGGCTTGATCCCAGGACTCCGGGATCATGACGTGAGCCAAAGGCAGTTGCTTAACCAACTGAGCCACTCAGGCACCCCATCATCAGCAATATTTTAAGGCATAAACTAATAAGGATAAAGAGAATGAAAGAAAACAACAGCGATACAGTTTGGGCAGCATCAAAGCATACAGATAAATACAGAGACGTTCCATCCTAAGTCTGATGGGAGAAAACTGAAAAGCAACCTTACTCTGAGGAATCCCCCAAAGACCCAAGGCTTCACATCAGGAAGCACGTCACAGGTGAGAGTGAAAATGGGGCTCTTACCCGGAGGCCTGATAGAAGAAAATGGTTTGCATCCAGATTCCTCCTTTCCCCCCACATTTTATTATTCAATTAACATCTTAAAATTCCTCCTCTCTTTTTAGGACTATGCAACAGGAAAAAGAAAAACAAGCATTTCTTCATTTTTACTTGTTTATTTCTCTTCATATGAGAGGAGTCTTATCAAATCAGCTTAAGTATAAAATAAATCCGTAAATTTTTAAGAGGCAAAACCCAGAACTGATTAGGTGAGATAAGCATCAGTGTCTGAAAACTTGCAAAACCAGATCTTGTGTGTGTGTGTGTGTGTGTGTGTAAATTTCAGGTCACAGTAATTCTAAATATTGATATAAGTTTACCCTAAGTAACCCACTTTACTACAACTTGTGCTTTAGAGTATGACTGATTGTTGTGAATGTAAAGTGAACATTCTCTGATTGAAAAGGTTCAAATCTAGTGGCTGGATATGTTCATCTTGAGCCAAGATGTTCTTTGAATAGTTTGTTCCAACCAATTTATTAATTGGTTTAATTACTTTAAATTTGGTATTTAATTTTTAATATGTATTTTATTTATTTATTTATTTTAAGATTTTATTCATTTATTTGACAGAGAGAAACACAGCCAGAGAGGGAACACAAGCAGGGGGAGCGAGAGAGGGAGAGCCGAGCAGGGAGCCCGATGCGGGGCTCGATCCCGGGTCTCCGGGACCACGACCTGAGCCGAAGGCAGCCGCTCAACCAACCGAGCCACCCAGGCGCCCCAATTTTTAATATGTATTTTAAATGGCATTATTATTTACTAATACTTTATACTTGCTTTTTCAATTAAACACATTTTATGAACATTTATCCATATAAGACATCTAGGTTTTCTGTATTTCCTCTTTTTTAAAGCTTTGTAGGATTCCACTGTGTAGGCACCAGTTCTGTATATGGGTGTACGTTGAAGTTGCTTTTACAGGTTTTTAATGTTAAATGATGCTGCGATAATCAACCACGTACAAACATCTTTGAACATTGCTTGATTGATGATTTACTTAGAGTGTGTTCTAAATAAATTACTAGGTTAGATGGTCGGTGAGTTGAAGTGTTGATATTTATGCTTAGGAAGTTTATCCGTTTTACACTCGCTCCTATAATGTATGTGAGTACCCATTTCACCACAACATTCCCAACATGGAAGAAACCTCTATTCATTTTGCCAACCCGTTGGTGAAAAGTGTTATTCTTTTTTTGTACATTTATTTCTTTGTTCATTTATTTATTTATCTGAGAGAGAGGGAGAGAGTACATGCATGAGGAGCGGGAGGGGCAGAGAGAGAAAGAAAATCTTAAGCAGACTCCCTGCTCAGCAAAGAGCCTGATGTAAGGCTCAATCTTGCAATCCTGAGATTGTGACCTGAGCTGAAATCAAGACTCTGACACTCAACCAACTGTACCACCCAGCCACCCCGTTATTTTTTAAATTTTAAGTAAATTTGATGCCCAACATAGGGCTTGATCTCATCAACCCAAGACCAAGAATCCCATGCTCTACCAACTGAGTTAGCCAGGCACCCTGAAAGATATTATTCTTTTAATTTGTCTTGATTGTTATGGGGGCTGACCATCTTTTCATCTGTTTATAACCATTTGGAAATTGCTTATCATATCTTTGTGCATTTTTCTAATCAGATGTTTGCCTTTTTCTAATTGATATTTGAAATCATTTTGCTTCTAATGCCTGCAACTCCTTCATGTGTTCCACAGGCATGACTGCTGGGTACTATGTAGACGCTTAGGACACAGTAATGGACAAGAGAGACACGAAGCTGACTTGCATGAGCCCCACCATCTGTTCAGCAGTTACAGGAAGTGGAGTACGTGCTGTAACTGTGGGTTCAGACGTCTAGGGACCTCGTAAATGTGGCAAAGATATACTCTGGGTGGTCAGTAGAGGTTTCTAGGAGGATGTGACATTTCACCAAGTCCTAATGGATAAGCAGTAACGTAGGAATGGTAGGAGTAGAGAGGTTCCACCTAGAAACTAGCCTGAGAGGAAGAAAGAGGACCTTTGACTAAGGAATTGGAAAAAAATGTAGAGGGGCACCTGTCCGACTCAGTCGGAAGAGCATGTGACTCTTGATCTCCCGGGTCATGAGTTTAAGCCCCAGGTTGTGTGTAGAGATTACTGAAGAAAACAAATAAAGTTAAAAAAAAAAAAGAAGAAAAGAAAGAAAAAATGAAGAATGCAAAAGTGAGAGTTTAGCTTAGAAAGGTAAAGGGGGGGCACCTGGGTGGCTCGGTTGGTTAAGCGACTGCCTTCAGCTCAGGTCATGATCCCGGAGACCCGGGATCGAGTCCCACATCAGGCTTCCTGCTCAGCAGGAAGCCTGCTTCTCCCTCTCTCACTCCCCCTGCTTGTGTTCCCTCTCTGGCTGTGTTTCTCTCTGTCAAATAAATAAAAGCTTGAAAAAAAAATAAAAAAGAAAGGTAAAGGGGGCCAGATTATTCAACGTTTAAACTTTATAAGTTATAAGAAAATAATTTCAGCTTTATCCTAAGGCAGTAATAAAGTGCATTCATTAGAATATTTTCAACTGCAGGTAGCAACATTTGACTGAGAGAACTTAAACAGGGAAAACTTTTTTTTTTAAAGATTTTATTTGTTTATTTGACAAAAAGAGAGATCACAAGTAGGCAGAGAGAGCAGGAAGCAGGCTCCCTGCTGAGCAGAGAGGCAGAGAGCCGGATGTAGACCTCTATCCCAGGACCCGAGATCATGACCTGAGCTGAAGACAGAGGCTTTAACCCTCTGAGCCACCCAGGTGCCCAGGGAAAACTTTTTTAATACCTCACATAATGAGAACTGTGGTCCCTGGGTTGGTTCATCTTTTCATTCTGCCTTTCTTGATGTGTGACACCTCGTCTTATGGTCCCATATTATCTCTTCCTCTAGTCCCCATAGAGCAGCAGCAACTCCAAGCATCGTGCCCTTACAGTTATGTTCAATGGCCTGGAAAAGGTAGGCAGAGTCTGTGCAAACAGAGAAGAAAGTTTTTTCCAGAAGCTTCTATTAGAATTCCCCATTTCTCATTGGCCAGAACCCAGTCACAGGGAAATACCTAGCCGTACTGAATGCTAGGAAATTGTGTGTCTGGCATTTTCATGCTTTGTGAGGGGAAGCGGCTTCTATCTGCAAGGAGAGGAGGGAAAAGTAACAGCTATTGGTGGGGAAGCCATCTGGTGGTGTCCTTAGCATCTGAAGGTTTTCGAGCAAACAAGTCAAGGGATCAGTTTTACAGTTAGATTTCTATTCCTTTAGGTCTTCTTGCTTCTTCCACTTCAGTGTCTGTTACCCCCATCCTCTACTCTCAACCACCACTTTTCTATCTAGTTCTCCTATTTTTTTTCAGGCATAATAAGCTCACTCTCTACAACATCACTGTTTGCTTAATTTTGATAAAATTACCTAAAACAATTTGCATTTGGCATGAACGCTTCAGAAAGTGCCTTAGTTGATCTAAAAAATGTTCTAAAACAACCAGTATTTGGGGTTTCAAGTAAGCTCAGGTATGCTTGGTATTGCCGCTGGTATGTTAACCAAAACTCACTTTATTTCCATTATTAACATAAGAAAATGATACATTCACTTAGATTGTGCGCCGGGTACATAGTGGATAAATATTTATAGAATGAATAACTTTTTTAAAAAAGATTTTATTTATTTATTTGACAGAGAGAAACACAACTAGAGAGGGAACACAAGCAGGGGGAATTGGAGAGAGAGAAGCAGGCTTCCCACTGAGCAGGGAGCCTAATACGGGGCTTGATCTGGGACTCCGGGATTGTGATCTGAGCTGAAGGCAGATGCTTAATGACTGAGCCACTCAGGTGCCCCTAGAATGAATAGCTTTTAATAAATAACAGTCTCTAATTCACTTCTTTACTTCATGACCTTTTAAAAAAAATAAGAGAAAGTATATGAATTTTGCTGGAATGTTTACTGACATCTTTTTAGAGAGAGAGAGAGAGAGAAAGAGAGAGAGAGCATGAGTGGGGTGGGAGGGTGGCAGGGAGGGGCAGGGAGAGAATCCCAAGCAGTCTCCACACCCAGTGCAGAGCCTACCATAGGACTCAATCTCATGATCCCGAGATCATGACCAGAGCCGAAATCAAGAGTTGGACACCCAACCAATTGAGCTACCCAGGTGCCCCTGATTATTGACTTTTAAAGACGAAATAGCGTGATCCCCTCATGCGACACTTTCATTATATCTGCTTATGCCTATTTAATGCATGTGAAAATCATTATAGGCAGACTGGGCTAGATGATTCTTTTCTTAAGCCACGATGCAAATCCACTGAACGGCCTTTCAAGTGTGATGCCACAACAGTTAAGCATTCTAGAAAATGTTTTTTGAGAAGCATTCTTTGAAACTTTGAAACTTAGAAACTGTCTGGAACTTATTTTCTGAGGGCTGATCTTAATTTCTGGCTGACTAGAGACAATCAGACTTGCTGTCACAGATGCTGGGCCACAACCAGTAACTCATTCAACAAACTGTGTCTCATCTTCGGTGTCAACCTGAACAGTAGCCAGTGAAGAAATACGGAGGACTGGATATGTGGAGATTACGGAAGTAACTTTATGCTTCAGCTTCTGTAACATAATCACTAACAAACACTTTAAGCACTTGTTGATACTTTCAATAACAGAATTCAGAAATAAATGACAAATGAGTTCTTTATACCAGCTATTATTGAAGAAATGAGCTTTTTGAGCTATCTATGATAAAATATGAACCAATGGTTTGAGATCACTGATTTACTCCTTAGTGTTGATCTGTGTTTCTTTGAGGGAGACTGAGGACATGGAGTTAGCAACACAGTACAAGATGGGGCATCTATGTTGAGCCCAAGCTCTGTATCCCTTATCAAGTATCAACTTTGGGAAGCACTTCATTTGGCTTAGATGTGGTTTCCTTGTTTGTAAAATTGCACTAGTGATAATGGCTTACCTCCTGCCCAGAGCTGCTGTCAAGACCATAGGAGAGAGTGCACATATCTGTTTTAACAGAAGTACAGCCATAAGTTAGGTCATGAGTTGCCAGTCTGTGAGCTCCTCAACGGATACTTTTGCACGTGACTGCATAAAATAAATTTGCTATAAGCAATGTTTCTACAGTGTGCTATGCTAAAATAGAGCCTGCTTCTCTGGAGAGTAACTCAGCTAAGGGCATGGTGTGCTTCTTCCCTCTTTATGATGAAATGCAGACTTTCCTATTAAAAGGTGTCTCTGTTATTTGAAAAGGTTGAGTAGGATGACGCTTTAAAGAAAAAAAAGAGAGAGAGTGTGTGTTCCAGATGGTTAAATTTAGGTCTGAAGCCCATCTTGAGAAGGTCGTCTGGCCCACAGTACTATATATATATAATTTTTTTCAGCACTAAGTTTTTATTGGATTTTGAACTACATGCAGTTTCTTCACTTTAAACTCTTGCTTTTCACTATGCAGTTGTTTGTGAGGTAGTGGCCACGATCACATTGACCTGAGTGGGTCTGTTCCTGATTGACCTATTGTTATATTTTTGTTAATACAAATGTTATTCACCGAAATATTTTCTTTTTTTCAAAAGATTTTATTTATTTATTTGACAGAGCGATCATAAGTAGGCAGAGAGGCAGGCAGAGAGAGAGGAGGAAGCAGACTCCCTGCTGAGCAGAGAGCCTGACGCGGGCCTCGATCCCAGGACCCTGAGATCATGACCTGAGTGGAAGGCAAAGGCTTTAACCCACTGAGCCACCCAGGCGCCTCCCCGAAATATTTTCACTAACTGTGCAAAAGATATTCATATTTTATAGCCATAGGAACCCTTTCTTTTCTCCTTTCCTTTATGACTTTTCTTTCCCTCGTTTACCATAAGGAAGAGCTTAGCTGAGCATTCTGTCCTGTTCTCACATCTGACTATGAATTCAGTACTCTTCTGGTTCTTCTCTGTTTATGACTTTTTTCTTTTTCTTTTGAAATACTTTTAACCTTACAGAAAAATTGCAAGAGTAGACAGAGAGCAAGAATAATACAGAGAATTCCCATATACCGCCCATCTAGAGGTGTAATCAAGTTTCAGCAACCTTCTCAACACACTGTCCTTTAAAGCAAAAAGATCCAATCCAGGACTACAGCTATATTGGTATTTATATCTATCTCTAGCTTTATCTCTATCTGTGTGTGTGTGTGTGTGTGTGTGTGTGTGTGTGTGTGTGTATTGCTCCGTGTCTTCAGTTTCCTTCAATCTGGAAGAGTTCCTCAGTTAATATGTAGAATTGGTTTTGTCTGATGTTTCTTCCTTCATGAATTGATTGAGGTTATGTGTTTTTGGCAGGTATATCACAGAAGTGGAGTGTGCTTTTCTTACTGCATTTCCATCAGGGAGTATGTGATGTCAGTTTGTCCCAAATAACTTTAATAGTGTCTGATGGTAAAGTGACACTCTTTCATCTTACAATTAATCACTATTTTGTGGGGAGGAACTTAGGGGCTGTGTAAATATCCTGTTCTCATCCAACTTCCACCTGCCTGTTTTAGCATCAATTGGTGTTTCCTGCCTGAATTAATTATTACTGTAATGATTGAAAAATGGTTATTTTCTAATTCTATCATGCCTTTTAAACTTAATAGTTGGCCTTCTACTCTAAAGAAGAGTTTTGTCTTCACCCCAAGTATTTATTCATATGTCCATTTACATCAGTGTGGACTCATGGATTCCTATTCTACTCGATGGGATATAATCTGTTCCTATCAATGTTTATTTTGATACCCATATTTCTGGCCAAGACTTGAACCTCCATTCAAGTTAACTCCTGTGTCCTTTTGACATGTCCCATCGGTCTATGAGCACTTCCTTGCTTTTAGTACAAGATTTATCTTGTACTTTCCGTGCTCCAGACCTGGAATCAGGTATTTCTACAAGGATCACTTTTAGTGGAGAAGGAAATTCAGATACCAAGATCTGGGCATTAGGTGTGCTCATTGCTACAGATCCTCTTAGTGGACAGAGCTAGGGAATATATAAATGTGTATACACATAGACACAGACACTTTTTTGCACATAGATATACACAGTTGACTCTTGAACAACGTGGGGGTTAGGGACACCAACTCTTCTGCGCAATGGAAAAATCCATGTATAAACTTTTGACTCCTCCAATATGTAACTACTAATAGCTTATTCTCGACCAGAATTTTAGTGATAACACAGTTGACTAACCTGTATTTTGTATATCATATGTATTCTATATTATAGTCTTATTATTAAGTGAGCAAGAGAAAAGAAAATGTTATTAAGAAAATCATGAGGGGAAAAAAAAAAAGAAAGAAAGAAAATCATGAGGAAGGGTGCCCGGGTGGCTCAGAGGGTTAAACCTCTGCCTTCGGCTCAGGTCATGATCTCAGGGTCCTGGGATCAAGTCTCACATCAGGCTCTCTGCTCAGCAGGGAGCCTGCTTCCCCTCTTTCTCTGCCTGCCTCTCTGCCTATTTCTGATCCCTCTCTCTGTCAAATAAATAAGTAAAATCTTTTTTAAAAGTATGAAAAACTCTTTAAAAAAAAGAAAATCATGAGGAAGACAAAACACATTTATAAAACTATACAGTATTTGCTTTTAAAATCGCATATAAGTAGACCTGTGTATTTCAAATCTGACGGTTCAGGGGTCGATTATATACAGATCTTTGATTTACACTGGGGTTATATCCCAATAAACTCAACATACTGAAAATAACAAAAGCGGCACACTTGGGAGGTTCAGTCAGTTAAGCATCTGCTTTGGCTCAGGTCATGATTCCAGGGTCCTGGGATCAAGTCCTGCATCCAGCTCCCTGCTGAGCAAGGACCCTGCTTCTCCCTCTGCCTCCCGCTTCCCCTGCTTGTGTGCGTGCTCTCTCTCTGACAAATAAATACATAAATCTTTTAAAAAAGAGAGAGATAAAATAACACAAGTAAAAAATGAATTGAATACACTTAAGCTACCAAGCATCATAACAGCCTAGTCCTCCTTATATGTGCTCACACAGTTGGGCAAACTCATCTAACACAAAGCCTATTTTCTAGCAAAGTGTTAAATATCCTATGTAATTTATTGAGTACAGTTCAGAAAGTGAAAAACAGAATGGTTGAATGGGTACCGAATGGTTGTAAGTATATCCGTTGTTTACCCTTGTGACTGTGTGGGCTGACTGGGAGCTACAGACCACTGCCACAGCCTCACATTGTGGGAGAGGATCTTACCACATAGTGCCAGGTTGGGAAAAGATCAAAATCCCAAAGTCAAAAATATACCTTCTACTGAATACGTATAACTTTCATACCATCATAGAGTCAAAAAATCGTTAAGTTGAACCGTTGTGAGTTGGGGACCATCTATATGCACGTAAACATATATATTTGTTTCTACATACTTATATTCCAGAACATTAGTTCACATTAATACCTATAATTCCAATCCAACACTCAGAGCTCATTCTAGTTTTTTCTTTTTAAGATTTTATTTATTTGACAGAGAGAAACACAGCCAGAGAGGGAACACAAGCAGGGGGAGTGAGAGGGAGAAGCAGGCTTCCCGCCGAGCAGGAAGCCCGATGTGGGACTCGATCCCGGGTCTCCGGGATCATGACCTGAGCCGAAGGCAGTCGCTTAACCAACTGAGCCACCCAGGCGCCCCGTTTTTTCTTTTCCATATTTGAAATTCCCTTCTGTGCAAGTTCTGGCTCTCTTAATCCCCAATATATTTACTTAAGGCTCAAATTCCCTGTACTCTTCTAAGACCTCCCAGGCTGTCACCCTGCTTGGCTGTCTTCCTTGTGTGAACTCCAATCACCTTCCATGCTCAAACCTGCATAGTGCTTTTTTACATTAAATTATAAGGAAAGAAAAGGAGGAAGAAAGGAAAAAAAGGTTGCTCATGAGTATTAAATGTTCTCAATTAATTAATTAATTATATTTAACATCAGTTCTATGTAAGGTGCTTTTCAATAATTCAATAGAAGAGTGGCCAAAGGGCACAGAAGGACAATTCACTTCAGAAATGTAATATCTAGAGGCGCCTGGGTGACTCAGTTGGTTAAGCATCCAACTCTTGGTTCCAGCTCAGGTCATTGTCTCAGCATTGTGATATTGAGCCCTACTTTGAGGTCTGAGCTTGGCATGGAGTCTGCTTGGGACTCTCTCCCCCTCTGCCTCCCCCTTGCTCCCCCACTCAAGTATGTGCACACATGCTCTCTCTCTCTAAAGTAAATAAAATCTAAAAAAAAAAAAGAAATATAATATCTAGATGTTGTACACAACCTAAAATATTTACAAGTAGGTGGTTGAATAAATAAATTATATTCACACCTATACTGAACAGTCATTAAATAGGATTAATATAAATCATTATTTATTGATTTGAAAAGACTTCCATGATATATGAAAAAAATCGTTACCAGATATCCCAGTTTGTGTTTGTGCATAGAAAAAAGCATGAGCGGTATAAAGAAAGAAATATTAACAATATTCCTGAGTGTTATAATAATGGGTATTATGAGAGAGTCTTAGGAGATAATGTGAAATCACCATTTAACTGTTTTTCCCCCTCCCTTTGCAAACTACATAATTTTTCTTTTTTTTTTTTTAAAGATTTTATTTATTTGACAGAGAGAAACACAGAGAGAGAAGGAACACAAGCAGGGGGAGTGAGAGAGGGAGAAGCAGGCTTCCCGCCGAACAGGGAGCCGGATGTGGGACTCACTCCCGGGTCTCCGGGATCATGACCTGAGCTGAAGGCAGCCGCCCAACCAACTGAGCCACCCAGGCGCCCCGCAAACTACATAAATTTAATAAATGTTGACTATTTAGGTAGGTCTGTGTGTCTGTAACTGAAAGTTTGTGTCCTTTTACCAACCTCTCCTTATTTCCTTCCAGGCCCTCAGGCCTTGGCAACCATTCTCTATTTCTATGAATTTGACTTGTTTGTTTTAGATTCCACATATAAGTAATACCATGTAGTATTTGTTTTTCTCTGTCTGGCTTATTTCACTAAGCATAATGCCCTCAAGATCCATCCATGTCGTCTTATGGCAGGATTTCCTTCTTTCTTATGGCTGAATAACATTCTGTTGTATATGTATACCATACCTTCATTCATTCATCCATTGTCAGCACTTAGGTTCTTTCCATGTCTTGGCTATTGTGAATAACACTGCAATGAACATGGGAATGTAGATATCTCTTTGATATTGCTGTTCTCATTTTCTTTGGATAATTACCTAGTAGTGGGTTTGGTGGATCATATGGTAGTCCCATTTTTATTTTCTTTAGTGTGTTTACTCCTCTGATTGTAATGATCCATGCTTGGAGGTCCAAGACGTAGGAAGAAACCCCACGCACAGCAGAGCACGGGAAGCCGTGGTGAAAATACTGGAATGTTGCTTAGCATCATGGGTGCAATGATCTGCCTTTGATGGGTGTCTGTCTCTTGGCATCCTGAAACTTTCATCTCGTTGTGATTAAAAATACTGTGGCAAGGTTCTCTAATTTTCTTTTTACTTTTTTAAAAAAGATTTTATCTATTTACTGGACAAAGAGAAACACATAACACAAGCAGGGGAAGTGAGAGAGGGAGAAGCAGGCTTCCTGCTGAGCAGGGAGCACAATGCAGGGCTCGAACCCAGGATTCCGGGATCATGACCTGAGCCAAAGGCAGCTGCTTAACGACTGAGCCACCCGGTGCCCCTCTTTTTACTTTTTAAAAACCTTTTATGAATCGTCTGTTTCTTAAAAATGAGTATAAGCTGCATTTCTCATTAGATAAAATAAAGCTTTCATTTTGAAATTTAAGGAAATAATATCTCAAGAGTGTATAAAACTCAGTAAGAGAACAACTCAGTTAAAAATGGTGTATTTTTTAGCTCAGTTGGTTGGGCATCTGACTTTTGATTTCTGCTGGAGTCATGATCTCAGGGTCACAGGATTAGCCCTGTGTTGGGCTCAGTGAGGAGTCTGTTTGGGATTCTCCTTCCCTCTGCCCCTCTCCCTGCTCTCTTGAAAATAACAAACAAACAAACAAATAAATAAAATATTTAAAAATGGATTAGAGATTTGAACAGATAAAGAAGATACATAAAAGGTGATTACGTGCCTGAAAAAAATGCTGAACATAATTAGTCAATGGTGAAATGAAAATTAAAATCACAATGAGATAACTTTACATACCTATCAGAATGGCTAAAACTTTAGAAACTGATAATACTAAGTACTGATGAAGATATGGAACAAATACAACTCTGCATTGCTGATTGGAAAAAAATTCAGCAGCTTCTCATAAATGTACCATACCAACTCAGCAATCCCCCACCTAGACAGTTACCGGGTGAGATAAAAACTTATACTCACTCAAAAGCCTAACAGCATTTTATGTATAGACTTATGTAAAGACTAGAAACAACCCAAATATTCTCCAGTTGGTGGGTGGTTAAACACACTGTGATATATTCACATAATTCAATACTACTCAATAATAAAAATAAACAAACTACTCATCTGCTCAACAACTTGAATGAATCATAAATGCATTTTGCTAAGTGAAAGAAGCCAGGCTCAAAAAGGCTAAAAGTGCATGATTCCACTTATATGACATCCTGGAACAAAGACAGAAAACTGAACAGTGGTTATTAAGAGCTGGGCGTGGAGGGAGGGTTGACCACCTCAAGGGGGTGCCAGGGAATTTGGGAGGGGGGAAGAGCGATAGAAATTGTTGGTATTTACTCAGTGTCTTTCCTTTTTTTTTTAGAATTTTTTTTTTTTTTTTAAGTAAGCTCTGTGCCCATTGTGGGGCTCAGACACTGGGATCAAGACTTGCATGATCTACTGACTGAGCCAGCTGAGTGCTCCCCCTTTTTAGAAATTTTTATTTTAATTTTAAAAAATTATTATTTTTTAATTGATATATAAGTGACATGGGGCACTTGGGTGGTTCCATTGGTTGAGTGTCTGACTCTTGGTTTTGGCTCAGGTCATGATCTTGGGCAGGTTGTGAGATCAAGCCCCAAGTCAGGCTCTGCCCGCTGCACTCAGTGGGGGGCCTACTCAAGGTTCTCTGTCTTCCTCCACCCCTCCCCCTCCTCATTCATACTCTCTAAAACAAATAGGCGAATCTCTCTCTTTTTTTTTAAGATTTTATTTATTTATTTGACAGAGAGAACACAGCTTGAGAGGGAACACAAGCAGAGGGACTGAGAGGAAGGAAGGAATCCCAATGTGGGGCTCGATTCCGGGTCTCCGGGATCGTGACCCGAGCCGAAAGCAATTGCTTAACCAACTGAGCCACCCAGGCGCCCCAAATAGGTAAATCTTTAAAAAATAAGGAAATAGGGTGCCTGGGTGGCTCAGTGGGTTAAACCCTCTGCCTTGGCTCAGGTCATGATCTCAGGGTCCTGGGATCGAGGCCCGCATTGGGTTCTCTGCTCAGCAGGGAGCCTGCTTCCTCCTCTCTCTCTGCCTGCCTCTCTGCCTACTTGTGATCTCTCTCTGTGAAATAAATAAAATAAAATCTTAAAAAAAATAAGGAAATATAGTTGGCATAGAACTCTGTGTAAGTTTAAGGTGTGGTGTCTTTCAAAATTTATAGAACAATACTCCAAAAAGGTGACTTTTACTGCATTTAATCATACCACAATAATAATAATAATAATAATAATAATAATAATAATAATGTTTTAATTCCCGAGGATCTGGATATAAGTAGCTCATAAACAAAGAAGTATGATGAGGGAATTTGAAAGTTCTAGGAAGAGAGGAAAGTGGATGCTATGAACAGTCTATTGTTCATTCTTACTGGGGCTTCCTTAAGACGACAGAATGCACCTCAGAATTGTCCTTCCAAGGGGTGAGAACATATGGGGTATTTTACTGATGAACTCTTATCCCTTATTGATTAAAATTGCTCTTGGGGGGTTTTCTCTCCCTAGTATTTCCACCTTGCCTGGTGCATGGGGTAAGCCCTACTCCACAGCCAGAGAAAGCCCTCAAGAAAAGAGCCTCGAGTGCAGCAGGTGATCTCAGGGGCAGATTGGGGGGATAGTTGGTGAGTGCCAATAGCATCTACTACAATATTGCAATTAGTCAACACAGTTTAAAGAAAATGCTCTTTCCTGTTGAAGCAAGACTGGAGAACTGTATAACCCCTGCTGTCTGAAGATGGTCTCCGTAAGTCCATTAATACCGTGTAACCAGCCTGCTGTTCAGTTTCCTCCTGCATGGCTAGGTTTGTAGCTTTTGGACTTCCTTATCCTTTCATTTTCCAGCCCATTCTCCGTGGTTCTGTGCAGCCAAACTACATGTATCTCTTTTTGACAAAAAGATAGATGATGCCGGGGCGCCTGGGTGGC
Source organism: Spilogale gracilis (assembly GCA_004023965.1). NCBI lineage: Eukaryota > Metazoa > Chordata > Mammalia > Carnivora > Mephitidae > Spilogale > Spilogale gracilis. The sequence goes on along the minus strand of PITA01001520.1, from coordinate 92,961 downwards.
TCAGTTGGTTAAGCGACTTTAAAAAAAAAAAAAAAGATAGATGATATCTGGCAAGGTTCTTTGTGGTTGTGGATCACACTATCCTGTGCCCTTAAAGAACGTTACCCCTTGGGGGCAATCATTTCTCCAAATTCCTATTACGCTGATTTGATGATACTTCTATAGGGTAAAGAGTAGAGAGATGTGAGTTGGGCTCACAGGGTTGCAGGTGACAGACACTGGGTGACAGACAGTCGAGGGACCTGACATAGATGGAATTTATCGTCTCTTGCAATCCAAGAAAGTTTTGATATATCAACGTAAGAAGCATTAGAAACATGTAGGTCTCAGGAACAACTGGAAGCAGGGTCTTAAAAGTCTCTGCTTCCCTGTGTCAACTCCATTCTCTGGCAGACCTGCTTTCCTTGCCCACCACAACGTGGCTGCTGGCAGCTCCCGGTTTTATATCCTAGAACTCCACTCTATAAAACTTTATATCCAGTCACTAGAAAATCTGAGCTGGGGCACCCAGGTGGCTCAGTTGGTTGAGCGACTTGCCTTTGGCTCAGGTTATGATCCTGGAGACCCGGGATGGAGTCCCACATCGGGCTCCCTGCTCGGCGGGAAGCCTGCTTCTCCCTCTCACTCCCCCTGCTTGTGTTCCCTCTCTCGCTGTGTTTCTCTCTGTCAAATAAATAAAATCTTAAAAAAAAAAAAAAGAAAGAAAGAAAAATCTGAGCTGACTCTTTTGGTTCCGAGTCAAGAACAATGAGGAGAACTCACTGGCTTAGCTAGAATCAGGTGCCTGGGTGGGTCAACTGGGAGTTGTAAGAACAAGCCACTCCCATAGGGATCACCCCCCTGGAATGTTCCGAGTATGGAGTGGTGGTGCTTGGCAGGCAAAAATAATGGGTAAGAGAAAGTTAGAGTGAAGAGACAGCATTTTTTTATATTGTCCAAAGACATGAGGTCTGCATGAAAAAGGATAAGCTAATCAATGCTATAATAACAAATCAACTCTCAAACTTCGGTGGTTTATTTCTCGTTCACATCAAGTTTAGTGTGGGTAGGATGGTTCCCTCCCAAACTGTATCATCCCCATCTAGAATGTAGGTTGCCATAGTAGTGACATCAAGTGTAGAGGAAAATGGTCAATTCCTAACTGCCATAGGTCCACTGACAGGTGTCACTTTTTCATAGTCCTCTGGCTGGAACTAGTTCCATAGCCCCAACTCACTGCAAAGAGGACTGAGAAATCTGGGTAGTACATGAGTATTTGGTGAGCAGTAATGATGCTCATTGTTTCTTTTCTTTTTTTTTTTTTTAAAGATTTTATTTATTTATTTGACATAAAGAAACAGCTAGAGAGGGAACACAAGCAAGGAGTGAGACACGGAGAAGCAGGCTTCCCTCGGAGCAGGAAACCCAATGCAGGGCTCAATCCCAGGACTCTGGGATCATGACCTGAGCTGAGGGCAGACGCTTAACAGCTGAGCCATCCAGGCACCTCAAAAGTCATTGTTTCTACTCAATAATCAAATAGTTCACAGAAGACAGGAATGGACAGGGGACACTTCACAAAGAAGGGAGAATTGGTTTTGTATCTCAGAGGAGACTTCTGGCTTGGATAATTGGAGGGTAGTAAGAAGGCAGTAGAACTTCTTGGTGCTCTTAAATAAGGACAATAACAAGCTCAATTTAGTAAGGTGGAAATTTGCCTAAAGGTGGGGTCAGAGAACTGGACTGGGACATAGTCGCAGAAGGCCCTGAATGTCCAGCCAAAACACACAGACATTAATATGTAGGCATCAGGGGACTACTGAAAGCTTTTGAGCCAGAGACTAACATGAACAAGGTGAAAATTTTAAGAAGATTAATCTGGCAGCAATGTGTAGCTTGGCCTATATTATTCTATACACAGTCTAATTGCAAGCACTCTGTTGACCTCAAAAACATTCTTTGGAGGACTTCCATTTCTGGTAAAATGGCAGGCGAGATAACCTGAATAAACATCCCATTACAAAACACCTCAGCTATAAGGAGAGACAAATTCAGATGGCACTGGAGGCTCATTTCCTCTCCCATTTCTGTAGCTTAGTAAGCAGCTGCCTCAGCAGGTCTGTGTGAGCTCAGTAGAAGGACAGCCTTGCCAGTGGCTGAGCTCCAGAGCTTCCTCCTTTAGAAAGAGCTCATTTCCTTGAAGTTCCTAATGCCATATTCTAATTTCCCTATAAATTAATTATGCTTTGTCTCAGCATGCCTACCCACAGGATAGTGGGAGATGGGGGGGATGGGAATGACTTAATCACTGAGCCACACAGGTGCCCCAAGATGTGAGCAATTCTTAAAAATCCATAAGAAAAATACATATAGGGGCACCTGAGTGGCTCTGTCATTAAGCATCTGCCTTTGGCTCAGGCCATGATCCCTGAGTCCTGGGATCGAGCCCCGCATCCGGTTCCATGCTTGGCAGGGTGCCTGCTTCTCCCTCTCTCACTCCACCCTGCTTGTGTTCCCTCTCTAGCTGTGTTTCTCTGTGTCAAATAAATAAATAAAATCTTTTTTAAAAAAGAAAAAGACATATAACTCAATGGGGGGAGTGTACAAAAGACAAGGACAGTCAGGAAAGATTTTTTTCTTTCACAGAAGAAAAGAATGAGACATATGAAAGTTTCATTAGTAATCAGGGAAATTGAAAATTTAAGCCACAACATCATTTTATTTTTTATGTTGCTAGAAATATTAAAATCTGGCAATTTCCCAAACAAACTGCATCTCAAGGTAACCAAATAATTGGTGAGGGGAAACTTCCCTTTAGAGAAGTATCCTCGCTAATACACAAAAAAGGAAGGATAGCATCTCACAAATTTACATCCTCTAATGAATTAAAGAACAGTGGTTATCAGTGATTGCTGCCTTTCCACACAAAAGAGACAAAACCAAACATTATGTGCCTTCTTATAGAAGAACACATAACCACTTATAAAGTGTTCTTGTCAGAAACTTGATCCTGAATCTAATCAAGCCTCTAGATTTAATGAAGACACTACTGGAAATAGGGAACAAAGGAGCATGTGAAACAGCACCAGGAGAATGCATTCAACTGAACCCATACCGTGGGAAGCTGGTTTGTTCATCAAGTAAACTGCAAGAAGGGAAAAGGATGGCTTTTATTTGGACCCTGATTTGAGCACACAGTAAGACAAAATAAAAACAAAAGCAAATGTGTGTTATAATTGAAGAAATTATTGTTAAAAGTTTGGGTGCGATAGTGCCATTGTTCTTATATTTTTATAAGGCCTACCAAGGAAAGTTCTTGGGTGGGCGCTGTAAATATTCTAGATTTTTTAAAAGATTTAATTTATTTTGAGAGACAGAGAGAGTGTGCAATCTAGCTAATGGGGGCAGAACGAGCGGGGCAGAGAGGGAAGAAAAGAGACAAGCAGACTCCATACTGAGTTTGAAGCCCAACAAGGGGCAGCTGGATCCCACAACCCCTGAGATCATGACCTGAGCTAGAACCAAGGGTCAGATGCTAACCGACTGGGCCTAGGTGACCCTGTAAATGTTCTCGATCTTGATCTGGGTAATGGTTTCACAGCTGTGGACATGTGTAAAAATTCACCATACACTGAGCTGTACTCTTAAGATTTGTGCACCAGACTATGTAAGTTTTATCATAATTTTGAAAGGTAGAGTCCATTTTTTCAAGGATATGTTCTGGAGTTTTAAATATGAAGTGAATATCACATCTGGGATTAGCTTTAAAACAGTCTTTGATGGCCCTTGGAAGCTTGGCCATGACTTGGTAAGTGTTGAAGCTGAAGGATGGGTCTTGCACACGTTTGAAATTTTCCATAATATAAAGTTTTTCTTTTTTTTTTTTTTAAATGTCTGGCAAGATAACGTTGCCAAGGATGCAGAGCAACAGAAATCCTCATACACAGGGGTGAGAATATAAATTGTAAATTGAGCAGCTATTTCATATTTATCCAGTAAAACTGAAAATGGCCACATCTAAAAACTCAGCAATTTGTCTGAGGTTGGAACCTAGAGAAACACTAGCACTCTGCTCATACATGTGTGTACATGGAAGACATTTCATAAACATTGCTTATGATAAACCAAAATAAAAAGGCAAGTAAACAGCTCAAATATCAACTGATAGGAAAATGAATAAATGAACTGTGATATACGCACACAATGGAATTCTATATGATGAATGAATGAATCTCACAAAACTAATGAGCAAATACTTTATAAGTTGCAGAACTTATACTTTATAAGAGTGATACCATTAATTAAATACTCAAGGTATGTGCGATGAAAAACGTATTTTAAGGGCATCTATATTTGTGGTAAAACAATAAAGAAATGCAGGTGAATGAGAAACACATGGTGTAATTGGGTAGAGGCCTAGAATGCCTTCATTGGTTCCAATCTACTTCTTAGGCTGGATGATGGGAGTTTGTTTCAATATCACTTTTTTACTCCACATATATATTACAAAAAACTTCTATGTGTAGAAACATTTTATAATCAAATTATTCTTGGAAAGTCATTACTGTTGGTTTCAGGAAATGGGCTGATCAACATTTCCCAACCATGTTCTTCGGAATACTAGTTCTAAGATATGTGAACAAGTATTCTGTGGCAATAACAATAACAAAGCTTTGTAGTCAAATTAGTCTGGGGGAATCTCTAGACTGAACAACAGCAAGAGGGTTTTCCCCATAGCAAGAATTCTCAGAGCCTTGAATATACAAGTGTGAGTTGTAATTCTCCAAAAGAGCAATACAAAATTTTCCAAAGTAGTTTAACATAGAATCATGTGTGTCTGTGTATGTACAACAGCTCTTAAAAAGGGCATGGTTTGGGAAATCCACGAATAGGTGCTTTCTAAGATCTCCTTCAACCCCACCTTCAGTAAATCTACAATCTCAGATGACCCTTACTGCAGGATGTACAGAGAACTGTTGGAAAAGGCATGGGAGCTGGGATGGCCATGAGGAGATTCTTGCAATGGTCTAGGCATGGGAACTTGATGACCTTAGTAACGACATGGTAACAGGGATGGAGAGGGAGGTCACAGTCTGGAAACATCATGAAGAAACCATCATGAAGAAACATCAAGGGCTGAGCACAAGGCCACCCCTTGCCTGGTTAAACTCTACACATCAATGTTGATCAAGCAGAACCACAGTAGTTGATTGCTGCTGCAATGACCAGTTAACTACATGGAACCTAGCTGTGGTTTTACAACACACACAATATTTTTAGAATAAGAAAGTCTCTTAGAGCTCATAGGGCCCAAATCTTGCATTTGCATGAGAGCATATTGTGTTCCAGAGTTTAGAGTGACTTCCCCGTGGTCACATAACTCAGTAGAGTCAAGAGCAGAATGGCTCGGTGGCGCCTGGGTGGCTCAGTTGGTTAAGCGACTGCCTTCGGCTCAGGTCATGATCCCGGAGACTCGGGATCGAGCCCCACATCGGGCTCCCTGCTCAGCGGGAAGCCTGCTTCTCCCTCTCTCACTCCCCTTGCTTGTGTTCCCTCTCTGGCTGTATTTCTCTCTGTCAAATAAATAAAATCTTAAAAAAAAAAAAAAAAAAAAAAAAAAAAAAAAAAAAAAAAAAAAAGACTAGCAGTAGACTTAGTTCTTCAGAATTAGGGATTCACTTTTAAAAAAAAAAAAAAAAGAGCAGAATGGCTCACATCTCCTGATTCCCAGACTAGCCTCTGCACCATGACACCCTAACATCCGAATATGCACGGGGTGCATGAGTACCCCAGCACTGACCCAACCGAGTTTCTATTTGCTTCAATTTCAACAATGATTTCATGCCATAGAGCATCTATATAGTGAGGTGGGTGTTAAGAAATCAAGTGTCTCAGAACCAAGCAAAGATAATGGTGCTTTCACCAGTTTACCAGATAACCATTTCATATCTGCCCTTGATAACATTTGAGAACGCAGATGCATTAAGGAAAAGCTGTCATAATCACTGCTCCTAGTGAAGAATAACATTGATGTTCACACCTATTTATATTTTGTGTTTTCCAAAATGCTTTCACATATTTTATTTCATTTGATTCTCATAGTTCTGGGAGGAAATTATTTTCATTTTAAATAAGAAATTTATTTCTAATAACAAATTAGTGACAGAAATAAAATCTGAGGGGTGCCTGGGTGGCTCAGTCATTAAGCATCTGCCTTTGGCTTAGTTCATGATCCTAGGGTCCTGGGATTGAGCCGCGCATCAGGCTCCCTGCTGGGCAGGAAGCCTGCTTCTCCCTCTCCCTCTGCTGCTCCCCTGTTTGTGTTCCCTCTCTCTCTGTGTCAAATAAATACATAAAATCTTAAAAAAAAAAAAAAAATCCAGGGCACCTGGGTGGCTCAGTGCCTTCCGCTCAGGTCATGATCTTGAGGTCCTGGGATCAAGGCCTGCATCAGGCTCTCTGCTCAGCAGGGAGCCTGCTTCCTCCTCTTTCTCAGCCTGCCTCTCTGTCTGCTTACTTGTGATCTCTCTCTCTCAAATAAAGAAATAAAATCTTTTAAAAAAAAATCCAGAATCCAGGTTTCTTTATTTTTATTCCAAGACTCTTCCCATTAAATCACACTTGAATTTCAATGTTTCAATGTTGTGATTAGTCTACCATCTTGAATCAAAACAATGATTAGGCAAAAATTTCAAATGGGCATATGTTCTGTAAGTAGTAATAAGTTTTGATGGGCCGAGTGTCATAGATTTATCATTGATGTTAGCCAGATAAAACCATGTGGTTTGAAAATATGGAGACATTTGAGAAGGTACCATGAAAGACAGTTATCATCTAGCTGCATTATTGGGCAATCTTTGAGTTCCATTTCAGTTAGCCAGATTAACTGGAATGCTTAGTGTATTTCATCAAGCTGAGAGTCATGCAATCTTCCTATCCCAGGAAGTTTCCTTCCTTTCTTTCTTCAATTACAGTACCTAGATAACACCCATTTTCAGAAGGTGGTATGAAACTTTCTTTCTGGACTAGGTAGTGTAGATCCATTTTTCCTGTTCTTCTCCATTAAGCACCATTTTAAACCCTGGAAGTAGCACAAGAGACAAACAAAAGAGATATCTAAAAGGTGGTAGGGAGAAAGTGAACTAGTCTGCAACTCTGGAGCTGGAAGAACATATCTTATATATGCCCACCCTACAGAAGAAGGCAAGCCAGATGTGGCATTCTCTAACTACTGGGCTGGTAACGGAAGGCAGCCCAGACAGTCTCATTCTTCCCCTCTGATTGACTGAAAACTCTGTGATATTGGGTAAACCTGACACAACCAGCAAGGGGGCTCCCCAAGAGGGCTCCAACTTGGAGCCTCTACCAAAAATAAGTGGCTATTCTTACTCCTTGATGGGCCTGAGACTCCCCTTTCTGCCAAGAGCTACCAAAGGAGATGGAACTGGCTAAAGAAGTCCAACTACAGAAGGCCGATTGGTCCAGGAAGCCTTTGTTAACTGTGGGTCCCAGGTCCTTCTCTCCCACGCAGAGTCACCATGTAGTTTGGAGCCAATGTTTGTGTTACTCACCTCCACCCCCACCAAATTCACATACTGAAGCCCTAACTCTCAATGAATTTGGAGATGGAGCCTCTAAGGAAGTAATTAAGGTTCAGTGAGGTCCTAAGGGGGGGTGGTCATACCCAGTAGGATTATTATCCTTACAGGAAGAGACAGAGACCTCAGGGAACAGCAGCCCCTTCTCTGTGCACTGAGAAAAAAGCTCTATGAGGACATGAGGAGAAAGGAGCTGGCTACGAGGCATGAAGAAAGGCCTCACCAGATGTGGAATTTGCCAGCACTCTGATCATGAAATTTTAGCATCCCATCTTGGTCTGTTCAGGCTGCTGTAACAAAATGCCACAGACTGGGTGGCTTATAAGCAACACACATTTATTTCTCACAGCTCTGGAGACTCAGAGTCTAAGATTCAGTGGCCAACGTGGCCACATTCTGGTGAAGCCTCTTTCTTATTCATCGCTGGTGCCTTCTACCTGGGTCCTCACATTGTAGAGGAAGCAAGGGAACTCTGCAGGACCTCTTCTATAAGAACTCTAATCCCAATCATGAGGTCTCCACTCTCATGACCCTAGCACTTCCTAAAGGCTCCACCCCACCCCCTTTCTAATACCATCTTTTGGGGGGTTAGAATTTCAACATATGAATTTTGGGGTGATACAAACATTCAGACCATAGCACCTCCAGATTGAGAAAATAAATTTCTGTTGTTTGAGGCAACCAATTTGTGGTATTTTGTTATGGCAGACCAAACCAACTAAAATATGGAGTCAGGACCCAGAATGGGCAAGAAGCACCCAGGTACAACAAGTTGTCTGGTCGAGAAGCTGCCTTTTCCCCTACAGGCTAAGATACTCTTCCTCTATCCAGAGAGTCTGGAGCGTCTGGCGGGAAACTGACAGGAGGATCCTACCATACCTCCCCCTCAATGAGATGTACCTAGAGGGAAAAATACTTTTGCCCTCTCAGAAGGCACCAGCAGGGACCAGTTGGAGCTCCAGTGATACTAGATAAACCATTGAATAATGCTGCAAAGTCTCTGGAAATTAAACTGCCATTGGAACCCCAGTTCAGAAATCTGGCCAGGACCCATATGCTAAACATAAACAGGGTTACTTTCATGAAGATAAATGATTTAAATAGGACCCGAATCCCTTACCTAATAGAGAAAATGTCCAGAATACAATTGAAAATCACCCATCATACCAAGAGTCAAACAAAACAAAACAAAACAAAAACTAGTCACAAGTTGAATGAGAAAAGATAGTCAATTAATGCCATAGCAAGTTTAATAGAATGTTCAAAAATCTGACAAAATATTTTTTTTAAAGATGTATTTATTTTGAGAGAGAGAGTGAGCACACAAGCAGGAGAAGTAGAGGGAGAAAGAGAGACAATGTCAAGCAGACCCTCGCACTGAGTGTGGAGCCCAACCTGGGGCTCAGCCTCATGACCCTGAGATCATGACCTGAGTGGAACCCAAGAGTTGGATGCTTAACCAACTGAGCCACCCAGGTTCCCTCTGACAAATATTTTAAAGCAGCCATCATAAACATGCTTCAAAGATCAAGTACAAATTCTCTTGAAATAAATGGGGGAAAAATGAATATTTCAGCAAAGAATTACAAGTTATAAACAAGAAGAAACAAATGTAGATTACAGATCTGAAAAATATAATAATGGGGGCAGGGGGAAAAACCTAGCTCTATGGGCTTATTAGTGGAGTGGAGATTTAAGCAGATGGAATCAGTGAACTTGAGAACAAAACAATAGAATTCATACAGTCTAAATAACCGAAATAAATTAGACTGAAAAAAAAATGAACAGAGCCTCAAGGACCTCTGGGACAATAACAAAAGATTCAATAGTCATGGAGCTGGAGTCCCAGAATGCAAAGGAAAAGCAGGTTAAAAGAGTACTTGAAGAAAGACTGGCTGAAACTTCACAAAATTTTAAAAACTTTTATTTACTTATTTTGAGAGTGAGAGAGAGAGAGAGTGTGTACAATAGGGAGGGGCAGAGGGAGAAGGAGACAGAATCTCAAGCAAGCAGACTCCCACTGAGCACGGAGCCTTACACAGGCCTTCATTTCAAAGCCCTGAGATTACAACTTGAGCAGAAACCAAGAGTTGGAAGCTTAACTGACTGTACCACCCAGGTGCCCCTGAAACTTCCCAAATTTGACCAAAGACACAAGCCTACAGATTTAAGAAGCTAATCAAAACCCAAACATGAGAAACCCAAAGAAATCCATGCCAAGGCACGTCAAAATTCAACTTTTAAAAAACAAAAACAAAGAAAAAAAACCCTTGAAAGCAGTCAGAGGAAAAGAAAAATGCATTATTTGTAGGGGAAAACGGATTCAAATGCCAGCAATTTTTCATCTGAAATCATGGAGACCAGAAGGAAATGGCACATTAATTTTCAAATGTCAAAAGAAAAGATCTGTCAACTGAGAATTCTATATCTGGTGAAACTCTCTTTCAGAAACAAAAGGAAATAAAAACATTCTAAGACAGGGGAACACTAAAAGAATTTGTCATTGTTAGAACTACCCATAAAAATTGGCTAGAGGCGCCTGAAGGGTCAGTCGGTTAAGTGGTTAAGCAGTTGACTCTTGGATTGAGTTCAGATCACCATCTCATGGTCACAGGATGGAGCCCTGTGTCAGGCTCTGCACTCAGCACAGAATCTGCTTCAGGCTCTCTCTCCCCCTTCTTCTCCCTCCAGCTTACATATGTTCCCTCTCTTTCAAATAAATACATAAATAACATTAAAAAAAATTGGATGGAGGGATGAGGGGATGGGGTAAATGAGTGATGGGTATATTTTTTTTAAAGATTTTATTTATTTATTTATTTGGCAAAGAGAGAGAACATAAGCAGAGGAAGCTGCAGGCAGAGGGACAGGAAGAAGCAGGGTCCCACTGAGCAGGGAGTCCAGTGCAGGACTCCATCCCATGACCCTGGGATCATGACCTGAGCTGAAGACAGACACTTAACCTACTGAGCCACCCAGGCGCCCATCAAATGATGGGTATTAAGGAGGGCACGTGTGTGATGAGCACTGAGTATCTTACACAACTAATGAATCATGGAGCATTACATCAAAAACTAATTATGTACTATATGTTGGCTAGCATAAATAAAAAATAAATTACTTTTTAATTTACAATAAAATTATGATTCTCCTGCCCCCAGAAATGGGCTGAAGGAAGTTCTTCAAACAGAAAGGAAATGATGAAAGAAGGGATTTGGGGGCATTGGCAAGAAAAAAGGAACAAAGGGGGCACCGGGGTGGCTCAGTTGGTTAAGCCACTGCCTTCAGCTCAGGTCATGATCCTGGAGTCCCGGGATCGAGTCCCACATCGGGCTCCCAGCTCCTTGGGGAGTCTGCTTCTCCCTCTGACCTTCCCCCTCTCATGTTCTCACTCGCTCTCTCTCTCTCAAAGAAATAAATAAAATCTTAAAAAAAAAAAAAGAAAAGAAAAAAGGAACAAAGAAAACAGAAATCTAGGTACACACAATTGACAATTTTTTCCTCATGATTTTATAAATCATATTTGATGATTCAAAAAATTATAAATCATCTGATACCCAAGGCAATGGTATTTAGAAGAGGAAAAGTAGGGGGTGCCTGGGTGGATCAGTTGGTTAATGTCTGCCTTGGGCTCCGGTCGTGATCCCAGGGTCCTGATGGAGTCCCACATGAGGCTCGTGCTCAGTGAGGAGCCTACTTCTCCCTCTGCCTGCTGCTCCATCTGCTTGTGCCCTTTATCTCTGACAAATAATAAAAAAAAAAGGACAGATTGGCAGAATGGATAGATTCACTCCAAATTCAAACACAGGTAAGCCAAAAGTGAAAGGTTAAAAAAAAAAAAAAGCAAAAGTGATTCTGTTATTTGATAATATAAACTTCTGAGGCAACTTTGAGGCAAAAGAAAATAACCAGAGACAGAGGGGGACCTTACATAATGACAAAAGGATCAATTCTCCCAAGAAGACACAATTATCCTAAATGTATAAGGACCAAACAACAGTGCCTTAAAACATACAAAGCAGAAACTGACAGAGTTGAAAGGAGAAACAGATAAACTCACATTTACAGTTGGGGACCTCAATCTTCCCCTCCCAGGAACTGATACAGCTATCAGACTCATACAAAATCAGCTAGGACATAGAAGATCGGAACAACACAATCAACCAACAGGATGTAACTAACACCTCTGGAACACTCCATTCAGCAACAGAATACACATTTTAAAAATATTTTTTAGAACATCTACCAAGACAGATTAGATTATACCCTGGTCATAAAACCAACTTCAGTGAAGTTAAAAGAATTAAAATCAGACAGAGTGTATTCTTTGGCCATAATAAAATCAAACTATAAATCAATAACAAAGACAACAGGAAAATCTCTAAATAAATGAAAATTAGACAACATATTCTTGAATGTTCTATGAGTTAAACAGGAAGACTCAGAGGAACTAAAGAAATACACAGAACTGAATGGAAGTGGACACATGATATATCAAGACATGTGAGATGTAGTTGAATAGGGGATGCAGTGCTGAGAGGCAAGCTTATAGCAATAAGTACTCATAGTAGCAAAGAGAAAGGGTCTCAAATCAACAACCTAAGTTCTTCCTTTGAGAAAACAGATAAAGAAGAGCAAAAATAAACTCAAAGCAAGCAGAAAGAAGGAACTAATAAAGAAATGAATAGAAATTAATAAAATCTAAAATAAGGGGGCGCCTGGGGGGCTCAGTTGGTTAAGCAACTGCCTTTGGCTCAGGTCATGATCCCAGAGACCCAGGATCGAGTCCCATGTCGGGCTCCCTGCTTGGCGGGAAGCCTGCTTCTCTCTCTCTCTCTGGCTCCCCCTGCTTGTGTTCCCCCTCTGGCTGTGTTTCTCTCTGTCAAATAAATAAAATCTTAAAAAAAAAAAATCTAAAATAAGAAAACAATAGAGAAAAATCAATGAAACAAAAGCTTGTTCTCTGAAATAAGATGAACTTCGAGCAAGACTGAAAGAAAAGAAATTTAAAAAAGAGAAGACATAAATCACCAATATCAGAAATGAAGTAGGAAATATCATTACTGATCCTATGGCCATTAAAAAGTTAACAAGGAGGGGCACCTTCGTGGCTCAGTTAGTTAAGCATCTGACTCTTGGTTCCAGCTCAGATCATGATCTCAGGAGTTGTGGGATCCAGCTGTCTCCTGTTGGGCGTCACACTCAGCATGGAGTTTGCTTGTCCCTTACCCTCACCCCTGCCCCCCTTAACTCGCCGGCACACACTCTCTCTCTCCAAATAAATAAAATCTTAAAAAAAGGTTTTACAAGGGTATAAATTACAAGGAAATAAATATAATAAATATATTTTATAATAAATTATAAATTACAAGGAAATAAATACTTTAATCTCATAAATTTCATAACTTAGAAGATGGACTAATTTTTTGGAAACCACAAACTATCAAAACCTAACCAAGACAAAACAGACAATCTGTATAACCATAGAACCATGAAAGAAATTGAATTTATAATTAAAAGGCTCTCCCACATCACCTTCCAAAAACCAAAAATTCCACATGATGGGACTGTGTCAAAGGGACAGAAGAGTCAAACCTAGAACACCTTAAGAAATAAAATTAAATGGTATTAGATTATAACTTAAAATGCATTTCTATGAGTTAATATAAATAAAAGACTGAATAAGCAAATAAAAGAGGGAGAAGAAACCAATACTGCATACAGAACAATTCCAACTAATGTATATAGACATTCTGCCCTCAAGGAGAGGAAGCATAATTCTCCACTCATTAAGTATGGATGGAACATAGTGTCTTCTTTCCAAAGAGTACAGTATGGAACCAGGGGACAAGTAAATTTGTAGTGGAGAATCCTGACAAACAACACCTCAGCCAGGAGATCAAGATCAATATCAACAGTGATAATTTATGTTGGTAGTATATCTCTGATATAATGTGGTGAGAGTGGCACTTTACCTCTGTGGTTTTCCTCCCTCAAGCCCTTAACCTCAGTCTAATCATGAGAAAGACATCAGACACATTCCAGTGGAAGGAAATCCTGCAGAACACCTGATTAGTATTCCTCAAAACCATTAAAGTCATCACAAATAAAGGAAGTCTGAGAAACTCACAGTTAAGAGCTGACTAAGCAGATATGACAACTAAATGTAATGTGTTCTGGATGATTGGTTCCTGGAACAGAAAACAGATATTAGGTAAAAACTCAAGTAATCTGAACACAATATGGACATTGATGAACAATAGTGTATCAATGTTTTTCATTAATTATAACAATGTATTATACTAATTTAATATGGTAGCGATCCAGAAAAATGGGTAAGGATATACAGAAACACTCTATAGCATCTTCTCAATTTTCCTGTAAATCTTAACTGTTCTAAAAAATAAAGCCTATTTTTTAAAAAACTCCCCCCACCTCCAAAAAAAAATCTTCAGACTCAGACAGTTTCACTATAGAACTCTATCATTTGCCTAAAGAATTAATACTGATTTTATATAATCTCTTCCAGGAAATAAGAGAGCACTTCCCAACTAACTTTGTAAAGCTAGTATTACCCTGATAACAAAACCAAAAACAGTATAAGAAAAGAATACAACAGACCAAAATCTCTCATAAAAAGAGTAATGAACCATTACCAAGTGGGATTTACTCTAGGTATACAAGGTTGGTTCAACATTCAAAAATCAATCAATGTAATCTACCATATCAACAAGCTGAAGAAGAAAAACCATATCACTTTGATGTAGAAATCAACACTGATGCATGATACAGCAAGTTAGGAAGAGGGGAAATATCTAAACTTGATAATAGTCTCTATAAAAAAGTTTAGAGCTAACATCATACTTTAATGATGAAAGAATGAATGTTTTCTCTCTGAGACTGGGAACAAGGCAAGGAAGTTTTCTCTCACTAGGTCTTATCCAACATGGAAGTTCCACAGCAATAGGCAAGAAAAATTATTAAATGTAGACAGATTAGAAAGAGGAGATAAAACTATCTTTATTTGCAAATAATATGATCATCTATGTGGAAAATCCCAAGAAATCTCCAAAAAAATCTTGCAGAACTAATAAGTGAGTTCAGCAAGGACTTAGGATGTAGGAACACACAAAAAATTATTGCATTTCTATATGACAATGAACATACAGAAATAGAAATTAGAACATACTGCCACTTAGAATACTCAAATAAAGCAAAATATTAAGATATACATAAAACATGATCTGTAAGGGTGCCTGGGTGGCTCAGTTGGTTAAGCGACTGCCTTCGGCTCAGGTCATGATCCTGGAGACCCGGGATTGAGTCCCACATCGGGCTCTCTGCTCAGCGGGAAGCCTGCTTCTCCCTCTCTCACTCCCCCTGCTTGTGTTCCCCCTCTGGCTGTGTTTCTGTCTGTCAAATAAATAAAATATTAAACAACAACAACAACAACAAAAAACAAAAACCATGATCTGTATGCTGAAAATTACAAAACCTTGATGAAAGAAATCAAAGAAGACTTAAATAAATGGAGATACCTACCATGGTTATGGGTTTGAAGATCCAATATAATAAAGGCATCAATTCTCCTCAAACTGACCTAAAGATTTAATAGTATCCTACTAAAATTCCAGCAAGTTTTGTTTGTATATATATTCAAGCTTATTTGCAAATTTAAGTAGAAAGGCAATAGCTAAAACCGTCTTGCCAAAGAACAAAGTGGGAGGATCATTCATCCACCATTAAAGATTACTATATAGTTACAGTAATCAAGACACTATGGTATTGCTAGAGAGATAGACACACACAGCAATGAAACAGAATAGAGATTCCAAAAATAGATCCATGGAAATATGGTCAACTGATTTTTTTAAAAGATTTTATTTATTTATTTGACAGAGAGAAAGCGATCACAGGCATGTCGGGAGGCAGGCAGAGAGAGCGGAAGAAGCAGGCTCCCTGATGAGCAGAGAGCCCAATGCGAGGGGGGGGGGGAATCCCAGGACCCTGAGATCATGATCTGAGCTTTAACCCACTGAGCCACCCAGGCACTCTCAGTTGATATTTTAATAAAGGTTCAAAGCAATTCAGTGGAAGAAGGATAGTCTTTTCACTAAAGCAATTGGTCATCCGCAGGCAAAAAATCCTGACCTACAACTTACACCTACACCAAAATTAGCTCAAAATGGATCATAGATTTAATGCAAAATGTAAACAGTATAAAAATGTCAGATATAAAACATAAGAGAAAATCTTCATGACCTAGGCTAGGCAAAGAGTTCTAAGATTTGACCCAAAACCATGATTCATAAAAGGGAAAATTGGTAAGCTGGACTTCATCAAAGTGAAAACATTTATTCTGCAAAAGACCATGTTTAGAGGATGAAAAAACAAACCACAGGCTGGGAATGAATATTTGCAAGCCACATACCACAGAAGACTGGTATCCAGAACATATAAAGAACAAACAAACAAAAAACAAACTCGCAAAGTTCAACAATAAAAAACAAGTCAATTAGAAAATGGGCAAAAGATGCGAACGGACATTTCAATGATTAGCATCCATACTATGGAGTACTACTTAGCAATAAAAAGGAATATACTACCACTACCTATGATAACTTGGATGAATCTCTAGGGAATTACACGAATGAAAAACATACTATATGGTTCTATTTATGTGTAACTTTTTAAACGACAAAGTTTAAAAAAAATGGAGGAAAGATGGATTCTAGAGTAAGGGACTTAGGGCCTGGAGTGGGGCAGAAAGGAAGTGGATGTGGTTTAAAGGGGAAGTTTGAAGGGATCCTTGTGGTGTTGGAATAATATCTTGACTCTGGTAGTGGATACATGAGCCTACACAGGTGATAAAATTGTTATTTAATGAATACTCATGCACACAGTTGCCTATCAGGAAAACTAGGGAAATCTGAATAAGATCCATGGATTCTAGGTATGTCAGTTACCTGGTTGTGATACTATACTAATTGTTTTGCAAAATGTTATTATTAGGGGAAACAGGATGAAGTATAAGGAGTCTCTCAATATTATTTCTTACAACTGTGTATAGACATACAATATCTCAATAAAAATTTCAGTTAAAAATGTGTAGGGACCTAGGGGCGCCTGGGTGGCTCAGTTGGTTAAGCGACTGCCTTCGGCTCAGGTCATGATCCCGGAGACCTGGGATCGAGTCCCACATCGGGCTCCCTGCTCAGCAGGAAGCCTGCTTCTCCCTCTCTCACTCCCCTTGCTTGTGTACCTTCTCTGGCTGTGTTTCTCTTTGTCAAATAAATAAAATCTTTAAAAAAAAAAAAAAAAATGTGTAGGGACCTAGATGCCATGGTCATTAGCAACAGGGATGATTTTGCGATTATTTAGAAGGGTGAATGACAGTATATAAAAGAAAGAGAGGGGAATTTGGAAAAGATCATTAAGAAAAACAAGGAAGAGGGAAGCTATAAGAAATGCTTGTTTGCACCTCTGAATTTTGAAAGTCTGGATAACATTCTAACTTGCTAAAAGTACTGAAATTCCCTTGTCATGTCTTGTCTACATTTGACTTCTGATTCTTAAAGTGGCTGGTCTATTTGTATTACACAGGTATAGAGCTCTAGATGCATCTGGATCTAATTTGATGGAATTCTCCCCATTTTAAGATGGGCATATCTTATTCCCCTGACTTTCAGTGGACAGCTCAAGCAATTTTTAACATTTCTGGCAATGATTAATTGACTTCTGATTTGTCATGTGCAATTCTGTAATTACAGGTTTCCCTTCCAAAACTTTGACTATGCTTCTTGATGTAAATGATTTACCATGAAAACTGTCCAATGTTTCATAAATGTATTCACGTAAGGCATGATCAAAAAGCAATGCCTCCTAGTTGTCATCTTCCTTGTCAGTGATTAGTCATTTGCCAAAAGTTATTCTTTGATGTCCCTGCATCTCCTGTTCCTACTTCCGAGATCCTACTAAAGACCAATGGTTGGAAGCTGATTAGAGATAGCTTTGTCGCAAAGTGATTCCCTAGCTCTGCACATCTCATATCTATAGTCTCTTTTATTTTATATTTATATTTATTTATTTTTAAAAGATTTTATTCAGTGGGTGCCTGGGTGACTCCTCGGTTAAGTGTCTGCCTCCAGCTGGGGTCAGGATCCCAGGGTCCTGGGGTTGAGTCAGGCTCTCTTCTGGGCAAGACGCCTATTTCTCCCTCTGCCCCACTCCCCCCACTTGTGCTCTCCCACTCTTGCGCTCTATCTCTCTCAAAAATAAATAAATAGGGCACCTGGGTGGCTCAGTGGGTTAAAACCTCTACGTTTGGCTCAGGTCATGATCTTAGGGTCCTGGGATCTAGGCCCGCATCCGGCTCTTTGCTCCTCAGGGAAACTGCTTTCTTCCCTCTCTCTGTCTACTTGTGATCTCTCTGTCAAGTAAATAAATAAAATCTTTAAAACAAACAAACAAAATAAATAAATAAATGAAAATCTTCTAAAATTTTTTTTTTGTTTATTAGAGAGAAAGAGTGAGAACATGAGTCGGGGAGGGGCAGAGGGAAAGAGAGAATCTCTCCAGCAGACTCTACTGCTGAGAGCAGAGCCTGAGGTGGGGCTAAATCCCATGATCCTGAGATCAGGACCTGAGCAGAAACCAAGAGTCTGATGCTCAATCACCTGAGCCACCCAGGCGACCCTACAGCCTCTTTTAAAACAGGAGATCTACGACCTACCTACCCCATGCTTACTAGTAATGATAACTAATTTCATCCCACTAACAACTCTGTGAAATAGTTCCCTGTTAATTATCCTAATTTTGTAGATAAAGAGACAGGGCAGAAAAGATAAGGGACACAGAATAAGGGAGAGAAAGGGAGCTGGAATTTAAATCTAGGCAACCTGACTCCAGAATCTATACTCTTGACCTCCACGCCTCTTAAAGTTCTGAAATCAAGAGTCTCAGGGGTTGGTGTCTGAGTATCTCTTAGTTTATAAAACAAACAAATCTCCACATTGCAAAGTTGGAGACCTCTAGGTTAAACACTCTTTTGTGGGAGACACTTGTGAGTTGAGGGAGGGGCGTGTGAGCACTCAGGAGCTGACAGCTTCTTGCTGACTGACCTGGTTGCCCCGAAATACATACCATATGTTAAATATTTTACCTTCATTTTCCCTTACAACTACCCTTTGAGGTAAATATTATTATCTTTATTTTATAGATGAAGAAACTGAGACTCAGGTACATAACCTGCCCAGGTCGCTCTCAGTTATGAAGTGGCAGAGGCAACATTTTATTAAACTCTGAAGCCCAAGCTCTTAGCATTATTGCCTCTTGGAACAAAAGGTCTACCAGTTAATCTTGATCAACTGGTTAGAGCACTTGCTCTGAGGTATCAGCAAAAAAGTGTTCCCAGAGGTGCTTTGCAATGTTCAAATTAGGACCCATAAACGTTATTGGGCTTCAAGACTCCAAGGGAAAATTGTAATGGTAGGACACCAAGCCAGGCGATCAATCTACAGGGAAGATACGTGGGGGCTGGGAGGGGTGGTCAGCACCTTCCCAAGGACAGCATCTCTGTGGATGAGCAGCCTGGGGGTACCCACCCACCCATCACACAGAGCTGTCCTCTAGTGAAACAGAGAGTAAGGATGGGTTGGCCCTATCTTGGTCTGTTTGTCTTTCCCAGAATTGATCCTCCCTCTTCCTTTTCCTTCCCCGGATCTACCATAAAACTTTGGGCTTATGCATTGGTGCATGGAAAAGGTTTGAAAAACAAGTGTTCTAGGTATGACTCTTAATGTTTGCCTAATTTAAATAAAACACTGTTCATTGTATTGTATATAATGATGAAACTCATTAAGTGCTTAATAGCTTCATGCTCCCCCGTCTAAAATACAGAATATGTTCAATATTAAAAATTAAAATCAATCCATCAAAATCTAATGGCTAAATAGGGATATTAAAAAGTAAGAGGCATTATTTGGATCCATGTAAAACTGTCATGGGATTCATGAAAATAATTGGCAAATTCTGACACAGGACAGAGCCTGAGATAAAAATAAAAATCTCGTGCGGGCCTGACTGCAGATTTGTGGTGTCCATTTAGCGTTAGGGTTCACCTTATCATCCCCAGCCTCAGTTCGCTGGGGTCGAGAGGCCCTCCCTACCTCTCTGCCGGCTCTCTCCCAAGGTCACCTGAGGCACTTGCACTAATCACTACGGGGAGAGAGCCAGATGGTTAGAATAGCCCCAGGCTCCCTGTGTTGACTTTGTTTTCAGCTCTTTGTGAGATTTTAATCACTCCAAAGCCTTCCTGGTTGGGTTTCTGCCTAACTTGGCGAAGTCTCTGTTGCTCTTGGTTATTAAAACTTGTTACCTATTCACAGCATTGGCGTACTGAGTGTGTCTTTACACAGCTAAACAATAAGTGAAGTCCTGAATATTCGGTTTTGGTAGATTTACATGAAGAATTTTTTATATTAGTGTAATACTAACTTCACGGCTTAGGGTTTGCTCCTTATTCTTCGGGGAGTTCTATTTAATGGCTCATGAATGCTTGGTCATTAATCAGTACCTTTCATCACACCCTTGCTCTCAAGACATAATAAAAAGAACATACCACCAATGAAAGTGGAAAAAGAAAATCTTTTCTTTTACTCCCTAGTTTAAAAGAGGAATATGGATCTGGTTCTTTTCCTTTAAAAAACTTATTTTTAGGGGCAGCTGGGTGGCTCAGTTGGTTAAGGGTCTGCCTTCAGCTCAGGTCAAGATCTCAGGGTCCTGGGATCAAGCCCCACATTCTCTGCACTCAGCAGGGAGTCTCCTTGTCTCTCTTCCATTCCTTCTGCCCCTTTCTCCACCCCATTCCCTGCCCACTTGTGTTCTCTCTTTCATATAAATAAAATCTCAAAAAAAGTTGATTTTATAATTATAAAGTAATATATGCTCATTTGAGAAATAGGTAAAAAAGAAAAGAAGTACCACATAGAATTTCACTGCTCAACGATAATCTCATTTGAAATTTTGGGTTTATTTAGTTAAAGTCACTTTTTCCTTCTGCCCACTACTTGTACTGAACTATACTCATAATGGACATCCAATTTTGTATACAGTGTTTTATTTTTTACTTTTAATTTTTAATATTTGTTTTAAGATTTTATCTTATTTTTATTTTTTAAAAAGATGTTATTTATTTGAGAGAGAGAGAGAATGAGTGGTGGGGAAGGACAGAGGGAGAGAGAGAAGCAGACTCCCTGCTGAGCAAGGAGTCTGATGTAGGATAGATCCTAAGACCTGGAGATCATGACCTGAGCCCAAGGCAGATGCTTAACTGATTGAGCCACCCAGGTGCTCCTTAAGATTTTATTTTTAAGTAATCTCTATACCCAATGTGGGGCTCAAACTCATAACCTTGAGATTAAGAGCTGCATGGTCTTGGGGCGCCTGGGTGGCTCAGTTGGTTAAGCGACTGCCTTCGGCTCAGGTCATGATCCCGGAGACCCGGGATCGAGCCCCACATCGGGCTGCCTGCTGGGCGGGAAGCCTGCTTCTCCCTCCCTCACTCCCCCTGCTTGTGTTCCCTCTCTGGCTGTGTTTCTCTCTGTCAAATAAATAAAATCTTAAAAAAAAAAAAAAAAAGAGTTGCATGGTTTACTGACTGAGCCAGCAAGGTGCCTCTGTATCCAGTTTTTTAAACCTAACATTATAAAAGGTATTTTCTCATATTCTACAAGTACTATTTTAAAGAAATAAGATATTCTGTTGAATGAATAGATAACAATTTGCATAAGCATTCAAAAATTGTCAGGTGGGACTACAAATCATGGAACCAACTTGATTTCTTCTTGCATATCACTCATACATTTGCTTTTCCAAGGAAGGCTGATAATTCTTCCTCTGTATGTCCATATTTATTCCTTCTTTATCATCCTTACAGTAGTTCAGGACCTTGTAATAACATCCTAACTGATTTTTTTTTCTTTTTCCTAACTGATTTCTGTGCTCCAATTTACCCTTCATGCCACCAGGAGTTTCGCTCATGCCACTTAGTTAAAGACCTTGCAGTGACTATTTTTTTGCTTAGAGGATAAATTCCAAAATCTTTAGCATGGCCGTCTGCACCTTCCAAATCTGAAGCCAACCGAACCTTACCAGCCTGGTTTTAGCAACTTCCCCACATAGATCTTCAAGCTCTAGACAGACTTGTTCATTTGGTTTTCCACACTCACACCTTAAATGTTTTTCTATCATTTTGCTCCTTTCCTTATGCTCGTCCCACACCTATAATGCCTTTCCTTCCATTTCTATCAAAATCTTATTCAGCTACAAGGAATCCCCACATCTAGTCCATTGGGAGTCTGGACGAATTCCCTCATCAAGGGCATCTCTTTTCTCTGCCCAGGTTAAGAAATTTGAGAAACAAAACAGAGAAAATATGGAGGCCAAGATATGGAAAACCTTATAGTGGCTTTACTGACCAAGAAGGGTTGAGGGCTTAATTCAATGGGAGGGCCAGGTGGAAAGAAGAGAACAGATCCCCTCACCCACCTGGTTTGAGCAGCGCTTACAGCTCAGTTACTGTGAGGAAGCTGAAGAGAACTCTTGCTCTCGGCAGCAGCTCATTCCCAAGAAGGAGAAGGAGAAGGGCTGAAATGAACACCTTTCACAGGTAAGAAACCTCGGGGTTAAGGAAAAGTCTTCCACAGTCTCATGATCTATTCCTAGGAACTGATACCAGTTTTTCACCTCCAAGTATCTCCCAAATGCATCTATTTCCGTCCACCAATGCCACCATCATCTATTGTCTGGACTGGGGCAATTGGGTATAGCTAGTCTTTCACACCCTCTCTGGAGCCCTACCGCAATCGTTCCCCACAATGGGGCCAGAATAGTGTTTTTTAGAGTTGAATCTGATGGTCAACCTTCTTCCTAAGTCCCTTCAATAGATTCTTACCACTCTTGGGGTTCCTTATTCACAAGACCTTCACAGTTCAGCTCCCATCTTTTCTTGTTCTTCCTTTCCCCCTACCCCCAATCACCTTTTTTTAAAAAAAGATTTTATTTATTTATTTTAGAGAGGAAAAAAGAAAGAGCATGAGCAGGGGGAGGAGATGGGGGGAGGGTGGAAAGAATTCCAAGTAAACCCTGCTCAGAGCATGCAGCCCTCCTGGGACTTGATCCAATGATCCAATATCATGACCTGAGCCAAAACCAAGAGTCAGCTGTTTAACCAACTGAGCCACCAAGGCACCCCTTCCCTATCACTGCTGTTCCACCTATAGGGACAGTACAACTTTTTTAAGTTGCCATGTTTACTCCTACTTCAAGAACGTTGCTTGTGCTGTTCTCTTCGGCAGAAATGCCTACTGCCTTCTTTTTTTCTTTTTCTTTTTCTCCCAGTTGATTCTGACTCATTTGTAAATCTGAGCCACCACACCCCTTCCACGGAGAAGTCTTCCCTGCCTGCTCCTTTATGCCCTCATAGTTCCCTCTGCTTCCTTCATGCAGCTTTCCATGAGTAATTACTAAATAATTGTGTGACCACTTGATTAATGTCGGTTTCCCTCACAGGCTCCCACAGGACCCATGGACCGTGTCTGCAATGACCACTCGTGTTTCCCCAGCAATTAGCACAGTACCCAGACCTCAGAGACACCTAATAAATATTTATTGAATAAACAGAAGCCCAGCTCAACAGGAACATCCTCTGTGAAGCCCGAAATTTTCCCTTCCACCTCTGAAATCCTGCGGCTCTTCGGATCCCTACCACTTACTCGCACAGCATGTAGGCGCACTGCCCAGGAATTGGCTTGTCTCCCCTGCTAGACTGTGTGTGCCTGTGGGCCCGGGATCCTGGCCTCCCTGTGACTGGAACTCTCCTAGTGGCTAGCCCAGTTTCCAGCACTTGACATGTGCACGGTAACAATTTACTCAAAGAATTAATAAAGATGTTGGCTTTTCCTTTTCGGTCTGTAGCAGTGTTGGTAGCGATGGGAGGAAGTTATAACTCCCTGATGTTTGGCAATACAACAGAGACTACATTTTATAGGATGGAGCTGGGAAAAGATATTAGGATGTTGTCTTTTTATTGCAAGAACATCCTCTCTGCCAATTTGCTTGGCAAAGCAAAGCCTTTTTTGTGAATACAGTGACTGGTTCTAATTTAATGCAAAAAAGGAAAATATAACCAAAAAGTTTCATATTCACAGGAAGCTGAGCTGTTTTTATTTATGCTATTTATTTGCTAATTGTCATGTGCCTCCTCATCACAACTGTAGCTCCTTCAAGCCTTCAACCTTCCCCTCATCTTCATGGTAGAGGAAGTGGGCGCAGACTGTCAGCCACGGGGAATCAACAGGCCGGAGCCCAGGGTGTGGAGAAACACGACCCAACCAGACACCCCGGGCAGGGCCGAGATTCCTGAGCCAGGTGGAGCATTTACCCTGAGGCATGGTCTTTGGAGAAAGTGCTGAGTCCAGAAGAGTTGCGAACGGAGCATAGAGAGACCAAGGTTGAAGACAGCGGAGTGTGTGTAGATGCACAAGGAGGCCGCTGGGGGGGGGGGGGGATGAAGAGGCGGAAGTGGGGGCGTAAGGCACAGTGAGGGTGAGGCCCTTGGTGCAGTAAACCAAGTCCAGGAATTTGGGGTCTTTGCTGGACACCCCTTTAATTGAGGTCCAGGTTCTAGGAGGCCTAGGACAGTTCCTGAAGAATTCCAGGATAGACCGTGACGTGTGGCTTCTGACACAGCCCTGCCTTTGAGATGCTTACAATTTGGTTCTTTGCAGATGGTCAGATGGGCAATTGACTTTAAGGACTTTATTTTCTTTTTTAAGATTTTATTTATTTATTTGAGAGGGGAGAGAGAGCACGTGCAGGGGGAAAGGGAAGGGGGAGAGGGAGAAGCAGGGAGCCTGATACAGGGTGGGATCCCAGGACCCTGGGATCATGAGCTGAGCCAAAGGCAGACGCTTAACTGACTGAGCCACCCACCCAGGCGACCTATTTTAAGGACTTCAAATTACTCATAGTAAAGTATAGATTCGGATGCATACTCCGAAGCCTGCAGTCCTGGGCAAACGATGAAGAAGTATGTCAGGTTCTGCTGGGACAGGAATGTGTAAGTGGACAGGAAGGGTAGGGAAAGCCACCACAGTATATGTATTTCCTCTCTACTCCTTAAACCTTCTGCCCTCCCTTTCTACCTCACTGTTACCCTCCTGTGGGCTTCTACTGGTTACATCCCCTAGGTGCCTTCACAATGGGACTGGCTTTAAGTGTTTTTTTTTTTTTTTTTACTCTAAGCCCGTCTCTCTCCCCACTCTTAGCTCCATGCTCTGTGTCCTGGACTCAGACGCTCCCCTCCCAAGCCCAGGCTAAACCAACTCACGTTTGGGGAAGGAGTGTGCACATTCAGAGCCCACTTGCCAATGACATTGAACTGTGCACTGTTCCAAGTGAGTTAGGCAGACACACACGTTCTTGCTTTTTGGGAGTACCCAAGCTAAAACAAGTCAGGTATAGAAGAGACGTAACAGCTGGCTACAGAAAAGACAATGAGAAGGTGAGGGGCACCGGCTGGCTCAGTTGGAGGTGCATGGGACTCCTGATCTCGGGGTTGTAAGTTTGAGTCCCATGCTGGGTGTGGAGATTATGAAAATAAACAAACTTTAAAAAATGAAAAGATGTATGATGCAAAAATCAAAGTGTTGTTGTCATTGATGACACTTTCCATACACATTCTTCCTAACCACCTGGGACCTCAAACACCACCCTATGAGGGAGTACTGGGGAGGTTCAGTCAGTTAAGCATCTGCCTTTGGCTCAAGTCATGATCCTGGGGTCCTGGGATTGAGCCCTGCACTGGGATCTCTGTTCACCAAGAAGTCTGCTTCTCCTTCTGTGCCTCCTCCTCCCCCCACTCCTACTCTCTTTCTCCCTCAAATAAATAAATAAATAAAATAAAATCTTTAAAAACAAATAAACAAAAAACCATCACCTTATGAGGGGGACTCCTGATTTTCTCTCTCCTGACCTACTTGCCTTACTCAGCTTCAGATCAGAAACCTATGGGGCGCCTGGGTGGCTCAGATGGTTAAGCATTTGCCTTTGGTTCAGGTGACGATCTCAGGGTCCTGAGATCGAGTCCCATATCGGGCTCCCCCTTCAGCGGGTAGTCTGCTTCTCCCTCTGTCTCTGCTGCTCCCCCTGCTCATGCTCTCTCTGTCTCTCCCTCTCAAATGAATAAATACAATATTTAAAAAGAATGAAAGAAAGAAACAAACCAACCAACCAACCTGTGATTGTGGTACCTCTCTGCCTGAACATCTCACTCTTCAAGACAGGAATTTCCCAGCTGCCACCCCTCCCATCTTTCCCAGCTCCCCTTTCTCGGTTCGTTTTTCTGTCCTTACACCAACCATGGATATTATTTGAGCATTTACAGACTGTGAAGCCTGTCCTCACACTTGAGCTCATTATTTTCCCAGTTGCCGAGGCTTGGAACCTGTGGCAGCAACGTTAACTCTTGTTCCTTTACCATCCCTTTCCTCGAATTCTCTGCCCGTGTCCTTGTTTGATCTACAAATAGTGCAATTGTCGTGATTCCTTTTTAGTTATTTTTTTGAGAGAAAAAAATGATCTCGTTTATGTATGTGGAGAGAGCCAAAGTGTTTTGGAAACTGAGATATTTGCCATTGGGCTTTAAGCTGCGCTACAGAATTTTCTTTTAATGAGTTATTTATTTATTTGAGCGGGGAGGAGCAGGGGGAGAGACTCTTCCAAGCAGATGCCATGCTGAGCACAGAGCTGATATGGGGACTCAATTCCAGGACCCATGAGCTCATGACCTGAGAGGAACCAAGAGTCGGATGCTTAACTGCCTGAGCCCCCCAAGCACCCCGTGCCAAGCTGCAAATTTGAAATGAGGCCCCAGTGAAATGCAAGGCTTCCCAATGCAATGGAACATAAACAAGTTGTTTAAAGCGCTTCTCCTTTATCGATCTGATGCACACACAACATCTAGGTCATAAAATCCAATCTGATTTTCAAAATGAAAAGTAGCATTAAAGCCTCTCGTTTACCATGATGGAAACAGGTATATGCACACTGGACTGATTTCCTGCTCTAACCCCTCCCCCCTTGATTTTTTTCTGGTTGGGGGATATTTTGCTGCTAGAACCCTTCCCAACAGCACAAGAAGTCATGTTAAATCCAATATCTACATTTTTTTAAAAAAGATTTTATTTATTTGACAGACAGAAATACAGCTAGAGAGGGAACACAAGCAGGGGGAGTGAGAGAGGGAGAAGCAGGCTTCCCCGATGTGGGGCTTGATCCCGGGTCTCCGGGATCATGACCTGAGCTGAGGGCAGTCGCTTAACCAACTGAGCCACCCAGGCGCCCCCAATATCTACATTTTAAATCAGAGAGCTAACCAGAAGAAGAGAAGGACTAAAGGCAATAGATTTCTGGGCAGAGAAGGGAAGAACCCAGGGAAACCGAGTTTTAAGAGAAAGGCAAGCCGGTGCCTAGAAGATAGATTAGTTCACAGACAATCTCCACGAAAGGGGATGATGTGAAGAGTCCCGTGAAGTGCGGTGAGGACAGAGGCCAGTGCAAAGGCAAGTGCGGGCAGCGCCGAGCGGGCTTAATTCATTCAAGGAGTCTCACATAAAAGGCAAGCAAAGAAAGTGTTTCAAATATTTTCTTAACTGTTTCAAAAGTGCTTCAAATATTTTCTCAAGTGTTTTGAATATTTTCTTAACTTGGAAGCTCTGCTTAGTGTAAAGCATGACAAGAGAAGGGCTGAAAGACGAAATTACTGATAACAACTTCTAACAATAGAAAATTGTAATAAACTGGGTTTGCAGAGGTTGTGCTCTTACTTTCCCGCCACACCGGATTCACACGACTATCACATTCCCGATAACGTGAATTGTGTAACAAACCATATGTTTATCCATACATTTCAGGAACAATTCTGACCTCATGAGACATGCTGTACTCTGACTCTTGCTAAACTAATCTTTGATATATTTGGACAAAATTCATTCAGGTACCCAGATTGTGTCTTATTTAACATCGGCTCACTTCCCCCTTTCTTTTGCTTTTGGAAAACTCCCTAAAAATCCATTTGGCTGTTTTTGATCACTTTAAAATGGTTAAAATGTTTCCCTTTTTGTGCGTGGAGGAGGGTGGGGGTGGTGGCAAGAAGGGAAGGGGAAGTGGATGCATTTTTACACTCATAATTAACAACGGCTTTGTTTTAATAACTTTGGCATGTACTAAATTTGGTTGTAGATGAAGAATATGACCTTATGTAAAGAAAGCAGATTTTGAGTATCTGTATTTGTGAATGTTTTTAAAATGTCTTTCTTTAGAGACCCGATGTAGTCTGCTACTTTTCTTTATGTTACTGTCTTTTTGCCTATGGCCATTGTATACATGATAGACTGATCTTGATTCTATTTATTTGACAGAGAGAAAGATCACAAGTAGGCAGAGAGGCAGGGAGAGAGAGAGGAGGAAGCAGGCTCCCTGCTGAGCAGAGAGCCTGATGCGGGCCTCCATCCCAGGACTCGGAGATCATGACCTCAGCTGAAGGCAGAGGCTTTAACCCACTGAGCCACCCGAGCACCCTTGATCTTGATTCTATAAACAACACAATTTGAAAACCATAGGAGCTCCTGGCTGCCTCGGTTGGTAGAGCATGCAACTCTTGATCACTGTGTTGTGAGTTTTACTTAAAAAAAAAAAAAAATTAAAAGCTATGTTATCTGAATCACTATGAAGTTTTAGAAACGATTATGCTGCAGGAAGAATTCAGTGGTACTTCCTGATAGGAATTTACGGGACTAGGTCATAAATCTTCACAATACTTTTGGCTAAAGGAGACAAAGGAAAAGGCCGCTTAAACTGTAAAGTTCGAATTACAGAATACATCATTATTAAGAGATAATCAGTAATAAATACACAGTAGCTTGAACTGATGACTTATCAGTGCTATCAAATATAGGACTTCTGCTTGATCAGAAGGGATCACATTGGGGTGCCTGGGTGGCTCAGTTGGTTAAACAACTACCTTCGGCTCAGGTCATGATCCCGGAGACCTGGGATCGAGCCCCACATCAGGCTCCCTGTTCGGGCGGGAAGCCTGCTTCTCCCTCTCTCACTCCCCCTGCTTGTGTTCCCTCTCTGGCTGTGTTTCTCTCTGTCAAATAAATAAAATCTTAAAAAAAAAAAAGTGATCACATTGATTATATGGCTGATCACACTGATTATATGGCTGATATCACCCAACATGGCTTCCGAGTGCGTGGAAGCTGGGGCATGCATACCTTTCTAAAACTGGGACTGAGTCTGTTTACTTCAATTACTGCCTGACCTTGGTGTGAAATGGAATCATACAGCCGCGTGATGACAGTGCCAGGTCTGGTTTCCCAATATGGGAAGAGCTTCCCTCCACAACAGCCCCGGCTGTTAAGGCTGCCCCTCAGGCATACCTCCCTCCTGGAGACCCAGAGCCCAGAGAGAAGCCCAGGAGTGGGGCCCCAATTATTGAGAGAGACCTTGAGTGACCTTGAACACAAGAATACTCCTCCCCCTGGGAAGCCCGATGAGGTGCCACTCTCCCTGTGAATGAAAATAGTCTTCCTTCAGCTCAGGCTATGATCCCGGTTCCTGGGATTGAGCCCCACATCCGGCTCCCCGCTTGGCGGGAAGCTTGCTTCTCCCTCTCTCACTCCCTCTGCACAGTTCCCTCTCTGGCTGTGTCTGTCTCTGTCAAATAAATAAATACAATCTTTTTGTTTGTTTGTTTGTTTTTTTATAAATAAAATCTTTTTTAAAAAACCACTTCTTTACTATGAACTTATACCTCATTACATAAATCCCAGAGTTTAAAAAAATGTTTTTCAATTTTTTAATTTAATCAAAGTCGATTTTAGGTTAATTCTTCCATGGCCTGCCTTTGTATACTTAAACACAATTAAGTATGTTTTTGCTCTATTATATTTTATGTTTTGGGTTTTTAATCAATCAGTCTCAACTGTTGGGACAATATTGAGTCCTGGTGCTTTCTTTCTTTTTTAAAGATTTTATTTATTTATTTATTTGAGAGAGAGAGAGAGAGCTCAAACAGGGGGAAGGACAGAGGGAAGGGAGAGAGAGAATCCCAAGCAGACTCCATCCGTAGCACAGAGCCCCCACGGGGACTGTATCCCACAACTCTGGGATCACGACCCCAGCCGAAAACAAGAGTCAGATGCCCAACTGACTGAACCACCCAGGTGCCCCAAACTCTGGCACTTTCTAAGACTAGGAGGACAACTGTGTTCCCAGAAGCTCTCTCCTGGGTATTTTTCTTCGGTGGTTGTAGTTCCCTTCTCACAAAGTCTCCATGAGTTTTTCTCACTCTACTGAGATTCAGAGAAGGAAAGTGAGGCTCACAGAAGGTGCTGCAGCTGGAGTGAGTGAATGGATGCTGGTGTGGCACTTTCCAGGACGTCAGCAGCCCCTTATAACATGAGCTCAGTTATAAATCTGATAAACGGGTTTCCAGCCGGGAACACTATTGGAAGTGGACAGGACTCAGGACGGACACCCTGTAGGTCCCTGGGGATCGCTGTATCGGCTCACGTGGGGCCAACGACTGCACTCAAGTTGGTCCGTCACAATGGAGTCCACTACCTTCCTATGGCGCCCGCAAAGCTCCTTCTGGCCAAGAGGATGTCATGAGAGATTCTGTTGGATGTCCACCACCAATCAGAGCATGTGGTACACAACCTTTTCATGTATTTTTAAACTTATCTTTGGAAAATCTATAAAAACAACTGAAGTGAGTTTGGTCGTATCTTTCATTAGTTCCTTTTCACAGTGTGTACTTACCATCTGCTATTTATCAATTTTGGGGTTTTGCCGGGAATTAAAATCAAACAAATTCCAGTCTGCCCTTTCTAGAAACCACTGTTGTGTTGGGTTTGGGCACATTTAGTTACTACCTGTTTTAAGTTTGTGAATGACTACTGAGAATGGCTCAAATGACATTCTGATAGTACCATGGGATGTATTTCCTGTTGCTTCGAATGTTAGAAGTATCTCTGCTATTCCTGGTTCTGTTGGGAAGACATCTTTCTCTTGTAATACTATTTTAAAGCCCAGTTTTTACTGGCTCTGGGATTCTCTCTCTATAAACAGAATCAAGGGACTTTCCTCCTCACTCACTTTTATCATAGATACTCAGCACTGAAATGAGTATTCTCTGTACCTCTGAGAGCTACAGTGGTTGTGCTCTCTTCCCCGAGACCCAAGAATGTGAGACAAGTCTGCGTTCAAGGGCAGACTCAGAGTTTTTATTTTTAATCTAAAGTGTTTCTTGCGTGAGTTCTCTTCAAACTTTTTTTTCATGTAAGTGCATATAGAAAACAAATGAAATGTAACAGCAAAGGGCTGGTGTTTTGAACTCCAAATTTCTGAGGGTTGAGGGTGCAGTCTCCTTGTGGGCTGGTGTGGAGCTGCCCTTAAGGGACCTGCGGGCCCAGCTGGATTCACTTAAGGCCCCAAAACCACTTCTCTGCTCCCTCTCTTCCCCGAATTCCTGACGGCACTTAATTCGACCTAATGAACAGAATGTGATTCCCAGATGACACCCCGTCATAAATCCAACCTACTTACCATATCCTAACGTCTTCAGTGCACATAGAACCTGCAACGCGCTCCTTCCAGAGTCTTCCTTTCTGACCCAGAGCAGGTGTCCTTGCTGGGAGTTTCAACAGCGGTAGAGCAAATCCACAGTTTTCTTTGTTATTCCCAGGTGTGGGGTGAGGTGGCCCTGCTCAGCTGAGAGGGCTCACCATTGGCAGGACAAGTGGGTGGTTTGTCTCTGGCTGTCAGTCTTCAGGCCTTTTGTGTTATCTGATACATGTTGCCAAGAAACCTTGACCAAGGACAGCAGAGGTCTGTGACTATGTATTGAGTGCCTAAAATGAGCAAAACTCTGTTCCAGGCTCTGCAAAGGGCATTTTACATTTGCACAATGGGCCCCAAGAGCGTCTGAATGACGGTCTAAGTGTGCCCTTCGTCCTGCGTAGGGGGCTTTGGGGGTGGTGCTCTGTGTTCTCCCCTCTGCTGTGCAGTGGCCCCTCTTCTGTCTTCAGCTCCTGGGCGAGATCTCCTCTCCCTGAGAGGCCCACCTAAGCCCCTGATCTAATCCAGCGGTCTGCCCCCTCCCAGCCACTCACTCACCTGGCTTCTTTGCCTTACGACACGAATCACAATTTGTAATTAGATATTTGTTTGCTAGCATGTGTATTTCCATCTCATACTTGTTTATTATCTCATGAGCTCAGGGACCTTCTGTCTGTTCCCTTTTTTTACAGTATCCCCAATGTTTAACACCCAGTGCCCACATGGTACAGAGTAAGTACTTAATAAATATTGAATTAATAAATGACTCCATCAATAAGGGCTAACTCTACCAAAATCCACTGATAAGAGCCCTTTTCTTAAAGCTTCCTTTTAAAAAATTTGTTATAAAGTTGCATTTGTTTTTTTATGAGATTTTATCAGTGAACCACTTTTAAACTGGTTTGAGGAAAGTCGCTCAAACCTCAACCCAGTATCTACCAATAGACCTGACTGTTTTTCAGAGATGGTGGTATTTATTAGACATCCCCATTCCCTTAGATCCCGAAGTATTTGTTTCTATGTGGCTTGTCCACTATTATCAGACTTACGGTAAGAACCATGGTTTGGAGGGAGCCTCGGTGGCTCAGTCGGTTAAGTGTCTGTCTTCGGCTCAGGTCACAATCCCATCCAAGTTCTGGGTCAGGCTCCTTGCTCAGTCGGGAACCTGCTTCTCCCTCTCTCTCTCCCTTTGCCACTCCCCGAAAGAGAAACCTTAAAAAAAAAAAAAAAAAGGAACTATGGTCTCTAGAGTGAGCATTTATCCTGAAGGTAGCGGGTGGTGGGGAAGCAAAATAATCTAAGGAGTTCGGGAAGAAAATACTGGAACTTCTGTTTATATACTCTTATCTACAGATAAGAAATTAAGCTTTATGAATATTTACTGTATGTTTTGACAGTAGTTCATGTACAGATTTGTACATTAACATACATCCATTGGGGTACACGTTTACACATTCCCATATTTTTACTGATAAGGGTTCTTAATTTTAAAAAGTAGGAAGCCACTAGACCAGAACATCCTGTTCATGTGGGTTCCTTGAAGGCGGGGATCATGACTGATAACTTCTTTGCATTCTTCAGACAGCCTAGCATAGTGACTGGAGGACACAAAAAGGTGATGGATAGCTATTTGCTGGATTTTTTTTTCTGTCTGCTTGATTAATGAGGTCAAAGATCACAGGTGCTGCTCAGTTCAGCGCAGTTAACTTTTCACTGAAAAAAACAAAATCAGCAGGTGGTGCTTCTGGCCTGTGGGTAGTTCAATGTATCACCTTTAAACACTTCGGATCAGTCTTAGGAAAACAGCTGAAAATGGAAGTCCCGCTGAGGGTGCGTCAGTAGAGATATCTCGGCATATAAAGGGCAGAATATTCCAGATTTACTATGGGCTTTCCCCTCAGGGTTTCATGAATCAGAGAAGCTGTGTCCTCCCCTGATTGAAGCATAAACCCACTGAAGGGACTCTTGGTGGCTCAGTCAGTGTCAGCCTTCGGCTCAGGACATGATGCCAGGATCCTAGGATCAAGTCCTACAGTGGGCTCCCTGCTCGGTGGGGAGTCTGCTTCTCTCTCTGCCTGCCACTCCCCCTGCTTGCGCTCTCTCTCTGACAAATAAATAAATAAAATCTTAAAAAAAAAAAACAACCCAAAACTACTTAAGCTGGCAAACGTAAACCCAGAGGCTCACTGAGGCACAGGCTGTTAGTCGTTGTGTGTTGGAACCTTACATGATTTGCTTACATACTTCAGGTGGTGTGCAACTCACTGCCTCTTTTGAGTGACTCTCCTAGTCGTAGGGACTTGAACTCTGCTCTTCCGTAACTTCTGTCTACGGATCT
This sequence comes from Spilogale gracilis, assembly GCA_004023965.1. Lineage (NCBI taxonomy): Eukaryota > Metazoa > Chordata > Mammalia > Carnivora > Mephitidae > Spilogale > Spilogale gracilis. The sequence goes on along the minus strand of PITA01001520.1, from coordinate 59,361 downwards.
CAGTGCTTCCCAGCTCCAAAAGACCAACCCTTAACCACACAAATGTTTCCCAACGGCTAGAGGAACACTTCTGTCTCTGATAGGTTTTTCTGCTGCAGGCTAGAAATCCTTAGGCTTTTCAAGCTTTGTCCATAGCTGGGGTCTTTAATCAGTTCATATCCTTGTTATCTTCCTTGAAATGATGTCCAGTTTGTCACTCTCCCCTGAAGCATGGTGCCTAGAACTATATGTAATTATCAAGACATAGACTGAGAGTGTAGGCCAGACATCCCCAGCTACAGTCTGTCATAATACAGAGAACTAACTGGTGGCTGCCGGTGTGGGGGGTGGGCACGTGAAACAGAAAAAGGGTATTAAGGTACGAACTTCCGGTTAGAGAACAAATAATTCACAGGGCTGAAAAGTACAGTCAATTACATTGTAATAATGTTGTATGGTGGCAGATGACGTGGTGAGCGTTGTGTGATGTATAGAATTGTCAAATCACTATGGTATGTACACGTGAAACTCCTATAAAAAGATTGCCAACTAAAAAAGCAAGGAAAGGGGCACCTGGGTGGCTCAGTCGTTAAGCGTCTGCCTTCCGCTCAGGTCATGATCCTGGGTCTCAGGATGGAGCCTACATCGGGTTCCCTGCTTGACGGGAAGCCTGCTTCTCCCTCTCTCACTCCCCCTGCTTCTGTTCCCTCTCTCTCTCTCTCTGTCAAATAAGTAAATAATCTTAAAAATAAATAAATACAAAAAGCAAGGAAAAAAGGGAATGATGGATCTTTTTTCCACTTTCTTTCCCCAAACAAAAATTCTGAATTTTCACAGTAGTGTGGACTGTAGAGGGGGAAATGCTATAATTTAGAACACCAGCTCTATTTGCCCATTCTGTTCACTTTGGGTCCTTACCATCGAGCACACAGCCCGATTTATGTTTGTAGACAGAATGGACATTCTCTTTTGCATTCTTCTCTTTTCTCTTTACATTATCTTACATGTGCATTTTGGTATATCAACAGAATCTATAAACCTAATTCCTTTTACTAGCAACATTACATTCCATTGTCTGAATGTACCATAGTCTGCATAACCTTTTCCCAGTTTTGGGCATTGGGTTGTGTCTCGTTTTTCCAGTTATGAATGGTGTTACCATAAAGATCTTTGTGCTATTTGCTTTCTTTTCTCTTTTGCATATTTCCTTGGGGTATATTCCAAAAATGGAACAGTTGGGTCAGAGCATAGGAACAGTTTTATAGCTCTTTTTATATATGTCCAGACTGAGCTCTGGAGGGGATAGATACTTTTCAAAAGTACCAAATAAGACGATGGGACCTGGAGAGACTCTAGCTTAACTGGAAATATTGGTCTGCGTGTTGCCCAGACCCCCTTCCAAGTCCCCCGCCCTTTGCTCCAGGGATCTACATGTGAGGAAAGAGCATTAAAGACCAACACCCTCAGTGTTGGGCCTCTCGGTTTTACCCAGAAGTGCATCTTGCCTCTTTTTTTTTTCCAAGATTTTATTTGAGAGAGAGAGAGAGAGAGCATTAGCAGGGGGGCTGGGCACAGGGAGAGGGAGAAGGAGCCTCCCTGTAAAGCAGGGAGCCCAATGCAGGGCTCAATCCCAGGATTCTAGGATCATGACCTGAATTGAAGACAGACACTTAATTGACTGAGTCGCTCAGGTACCCCTCTTGCTTCTTTTCTGTGAGAGAATTTTTATCTCTTGAGAGGAGATTGCACAACCTGATCCAGATTCTAATCCTGGTGTTGGCACCTCCTTGCTGTGTGTCCTTAGATAAATCACCTCCTGTTTCTGAGCCTGATTCCTTCCTCATTTGTACATGAGTTTAAATGATAGTCTTTACTCAGGGTCTTGAGAAGGTATTTATGCAGTGCTTGGCTATTGTTGTTATCCAAGACCCACTTGGTGTGAGGGGGCCACGTGTTTCTTCTTTCTCCTTTGTACTGCCAAGGGTCTAGTTCTGTGCTTGCCCCATGGTTGATAAATAGCTGTCTATTGTGGAATGCATGGATTATCTTCACCCTTGATCTTGATTGCTAGTATTTGGGAACTGGAAAAAACATAACAGAAAAGTTTGTGATAGTTATGTTTTTAACCTCCACTTGAAGTTTGTAAGATGTTTTGTTTGGGGCCTGTGCTTTGATTCATTCCCTTAGTCTAATAGGTTCTTAAAGAAAAAGCATCTCCAGTTTTTCAAGATCTCCAAAGGTATAAGACTTTGTAGACAAGCTGGGCTGGAAGCTTAGAGATAGAGGTCAGGGTAAGTTGTTTGTTTCAGAGAAAGCTGTTTCCCAGTGAGGCCCTGGATCTCTGAGTCTCCAGGAGGTTTATAGTACCCCATAGTCTCTGAGAGGGATTGGGATGATGTGTTCAAGACCTGCGTTGCCTCTCTCCAGTATCCTTCCTGCTACTGAAGAAGGACTCAGAGAAGTGAGATGATGCTTGTGTAGGGGAACCCCACTTCCACTGGGTAGCAATTTCTTCCATTCTCCAATGTCCTAGGTGATTAATGGCCAAAAGTTCTTGCTACTTCTCCCACTGAGAGGTAAAGTCTAGTGCCTCTCTGCTGGGAGCTGAGCTGGCCTTTGGGACTTGCTTGATTGGGAAAAATGCTACACAAGTGACATTCTGGAATTTCTGAGGCAAGGACACAAGAAAAATTATAGCTTCTACTCAGGTCTTTTGGAACACTGTCTCTGGAAGCTCTGAGCTGCCCCGAGACTCCATGCTGTAGGGGCCAAATGAACAAGCTGTTCAGCGAAGCCCACCAGGGCTCCAGACATATGAGTGGAGCCACATTGGACCCTTCAGATGAGGCCACTGTCATCTGACCACCCTGACTGAACAGCTGATGCCATGTGGAACAGAAAAATTGTCTAGTTGAACTCTCCTGCTTTCTTGACCTACAAAGTCATGAGATGGAATGTTGTTTTAACCCACTAAATTCTGGGGCAGTTTATTATGCAGCAATAGGAAAGTAAACATCAGGGTTACCTGGGAGGTGCTGAGGCTTGGCTATGCTGCATTTCTTTCACTCAGCTCTGCTCAGCAAAACTTGCACTTGGATTTGTGATCACCCTTCTCACTCTTTGGACTAAATAGCAGAGGCCATGTGGAAGTCATTGAGGTCAGTTGTTCCATTTGACAGGATTCCCCAAATGTGTTTTTGGACTACAGTCTATTATTTATGATTCCTTGTTGAATTTTACACACAGATAGGGCAGGAGGAGTGAGTATTATTCCAGAATTCCTGTGAAATGGACTTTTCTGTTGTACAGAAAATGGAAATGACAAAGCAAAAATCTCTAGAGCTGCTCCTGTTAAACCAGTCCTCCCCCAGTTGGGTGTAGAGTGACTCTGTTCTATGGCAGCCCCATTCTGAGAGTCTCAAATCCTAAATGAGGGCATGTTTAGAGCACCCAGATATTTAGGACATTCCATCAGTGCACCTTTTTGACTGCTTTCAACCCTCTTAGGTGACCCAGGAGATTTTACTTAAATTTATTTTATTTGAATTTATTTAAATTCTTCAAAGGTTAAAAATGTACATTCCCTTACTGATGTTTCCATGTATCACACACTTACTCTTAGCAGGGCCCAGACACATGGGAAGAATCAGAAGGATGAAAGAACTGACATTTCAGTTTTCAGGCTTCTCCTCCATGACAAAACAATCATTAACTAAGAAATTAATCATTAAGGGTATTAATGGATTCGGCCCAATTGGCCCCATTGCTCCTTATCCAGTGGAGCTGATTAACTTCTGGCCTTGCCCAATAGCTCTGATGAGCAGAGATGCAAAAATTCTCAAAAAAAAAAAAAAAATACTACCAGACTGACTTCAACAATACATTTGAAAAAAATCATTCACTGGGGTGCCTGGGTAAAGCTCAATCAGGTAAGCATCTGACACCCAATTTTGGCTCAGGTCATGATCTCAAGGTGATGAGATCAAACCCTGTGTTGGGCTCTGCACAGGACATGAAGCCTGCTTAAAATGTTCTCTCTCTGTCTCCTCTGCCCCTCCACACCTGCTAAGTGCATGTGTGTGCTCTCTCTCTAAAAAAAATCAGGTCATTCACGAGCAACAAGATTTATTTCTGGATTGCAAAGGTGGTGAATATTCATAAATCAATCAGTGTGATACATCACACCAATAAGACAAAGGATAAGAACCAAATGATCATTTCACTAAATGTGGAAAAAGCTTTTGACAAAGTACAACATCTATTCATGATAAAAACCCTCAACAAATTAGGTTTAAGGGAACATACCTCAACATAATAAAGGCCACCTCTGAAAAATTCACAGCTAACATCAGCCTTAAAGAGGAAAAACAAAGAACTTCTCCCCTAAGGCCAGGAACAAGACAAGGATGTCCACTATTATCATTTTTATTCAACATAGTACTGGAAGTCCTAGCCACAGCAGTTAGACAAAAAAGAGAAATAAAGGGCATCCAAATCATCAAGGAAGAAGAAAAACTTTCACTATTTGCAGATGACATGCTACCATACATAGAAAACTTGAAAGACTCCACTAAACCTGAAAGACTCCACCAAAAAACTGTTAGAATTGATAAACAAATTCAATAGAGTTGCAGGATACAAAATCAATGTACAGAGGGGCACCTGGCTGGCTCCGTTGGTGGAACATGTGACTTGATATTGAGGTCATGAACTCAAATCCCAGGTTGGAGTTTGAGTTTACTTAAAAAAAATTCTGGGGTGCCTGGGTGGCTCAGCAGTTAAACCTCTGCCTTCAGCTCAGGTCATGATCCCAGAGTCCTGGGATCAAGCCGTGCATTGGGCTGCCTGCTCGGCGGGAAGCCTGCTTCTCCCTCTCTCACTCTCACTGCTTGTGTTCCCTCTCTGGCTGTGTTTCTCTATGTTAAATAAATAAAATCTTTATTAGAAAAATTCTAAGAAAAAAATCAATGTACAGAAATCTGTTGCATTTCCATATATCCATAATGAAGCAGCAGAAAGAGAAATTAAGAAAACAAGCCTGGGGCATCTGGGTGGCTCAGTTGGTTGAGCGACTGCTTTCGGCTCGGGTCATGATCCTGGAGACCCGGGATCGAGCCCCACATCAGGCTTCCCGCTCCGCAGGGAGGCCTGTTTCTCCCTCTCTCAGTCCCTCTGCTTGTGTTCCCTCTCTGGCTGTGTTTCTCTCTGTCAAATAAATAAATAAAATCTTTAAAAAAAAAAAAAAAAAAAAAAAAAAAAAAAAAAAAAAAAAAAAAAAAAAAAAAAAGAAAACAAGCCTATGTACAATTCCATCAAAAATAGTAAAATACCTAGGAATAAACCTAACCAAAGAGGTGAAAGACAAATACTTTGAAAACTTTAAAAAGTGATTAAAGAAATTGAAGACAACACAAAGAAATGGAAAGACATTCCTTCTCATGGATTAGAAAATAAATATTGTTAAAATGTCTGTACTACCCAAAGCAATCTACACATTTAATGTAACCCTTATCACAATACAAATAGCATTTTTCACAGAACTAAAAGAAACAATCCTACGATTTGTGTGGAACCACAAAAAGACCCTGAATAGCCAAAGCAACCTTGAAAAAGAAGAGCAAAGCTGAAAGCTTCACAATTCTGGACTTCATGTTATATTCCAAAGCTATAGTAATCAAAACAGTATGGTACTGGCACAAAAATAGGCCCATAGATTAACAGATCAGAAAAAACAAAACAAAACAGAAATAAAACCATAATTTTATGGCCAATTAATCTTTTACAAAGCAGGAAAGCATATCCAAAGGGAAAAAGACAATCTCTTCAACACATAGTGTTAGGAAAACTGGATGGCCATATGTAAAAGAATGAAACTGGACCACTTTTTACACGATATACAAAAATAAATTCAAAATGAATTATAGACCTAAATGTGAGACCTGAAACCATAAAAATTCTAGAAGAGAACACAAACAGTAACTTCTTTGATATTGGCTGTGGCAACATCTTTCTAGATCTGTCTCCCGAGGCAAGAGAAAGAAAAATAAACTATTGGGACCTCACCAAAATAAAAAGCTTCTGCAGAGAGAAGGAAACAATCAACAAAACTAAAAAGCAATGTACTGAATGGGAGAAGGTACCTGCAAGTGAAATACCTGATAAGGGGCATTTGGGTGGCTCAGTTGGTTAAGTGACTGACTTTGGCTCAGGTTGTGATCCTGGAGTCCCAGGATTGAGTCCTGCATTGGGCTCCCAGCTCCACAGGGAGCCTGCTTCCCCATCTGACCTTCTCCCCTCTCATGCTCTCTCTCACTCTTTTCTCTCTCAAATAAATAAATAAAATATTTTTAAAAAGAAATATCTGATAAAGGGTTAGTATCCAAAATATATGAAGAACTTATAAAACTAGATACCCAAGAAACAAATATAATCCAGTTTAAGAATGGACAAAATATAGGAACAATTTCTTCTTCAAAGAAGACATACGGATGGCCAACAGACACATGAAAAGATGTTCAAGATCACTCATCATCAGGAAAGTAGAAATCAAAACCACAATGAAATATCACCTTGCACCGGTCAGAATGGCTAATATCAAAAACACAAGAAACAACCGGTGTTAGCAAGGATGTGGAGAAAAAAGGAACACTCAGGCATGTTGATGGGAATGCAAACTGGTATAGCCACCATGAAAAACAGTATGGAGTTTCCTCAAAAAGTTAAAACTAGAATTACACTATGATCCAGCAATCACACTACTAGGTAGCCACCCAAAGAACACAAGAACACTGGCAGTGCCTGGGTGGCTCAGTGGGTCAAGTGTCTGCCTTTGGCTCAGGTCACGATCCCAGGGCCCTAGGATCAAGGCCCACGGCAGGCTCTCTGCTTAGTGGGAGCCTGCTTCTCCCTCCCCCTGTTGATCCTCCTGCTTGTACTCTCTCCCTCTTTCAAATAAATAAATAAAACCTTAAAAAAAAGAGAGAATTAGAACATTAATTCAAAGGGATACATATACCCCTATGTTTATAGCAACATTATTAACAATAGCCAAGATATGGAAGCAGTCCAAGTATGCACTGATTGATGAATGGATAAAGAAGAGGTGGCATATATATATGTGTGTATATATGTGTGTGCGTGTGTTATTCAGCCATAAAAAGGAATGAAATCTTGCCATTAGCAATGACACGGATGGAGCTAGAGAGTAGAATGCTAAGCAAAGTCAGTCAGTCAGAGAAAGACAAATATATGTTTTCAGTCATATGTGGAATTTAAGAAACAAAACAAGCAAAGGGGAAAAAATAAGAAAGCGAGAGAGGGGTGCCTGGGTGGCTCAGTTGGTTAAGTGTCTGACTCTTGATTTTGGCTCAGGTCAGGATCTGAGAGTCATGAGATCAAGACTTGCATCTCTGCACTCAGTGCAGTGTCTTCTTGAGATTCTGTCTCCCTCTGCCTCCCCCCCCCGACTCTCTAAATAAATAAAATATTTTTAAAAATAAGAGAGTGAGAGACAAGCCAAGAGACAGACTCTTAACTATAGAGAACCAGCTGATGGTTACCAGAGGGAAGGTGGGTAGGGGGTGGGTCAAATAGGTGCTGGAGATGAAGGCGTGCACGTGTGAGGAGCACCAGGTGTGGTAAGGAACTGGCGAATCAGTATATTGTACACCCAAAGCTAATATAACACTGTATGTTAACTAAGTGGAGTGAAAATAAAACCTTAGAAAAAAAATCACAAACTTTGGGCCTTGCGTCATTTACCCAGCCTCCTTGTTTCTCTGAGCTACATATTTTTAAGGGAGTCAACTCTTCTGTGTCCATTTACTTCCATGGGTGTGCTAGTGACTGACTGAGACATCAAAACTAACACTTCATCTTGACCTTCCAGTCTTCTAAGCAGATTCTCAAAGGTCAGTACTTTTCTGGTGATTCATTTCTTCTTCGTTAATTTATTTTTTCCACCCAGATAACGTATTCAATAAGCATCGATTTAATGCTTAAAATGTGCCAAGCATTGAGCTAAGCATCTGGGATGCAAGATGACGAGCACAGGGCTCTGTTTTACAGGGACTCATTGTACTTAGTAGATGCTCAATAAAAGTTGCCTAATAAGTGAGTTTTCTCGGCAAGGCCATGTTAGGAAAATGAAGCTCAGGCTATACATAATGAGCACAAAGCTAGACAATCACAAAGGAGGAAGTAAGCAAGGAGTGTCTGACTCTGCATCCTGACCATATCACTGTACTTTTTTCTCCTGCTCTGTTCTTACTGGTATTTCCATTGTGTTAGTCATAAATCGACTTAAAGTTCAAGGCTTCAGGGGCACCTGGGGGGCTCAGTCCGTTGAGAGTCTACCTTCGACTTTAGTCATGATCTTGGGATCCTGGGATCGAGCCCTACATCAGGCTCCCTGCTTAGTAGGGAGTCTGTTTCTCCTTCTCCCTCTGCTCCTCCCCATCACTAGTGCTCTCTCTCAAATAAATAAAATCTTAAAAAACAAAAAAACAAAAATGACTTGGAGGTTTCAAATGTTCACACTGAGAAAGTTCTCTTCTGTATTCTACCACACCATCTCTCCTTGCTCCGAGGCAATGCTTACTGGAGGATCATCTTGCCAATTGTAGAACACTCTCCATTAATTCCATCAAAAACAAAAGCTAGCTCAGGAGAAATTTTAGTTAACAGATGATGCCAAAGTCCCTCTCAGAGAGCGAGACAAGGCCAGTCTTATCTTCGTAGCTAAGTGAGATGGTTGGCACTGAGAGCTTGCCCAGAGACACTGTCATGTACGGAGCCTAGAGGTCTGGATGCGCAGGGTACACCTGTACTGTGAGCAGACCTTGGAGGCCTCAAACTGAACAGCCTGAAACCCAGCTAATTCAGGAGCAGTAGGGCATTGCCACTAACTCTGTCCCTCACCCAACCTTCTGTTTTAACAACACCCAGTCCTGCCTGTAGAACCCTTCCCCCCCCCCACCCTCTTTTCCATTCTGAGCATAGACATGGAGTTCCAGAAGATAGGAAAATGCTTGGCCTACACTCAGGCCAGTAGAATGGAGCAGTAATTGAAGCAATTCCCAAAGGCAGTTACTAAAGAGTCAAACATTCATCACATTTCACTTTCAAACTGGTTCAGCTACCCAGGAGGCAGGGGGTCCAAGGTGACAGATGAGAAAGTTCCCTGAGTTTCAGACTAGAGACTGGAGATGCCATTTAGCTGGCCTGCTGGACACTCAGCCTGGGTGAGTGGGGTTGACCCTGGTTTCCAGCTCAAGGGACTCTGAATCTTGGCCTGCCTTTGTATATGTCCTTGGCTTCTCTCTCAAGAAAGACTCACACTTCCTTTCTTCTTGGATTCCTGATCTTTACTCCGTATTAGCGACCAGGTGTTAGGACAGAAGAAGTGTGGTTGGACCCATCTATGCGGTGCTGACCTTCTCTCTCACCCAGTAACTGAACTTCTACTTGTTCTTCTGCCATTTCTCTTGCTGATGTGTGTCAAGGACTGTCTCTCAGGCTGTTCTTTATCTGATGTCCTGTACCCCTTCCTACTACTCCCCTGGGGCACTCAAATGGAATCGTGTTGCAGTGGTACCATGAGTCATCACAAATTGGTCTGAATCAAGTTCATTAAAAAAATTAGACTTATGGAATAAAAAGAGCTTTGCTTAGGAAAAAAAATCTTTCTAATGAGAAAAAAAGTAGGGCATACAATTATACAACATAGCATAAACTTAGACTTAAGAAGATACTTAGGAGAAATAACAACCCTTAATGTATATGGGCCTAACAACACAGCCTCAAAATAATGAAGCAAAACCAATAAAACTGCACAGAGAAACTGCAAGGAGATGAATTCACTGTTATTGTTGGAGACTTCAATACCTCTCTATCAGAAATAGATCCAGCAGGCAAAATATCAGGAAGAATACAGCAGAACTCAACAGCACCATCAATCAACTGGATATAATTGACATCCATAGATTACTTCATCCAACAATAGTGGAATACATATTCTTCTTAAGCTCACATGGAACATTTACCAAGAGAGATCACATAAAACACCCTAACAGATGTCAAAGAATAGAAATCATTCAATGACTGCTCACAGACCATAACAGAATTCACTTAGAAGTCAAGAACAGGGGGGGCGCCTGGGGTGGCTCAGTTGGTTAAGTGACTGCTTTTGGCTCAGGTCATGATCCTGGAGACCCGGGATCAAACCCCACATCGGGCTTCCTGCTCGGTCGGTGGGAAGCCTGCTTCTCCCTCTTTCAGTCCCTCTGCTTGTGTTCCCTCTCTAGCTGTGTTTCCCTCTGTCAAATAAATAAATAAAATCTTAAAAAAAAAAAAAAAGAAGAAGTCAAGAACAGAAAGGTAACTAAAAAATTACCCAAATACTTAATGGTAAGCGGTACACATCTAGATAACACATGGTTGAAAGAAAAAAATCTCAAGAGAAATTTTAAAATATTTTGAACTGAATGAAAATAAAAATGTAACTTATCACAGTATGTGGGGTGCAGGGCAAAGAGCGTTGAGAGGGAAATTTATAGCACTGGATGCATATATTAGGGGGAAAAAAAGCAAAATCTAAAATCAATAATTTAAGCTTCCACCTTATGAAACTAGAGATAGAAGAGCAAATTAAATCTGATGTAAACAGGAGAAAGGAAAACATAGAATAGAAATCAATATTGAAAAAAGAAATCAATAGAGAAAATCAATAAAATCAAAGACTTGTTCTTTGAGAAGAGCAATAAAATAAATAAATCTCTGAACAGGCTATAAGAAAAAAAGGGAAAACACAAATGACTAATATCAGAATTGGAAGAAGGGACATCCCTACAGATATCACAGACTTAAAAAGAATAATAAAGGAATACTGTGAACAACTCTATGCTCACAAGCTTGATAACCTGTATGAAATGGGCCAATTTCTTGAAAGATAAAATCTGCCTAAACTCACAGGAAGAAATAGAGAGTAAGAAACCTGAATCAACAATTAATAACTTTCCAAAACAGAAAGCGCCAGGCCCATATGGATTCTACCAACATTTAAGAAAAAAATACCAATTCTCTACAATCTCTTCCAGAAGCTAGAAAGAGAGGGAGTCTTTCTTAACTCATTCTATGAGCCCAGCATTATTCTAATACCAAAACCAAAGACATTACAATAAAACTACAGGCCAATATCTCTCCTGAACATAGATGTAAAAATCCTCAACACAATATTGGCAAATAAAATCAACAATGTATAAGAAGAATTATATACCATAACCAAGGGGGATTTATCCAGGTAACATAAGCCTCATTCAATTAATGTAATCTATCATATCAACAGACTAAAGAAGAAAAATCACATGATCTTATCAATAACATAGATAGATTTAAAAAAATAGATGCAGATAAGGCATTTGACAAAATCCAACACCTAGTCATGAAAAAAACTTACAGCAAACTAGGAATAGAGGGGGAACAATCTCAATGTGATAAAGAACATCTACAGAAAACTTACAGCTAATATCATAATTAATGGTGGGAAACTACATGCTTTATTTTTTTAAGATTTTTTAATTTATTTGACAGAGAAAAACACAGCGAGAGAGGGAACACAAGCAGGGGCAGTGAGAGAGGGAGAAGCAGGTTTCTAGCTGAGCAGGGAGCCCGATGTGGGACTTGATCCCGGGTCTCCAGGATCATGACCTGAGTTGAAGGCAGTTGCTTAACCAACTGAGCCACCCAGGCACCCCGAGAAACTACATGCTTTTCACTAAGATCAGAAACCAGGCAAGGATATTTGCTTTCACCAGTCCTTTTCAACACTGTATTACAGTTACTAGCCAATCTAATAAGACAAGAAAGGGATATAAAAGTTATGCAGTTTGGGAATAAATAAATAAAACTGTCTTTGTTTGCAGATGACATGATTGTGTAGAAAATCCTAAAGAATCAACACAAAACCTCCTGGAACTGGTAGATGATTATACCAAGTTTGCAAGATGCAAGGTTAATATAATAATTCCCACCTTATCTGCAATTCCACTTTCTGTGGCCAACCAGAGTCTGGAAGCAGATGATTCTCCTTCTTATGTATGGTCAGAAGGTCTAACCATATAGCCTAACAGTACATCACAAGGCCCTATGTTATTCACCTACTTACTGGTGCAGGCATCTGCATTTTATCTCTCACGTCTTCACAAGAACAGTGAGTAGAGTACAATAAGATATTCTGAGAGAGGGGGAGACCATATTCACATATTATGTGAATATGTATAGTGACATAATTGTTTTTGAAATTATTATTGTTCCTTACCTCTTACTGTGCCTAATTTATAAATTAAATTTTACCACAGGTATGTATATATAAGAAAAAACAATATATAGAGAGTTCTATACTATCTGGTTTCAGGCAAGCAGGGTCTTGGAACATATCTCCCATGGATAAGGGGGAAGAGCTATATATAAAAGTCAATTACTTCCCTATATCTTAGTAATGCACAAATGGAATTTGAAATTAAAAATACAACTATTTAGGGGCGCCTGGGTGGCTCAGTTGGTTGAGCGACTGCCTTCGGCTCAGGTCATGATCCCGGAGACCCAGGATCGAGTCCCATATCAGGCTGCCCGCTCGGTGGGAAGCCTGCTTCTCCCTCTCTCACTCCCCCTGCTTGTGTTCCCTCTCTGGCTGTGTTTCTCTCTGTCAAATAAATAAAATCTTAAAAAAATTTTTTTTAAAATACAACTATTTAAATTAGCACCCCCCAAGAATGAAATCTTTAGGTATAAGTCTAATAAAATATGAACAAGATCTATGTGAAGAAAACTATTAAACGCTGGTGAAAGAAATGAAAGAACTGAATAAATGGAGAGATATTCCATGTTCAAGGGGAGGAAGACTTAATATATTCAAGATGTCAGCTCTTTGCAACTTGATCTATAGATTCAGTGAAATCCCAATCAAAATCCCAGCAAGTAATTTTGTGGATTAAACAAACTGATTCTAAAATTTATATGGAGAGGCAAAAGACCCAGAATAGGCAATACAATATTGAAAGGGGAGAACAAAGTTGGAGAACTGACACTACCTGACCTCAAGAGAGTGCGGTATTGATGAAGAATAGACAAATAGATCAATAGAACAGGACAGAGAACCCAGCAATAGGCCCATATAAATATCACCAAATGATCTTAGACAAAGGAACAAAAGCAATATAATGGAGAAGATAGTTTTTCAACAAATGGTTCTCCACAAGAAAAAAAAATCTAGACACAGCACTTATACCCTTCACCACACACACATGAAATAACTCAAAATGGAATAAACCTAAATGTAAAGGCAAAACTATAAAATTCCCAGAAGATAACAGGAGAGAATCTAGATGACCCTGGCTATGGCAATGACTTTTGAAATACACCAAAGCCATGGCCAATGAAAGCAACAATTGAAAATCTGGACTTCATTGAAATTAAAAACTTCTGCTCTGCAAAAGACTGTCAAGAGAATAAGAAAACAAGCCACAGAATGGTATAAAGTATTTATGAAAGGCATCTGATAAAATAATTATTATCCAGAACAAGTAAAGTACTCTTAAAACTCAACCATAAGGGCGCCTGGGTGGCTCAGAGGCTAAAGCCTCTGCCTTGGGTTCAGGTTGTGATCTCAGGTTCCTGGGATCGAGGCCTGCATTGGGCTTTCTGTTCAGTGGGGAGCCTGCTTCCTCCTCTCTCTCTGCCTGCCTCTCTACCTACTTGTGATCTCTCTCTCTGTCAAATAAATAAATAAAATCTTAAAAAAAAAACCCTCAACAATAAGATGAGTCCCCCTTTTAAAAAGGGACAAAATAGGGGCACCTGGGTGGCTCAGTCTGTTAGCCATTTGCCATTGGTACAGGTCATGATCCCAGAGTCCTGGGATCGAGTCCCGTATCAGGCTCCCTATTCAGTGGGGAGCCTGCTTCTCCCTCTCTCTCTGCTACTCCCCCTGCTTGTGTGTCCTCTCTCTCTCTGTGTCAAATAAATAAATAAAATCTTTAAAAAAATAAAATAAAATGGACAAAATATCTGAATAGACACCTCCCCAAAGAAGATACACAAATGGAAAATGGACATATGAAAAGATGCTCCATATTACATCATTAGGGAATTGAAAATTAAAACAACAGTGAGATATGACTACATACCTATTAGAATGGCAAAAATCCCAAACAACACCAAATGTTAGTGAGGATGTGGAAGCAACAGGAACTCTCTCTCATTGTTAAGTACAGCCGCTATGAAAGACAGTTTGGCAATTTCCCACAAAACAAAATATACTCTTACCACATGATCCAGCAATTGTGCTTCGTGGTGTTTACTCAAATGAGTTGAAAACTTATGTCACGCAAAAACCAGCACACCGATGTTTACAGCAGCTTTGTTCATAATTGCCAAGACTAGAAGCAACCAACATGTCCTTCAGTGGGTGACTGGATAAGTAAGCTGTGGTACATCTAGACAATGGAATACTATTCAGGGCTAAAAAGAAATGAGCTACCAAGCCATGAAAAGACATGGAGGAAACATAAGTGAACATTACTACATGAAAGAAGCAAATCTGAAAACGTTACACACTGTATGATTCCAACTGTATGACATTCTGAAAAAGGGAAAACTGTGGAGACATTAGGAAGTTCTGAGGTTGTGGAAGGGAGGGGTGAATAGGTGGGGCAGAGGAATTTTAGGGCGGTGGGACTATTCTGTATGATACTATAATAATGGATACATGTTGTTATGTATTTTTCAAGACCCATGGAATGTACAACTCATTCAGAAGAGTGACCCCCTAAAATAAACTGTGGACTTTAAGTGATAATGACGCATTGAAATTCGTTCACTGATTGTATCAAATATACCACTATCGTCCAAGTGCATCAATAGTGGGGCAGGCTGTGCCTAAATGGGGGTAGAGGAAATAGGGGAACCCTCTGTGCCTTTGTCTCAATTTAGCTGTGAACCTAAAACTTCTCTAAAAAATAAAACCTATTCAAAAACAAACACACACACAAAAACCCCAAACACCAAAAGAAGCAGGGCTTAAAACAGTATAGTATATACTATTTTATAATATAATATAATATATATAATATAATATAATATAATATAATATAATATAATATAATATAATATAATATAATATCTTGGGCTGGAGGGAAAGACACTGAAATGTTAACAGTGACTCTCGCTGGCTGGTGACATTATTGCTTACTTTTATTTTATATTTTGTTTTTGTCTTTCCACATTTTCTATAAAGAGCTTACTTAGAACAAACAGATGGTTGCCAGAGGAGAGGGGGTAGGGAGATGGGCAAAATGGGTTAAGGGGAGTAGGAGATATGGGCTTCCAGTGACGGAATGAATAAGTCATGGGAATAAAATCACAGCATAGGGGATACGGTCAATGGTATTGTAGTAGGGTTGTGTGGGGACAGCAGCTATACTTGTGAGCCCAGCACAAAACACACACAAGGAGAATCACTATGTTGTACACACTTGAAACTAATGTGACATTGCCTATCAAATATATTCAGATTAAAACATTTAAGAGGGGCGCCTGGGTGGCTCAGAGGGTTAAGCCTCTGCCTTCAGCTCAGGTCATGATCTCAGGGTCCTGGGATCTAGTCCCATGTCGCTCTGCTCAGCAGGGAGCCTGCTTCCCCTTCTCTCTGTCTATCTGTGATCTCTCTCTCTGTCAAATAAATAAAATCTTTTTTTTAAATTTTAAGAAAAATGACCATATTTATTTTTAAATAAGAAAAAGAAAAGAAAAGAAAGCACGCAGACTTTGGACTCAACTAAATTTGGGCTAGGCTCCAACCCTTAGCAGCCATGCGACCCAGCAAGGCACTTAGCATTGTAAACTTCAGGTTCTGGATCTCGAAATGAGGCTAATGAAAACGAGCCCACAGTGGAGTGTGTGTGAGAATGAAACTACGCAAGGAGTAGGAATGCACAAGGCGCCTCGAGGATGTTCAGTATGGATTAATTTCTGAGCCCTTGAAGGATATTTGGGTATTTACGGGTTCCAAGAAGATTCTTTTGAGCACACACAAGGCCTTTTGTTCATTCTTCGCCCTTTCACATCCTGACATTCCTGCTGAAACAAAGAAGCCAAGGGCAGCCCACCCCCACATCCACCAAGCCCCCTTCATGTTGGAGGAGAGAAGGGAGCCCTAGACAGGAAGCCGTGTAAACATTACTATTTTGAAAACCCCACAGAGTGCAAGGCTCTGGAACTAGCTGGTATTTGTTCTTTCTCTCCCTCTGCTATCCTTTAAGTGTGTTCTGTTTTCCCCTCACGGCCTGAGGGAAAGGCCAAGGGTATGTGGCACCCCAAAATAGCTTCAGGGCCAGAGTCTTACATGAGGATTTGGATCCGGAAACGTTTTTGAGAGACAAGGAGGAGACTGTTGCAGGCAAGGGACAGTGAGGAAGGGTGCCCAGAGCCACAGGAGAATGGGAACAAAGGACTTAGTCTCCTGACAAGCCTGGACCAAATTAGGCGACATCAGGGGAGCCCTGAGCAGAAAACCTCCACCCCCTCCAGCTAAGAGTGAGGTGTGATGCATGAAAGGAAGGGGAACTGAAGGGAAGGAAGGGACTTAGGTTCTTATTCACACTCAGTTTTGCTCTGAAGCATTCCAAACATGGTGGGAACCAAGCCTGTCTGGAAAGGATTATTATCTGAGGACAGCATGATGGAGGAAACAGCCGGGAGGGAGCTGGGGTGATGGCTGATGGTTCAAGAGACCATTCTGGCATGGAGATAAGTTGA
>PITA01001520.1:0-42470 GCA_004023965.1 Spilogale gracilis | reverse complement strand
TGGGCCCATTTTTTCCTGAACTCTCAAATTTTCACTGGCAGGAGAACATTTTAAAAGCTAAGAAAATCTGATTTAAAACTACCAATGACAGTCCCATACCAAAGCTAATTGTGGAAGGAGTGCAGCAAGAGGTGATGACAGAATTCTATAGGCACCTTTAAAAATATATTTTGGGGGGTGCCTGGGTGGCTCAGAGGGTCAAGCCTCTGCCTTCGGCTCAGGTCCTGATTTCAGGGTCCTGGGATCGAGTCCTACATCGAGCTCTCTGCTCAGTGGGGAGCCTGCTTCCTCCTCTTTCTCTGCCTGCCTCTCTGCCTACTTGTGATTTCTCTCTGTCAAATAAATAAATAAAATCTTTAAAAAAATAAGTAAAATTGGGGCATCTGGGTGGCTCAGTTGGTTGGGTGACTGCCTTTAGCTCAGGTCATGATCCCGCACACCCAGGATCGAGCCCTGCATTGGGCTCCCTGCTCGGTGGGAAGCCTGCTTCTCCCTCTCTCACTCCCCCTGCTTGTGTTCCCTCTCTAGCTGGGTTTCTCTCTGTCAAATAAATAAATAAAATCTTTAAAATAAATAAATAAATAAATAAATAAAAACATATATACATATATTTTTAGAGACTTAGTTATTTGAGAGAGAGCGAGCGAGCAGGGAGAGGGGTGGAGGGAGAAGCTGATTCCCTGCTGAGGGTGGGCCCGGTGTGGGGCTCGATCCCAGAACCCAGAGATCACGACCTGAGACAAAGGCAGATGCCTAACCACCCAGGAGTTCCTATAGGCACCTCTCAATGATAAACTTGACCCTTTTGCTTTGTCACCTTATGTGCCTCCAATCAAATTGCTCACGGTCATGTGGGTTCTTGCTCTGCCTGCCGGATAAGCCAGTTCCCGGAGCGGAGGTGAAGGGGGGTGTGGCAAATGCACACTCAGCGTCACCCACACACATTCACCAGCCACCCTGAGGGTATGAAGGGGTAGAGGACTCATGGACCCCTTATGCTATGCTCTTGGGAAAGAGAAGGTGTTTTGATAGTTTGAATGGACAGTATGTGGAGGACACCACTGAGAGGTAGATGGGTCATCTCGAAGCTTCGTGGTTTACTCTGCTGTAGGCTCCCTCTTTGACTTCCAGACTCTACATCGACTCACAAAACTGTCATTCTGGAGGAGTAAGCAGGGCCTTTCTTTGCACTTGCTGTTCCCTCTGCTGTTAATGCCTTTCTCCCTATCACAACAAGGCTCACCCCTAAACCCCCACCTTCAGGCTTTTGCTCAGATGTCATCTACACAGCAACACCTTGTTAGGGTTTGAACTGTGTCCCCATAAAAGATGTTGATGTCCTAACCTCCAGTACCTATGAATATGACCTGATTTGGGAATGTGGTGTTTACAGGCAATCAAGGTAAGGGTCATTAAAGTGGACCCCGAATCTAATATGGCTGGGGGTATTTTAAAAAATATTTTATTTATTTATTTGACAGAAATCACAAGCAGGGGGAGCATCACCAGAGGGAAAGGGACAAGCAGGCTCCCCGCCAAGCAGGGAGCCCCATGTGGGGCTTGATCCCAACACCTGGGATCATGACCTGAGCCAAAGGCAACGCTTAACCAACTGAGCCACTCAGACGCCCCATGGCAGGTGTTCTTATAGAAAGGGGAAATTTAGACACAGAGACAGACACACACAAAGAGAAGATGCTGTGAAGACCCAGAGAGAAGATAGCAGAGGTTTCCGGAAGCCAGGAGACAGATGTGGAGCCAGGCCTCCTGCACCATTGTTGGAAGGAATACGCCCGGCCAACATTGTGATTTCACATTTCTGTGAGAAAATCAATTTCTGTTATTTAAGCCACTAAGTCACTTATTCCAGCAGTCCCAGAGAACTCCCACACCTTCTGTCACCCACACTATTTAAAATTGCACTCCCCATACCTTTCTCTCCAGAGTACTTGTGACTGTCCAGCATACTATATGTTTAGCTCTTTCCTTATGTGCTCACGTGTTTGTTTATAGTCTATCTCAGCTAGAATGTAAGCCCTAGGAAGGTGGCAATTTTTGTGCATAGTGTTCATGTATTCTTAACGCCGAGAGTCGGTCCTGCTGAGGGGTCTGTGTGGCCCAGTGTACGTGCCTTTTCGATGTTGGTGCTCCAACTTGGTTAATACTCTGAATGCTCACTTTTCATAATAAAAATGGTTGACTTTTCTGGTAGAGTTCTTAAGAGACCCACTGAATGTTAGAAGCTTTCCTCAGTGAGCATAACAAATCCCCAGCTGTATTAATCAGGAATTTGGGTTGCAGGTGCAGAAAATTCAACCCCGACTGGTTAACACAATGGAGGAATTTACTGGCTCATACAACTTAAAAAGCCCAGAGATCTGGTGTTTTCAGGCAAACCTGGATCCCAGGCTCAGGAATCTCAACAATGGTCCAGTTTATTTTCAGATCTTTCTCTGCCTTCCACACCGCCTGTTCTATCTCAAGGGCAGCTTCTCGGTCATCATAAGATGACGACCAGCAACTCTCACGGACTTTTCTCATTCATGGCCAGGCACAAAGGAGTGTCTCTGCGCATCACGTCCATAGAAGGTGAAAAAGGTTTCTTTCCTTACAATCTCTAGCAAATGTCCCCTCATCTTGCATTTCACTGGCCTAGAGTGGGGTACTTGCCCATCTTTGACCAATCACTGTGGCCAACAGTGGTGATTGCTTTAAGTGAAACTGGACTTGTCCATTGTGATAGTTAACTTGACCGGGACTGGGGGCTCCCAGACATTTGGTTAAACGTTATTCTGGGTGTGTGTATGATGATGTTTCTGGATGAGAGTAACATATGAATCAGTAGGCTGGATAAAACAGATTACCCTCAAAAAAAAAAAACAGATTACCCTCCCCAGTGTGGTTGAGTCTCATCCAATGTTGGAGGCTCGACTAAAATAAAACGTATAAGGAAGAATTTCTCTCTACCTGATTTCAAGTTGGGATACTGGTTTCTTCCTTTATGCAGAATGGAACTTACACCATCAGCTCCCTTAGTTCCCCAGCTTGCAGACAGCAGACTGTGGGATTTCTCAGCCTCCATAATCACATGAGCTGCTTCTTTATTAATCTCTCTCTCTCTCTCTCTGTCAGTTCTGCTTCTCTGCTGAACCCTAACTAATACACTCCTGGAGCCAAAGAGTAGGGTCAGATTTTCCCAAAGGACACTGACTGCTTGAGCAAGGAATGGATGCCTAATGAGGACTGGGATTCATTTTTTTTTTTTAAATAAAGATTTATTTATTTACTTTAGAGAATGAAAGAGAGAGAGGAAGCATGAGAGGAGGTAGGGGGAGAGGGAGACAGAGAGACAGACTCTCAAGCAGTCTCCACTGTGAGTGTGGAGCCCTACGCGAAGCTCAATCTCACCACCCTAAGATCATGACCTGAGCCAAAACCAAGAGTCAGATGCTCAATCAAATGAGCCACCTAGATGCCCTGAAAATTGGGATTTCTTTCTTTTTTTTTCTTTTTAAAGATTTCATTTATTTATTTGAAAGAGAGGGAACAGAAGCAGGGGGAGGGGAGAGGGAGAAGCAGACTCCCCACTGAGTGCAGAGCCCTACATGGGGCTCGATTCCAGAACCCTGAGATCATGACCTGAGCCCAAGTCAGACACTTAACCCAGGCACCAGAGAACGGGGATTTTTGATTAAAAGGAACGGTGAAAAAAGCAAGTAGAGAAAAAGAACAAGCGTGCACTCCACTTGAGTTTATCCTGTCTTGAGTAGCAGACCAGGTCTAGTACTTACATCCTTACATTCCATTCTGCCTCTTACTAGTTACTGCTGATAATGGGCAACTCATTGAGCTAGGTAACCTGAGAAAGTAACAGCCCAGAAGAAACCAGAGATTTAGCATGAGGCAGAAGGCACGCACAAATAGCTAGAGTGGAACACGGCATGTAATATCTGCCATCACAGGGAAGTAAGGAGGGCCCTGTTGCTGGTTGAAAATGTCCCATGGAGCCACATGCTGCCTCCTTCCTCAGCAGGGCCGCACACCACGGTTTGCTCTGTGTGCCGAGAATCCTTAGCCCATGGACAGTGGGTCTCACAGAAACAGCACATTGCACAATCTTTCCTTAAAGTTAACATGTGAGAATGAACTAATATGGAGAAAATGTAAATCTCTTATGTCCAGGACTCTTACCACATTCTTTAGAAAAACCAAGGCTTAACTGAGTAGTGTATTATTCAGAGTTAAGTTTTAAAATGTGCCCTTGAGCCTCCAGGAAATATTCCTGAAATATTTTTCCCTACATGGGATAATGTCTATTGAGAACCTTTCTTCCCTTTCTTAGTCCTAAAATAGTTTACTTTTTTCACATCTCTATGCTCAATACCAAAGAAGGGGCATAATTATTTTGTTCTGAATTTAATGGATTGTGGTTTTAAAAATATCTAGCTGGTGCCTAGGGCACAATAGGTCCTCCATAAATGCTTGTTAAACCGGGGTCTACAGCCGTAAACAATGATCATCTCTGTCTCCTCTTGATGCAACACCTGATTTCAAGGTCCCCTTAGCTAAAGGATCCCTTGTGCTATTTAAATGGAAATTACTCTTCTCCTCACTGGGCTCCTGCTCTTGGGCACCTCATATTAATTCATGTCCTCATCAAGGGTCGCAGACTCAAATAGCAACAGGCGACAAGGAGGCAACCAGGACAGTAAGGCAGTTACGATCGGTTTTCCATGGGTAGTCAAATACCAGTCTTGACACTGTAGTCCTGAAGTTTTTAGCAAGCCCTCCCCCCCAAACAGAGATGATTCAACACAATAATGAGAAATTATTAACCTATTGAAAATGTTATGGAGAGACAGGAATGAGCATTTGAATGATAAGAGCAGAAACAACCACATTCTCCATTTCCCCTAGAAGATCTTCTCCACCCCCATCTACCTCGCTTCTCTGCCTTCTCTTTCCCACACAGGCTCTATATGGATAGTGCAGGTTCCGAAATAAAGCAAGGACAGAACTTGACTTTGTGAGGCGCACACGCCCAGCTTTCTTCCTCACCCAGGAGGAAGAAAGTGTGGTGAACACTCCGCATATTCACCATGCTGAGAGCCAGAGATCACGGGAAAGGGCCAAGCAGGCTGGCCACCCGTCGGATGTTTTCTCTTCCCAAGAGTGTGGTTTACACGTGGAGTGAACGCTTTGAGTACAGGATGGAAGAAGTATTTAAGAGACTCCAGAATGGAAATTCTGACTATCTCCACACCTTCTTAGAATTATTTGCCTCAAGAGAGTCCTAAAAGGAGTTCTCCAAGGACCATTAAACATTTGACTGGCACAGAGCAGATGCCCTTCCCTCACTCTAGAGGCTGCCCTGTTAACTTCCGGGAGAGGGGCTCAGTCCACTCACAGCCCGAGGGGTCCTTTATGGTAAAGCCAGGCTATTAGGAGATATCCTTTGGTGAAGAGCATCTAAAAATAATGGATAAAGGCGCCTGGGGGCTCAGTCGTTAAAGGTCTGCCTTGGCTCAGGGCATGATCCTAGAGTCTGGAGATCAAGCCCCACATCGGGCTCCCTGCTCGGCGGGAACCTGTCTCTCCCTCTCTCACTCCCCCTGCTTGTGTTCCCTCTCTCGCTGTGTTTCTCTCTGTCTAAATAAATAAATAAATAAATAAATAATAAAATCTTTAAAAATAACGAATTAAAAAGTTTTAAGATCTTCATAACAGCATCACATTGCTGATGAGCTAGAGAAGAAATACCAGGCCAAAAGCTAAGAAAATCCACAGGGAAGCAGGGCACTCGGAATGACTTCTGTCCTAATGGTATTTGCCAGGCTGGTCTGACACCCTAAGCATGGGTTTTCACAGACTCTTGGGATAGACACTAGTCCACCGTCCTCTAAACATCACGATTTAATGGAAGCCTTCTCATGATGTGGGACTCTCCACATTGAAGCCACCTTCCTGCTTTCACCCCGCCAGGGAGTGCGGGGAGATCTAACCAGACCAGAAGGAGCAAGGGAGAAAACTGAAACTGACAAAAAGTTGTAACTACAGGTACTTACTGCTGTGGATTCAGAAGACCTGAGTGGTCTAAGAAATCTTAAATCCTGAATGAAGTTTAAAGAGGTTGCAGACCGGAGTGTACCCACCTGTGTAAAAGAAGCAGATTCAAATTCCCCTTGAAGAAGGGCACCTTCATTTTAGACCACAGAATAGCTCCATAGATAATTTTCTAAGGGCAGTGCACAGCATATAATTAAAAATACTCAAGTACACAGGAAACCAATAGAAGTAACTAAGGGTCACAGAAAGAGGTGACCCTTTGTAGGTGTTAGATTATTGAATTAGCAATTATAAATTACAAAGCATCCATGCTTAGTACTTAAAATAAAATTTATAAATATCTTTATGGTGGGGTGCCTGGATGGCTCAGTTGGTTAAGCATCTGTCTTCAGCTTAGGTCATGATCTCAGGGTCCTGGGATTGAGCCCCACATTGGGCTCCCTGCTCAGTGAGGTGTCTGCTTCTTTCTCCTTCTCCCTCTTCCCCTCCCCCTGCTCATGCCCTCTCTCTTTCTCTCAAGTAAATAAAATAAAATAAAATAGAAATATTTGCATGGAATGGTAAACTACAGAAAGTGTCAGTGGACTTAAAAAATAACGAACTTTAATTTTTAATCAAAATTAAAAACTCAGAAGATCAGTTAAACACAATTAGAGAAACAATTAGTGACAGAGTGAAATAATTTTTTCTAAATACAACACAGAATCAGAAGATGAAAACCAGGAAAGAGCGGTTGAGAGACATGCAGGAGAATGTTAAATAGGAATTCCAGAAAGAGGGAGAGGGGAAAAAAAAAACCATTAGGCAATATTTAAAGTCACGATAACTAAATATTTTCAGAATTGCCAATTACTTCTTCAGACATTTGGGAAACACATCAAATCCCAAACAGGATAAGTAAAACATACTTAGGCACATCATAGTGAAGTTGTAGAAAACTAAAGATAAGGAGAAAAATCTTAAAAGTAGCCAGAAAAAAAAGAGAGAGAAAGAGAGAGAAGTTTGCCTTTAAAGGAACAGCAGATTTACTGACAACAGATTTTCAACAGCAAACAATGGAAGCTAGAAAACCAGTGAGAGAGCTTCAGTGCACGGAGGGAAAGAATTTGCCTACCGAGAATTTGTCTACCCAGTGCGGGGGAAAAGTCTTTCAAGAATAAGGACAAAATAAATATTCCAGAGAACGAAACATGGTTAGTTCATCACTAACAAAAGCTCCTAAAGGAAATCCTAGAGGATATACCTGAGGCAGAAGAACAAAATAGAAAATAAATAAAAGACCCTATATGGAATGTTTGAGATACAAAAAAGAGTGAAGAGCAAAGCGAATGGCAGAGGCAAATGAACAACTGACAATATAAATTCATAATTCTGGGTTGTGTTTTAAAGATTGATTTAAAATATATGAAAAAGATCAACATATAAGTAGGTAAGGATGAATGGAGTTTAAGCATTCTGAGGTTTTTCTATTGCCTGGGAAGAGAGTAAAGATATTAACTTAGACTTTGGTAGGTTACGGGTGCAAGTTGGAATTTTTCTGGAATAATTACCAGAAGAGTAGAAGCAGAGGGCATATAACTTCCAAATTAGTGTGTGTCAGAGAGATGGAATAATTTAAGACTCTCAGTGAAACCAAAAGAAGGACACATGGTATAAGCATGCAAGATGACCCCATTTTCATCTAGTTTTGAGATATGTTAAAGACATGAAAAGAGGAGACTGGCCAATGAAAATGATTCTGCCACAAAGAGTAAAGGCTCTTGACTCCAGCTGTACTAATTAGATTCTCTCACAGGAACTTGAAAACATGAAGAGAGATGACAAGTAAATAGGGCTAAAGCACATGATAGCAGCAGCCCCAAAGATATTCATAAGCTCTGGCCCCTGAGGTCCATGGGGGAGGAGGTCCCTGGTCCCTGTTCCCCTTTCTCAAGGCCTAGCTGGTCAGCTCTTCCTCATTGTGAGCTCTCCCACATGCCCTTACTACATCCTGCTACCAATCCCTTCCCCCACACCCTCCTTTTCTTTCTTGCCCAATTGGCCTTGATTCACTTGAAACAAAAGAAACCTAACTGAGGCCAAGAACCATTGTGGTTCAGGCCAGAAGTATCTTCACTCTGTTACACAAATATCCAAATGTTTGGCATGGAGGGTGAGTTGTCTTCTTAGGAACAATAATCTAAGATGCAGCTGGGGTCTTTAACTTACATCAAATACGCAAGATGAAGATTACCAGAATGTAACCCAGATCAAGGGGGCCTCCCATGGGGAGCTTTGGCTCTTACTTACATTCATTTTGAGGCCCTACTCACCACTATGTCATATCCTCTGAAACACATCTAATACTACAACACATTATTAAGAAAACTGATGTTCTAGTGAAGATTCTTTGGAGCCCATGAAAGAGGGGTCACATCCCATATGTATCTCCAAGCAGAAACGTCATCCGTTACTCCATCAGACATGTTTCCCCTTCCTACCAAAAAACCCACTTCTGCCCATTGCTTCTTTTCTCTTCTTTCTTCTCTCCAACCCAATTTTAAAAGTTCTCTTTGTTATCTTAAGAAAGTCAGGCTTTATCCAAAAACCAAAACCCTGGTAGTCAGCACAACAGCATATCCCTTGGGACTGGGGATCTTGGTTTTTTCTACCACCTTATCTGATGTGTTTTTTTAATCAATGATTGGAGTTCCTCAAGAGTGGGAACTCTATAGCACTCCTAGAACCTTGACGAATGGCCTGGCACAGTAGACTTTGCATAAAGAGTTGCTGAATAAGGGATGTCTGGGTGGCTCAGTCATTAAGCTTCTGCCTTTGGCTCAGGTCATGATCCCAGAGTCCTGGGATTGGGTCCTGCATCCCCCACCCCCATCACCACCCACAGGTGGGGGTCTCAAGTCTCAAGGACTTGAGAACCAGAGGTTCTAGGTAATTCAGTTATAACTGACTTTCAGTGGAGGTGATTTTGATAAAAGGGGATAAAATGACTACTCTGGATATTAAAGATCTCAAAGTGTGAAAAAGCTCAAAGTGACAAAAATTCCCTCATCCTGGCATACTTTCCAATCTGAGTCACAAAGCCCTGGCCATAATTCTTCATAATGAATAATGACCAACACAGGCAAAGGAAATAAAGATGCTCTCCATATAGTAAAGCCACAAATGCTGGGTTCGAGGTATAGGATGTTGGTGAAGGGGGGAGGGGGGGAGAGGGAGAAATACACAGAAGAATTTATACACCAATAAAAAGGTGTGGGAACTCTGTAGCACAAACAACAAACAAAAGGTTTGATGCTACCTTTTTTTTTGTTTGGGGCCCAATATATACACCTGGAAACTTCATCAACCCATTTTAATTGGAGGCGAGGCCTACCTAGATGAGAGGAAAGTGTGATTCTAAAGGTTGTTTAAGGAAGAATCAATTTCCTGTAAGTATATATTTTAATTGGAATTAGATTGGCCGAGTAGAACTATTAAATGCCTTACTTTAGGGGCGCCTGGGTGGCGCAGTTGGTTAAGCAGCTGCCTTCCGCTCAGGTCATGATCCCAAAGTCCTGGGATGGAGCCACACGTCCGGCTTCCTGCTCAACAACAAAGAGCCTGCTTCTCCCTCTCCGTCTGCCTGCTGCTCTACTTGTGCTCTCTCTGTATCTCTCTGTCAAATAAATAAATAAAAATCTTAAAAAAAAAAAAGTCTTACTCTAAGGGATAGGCAAGAATAACCTACAGTTATTTTAATCACGGTTAAAATGACAAAGAACTACCCTAAGTGATTGACTCTTTGTGGCACTACTGCATAATTCTTATCAATTAATATAAATATTAACAACACGTGTTTGTTATCAAGTTATTGGACACAAGCCTGCTATAATTCTTGGGCTGTCTGCCTGGCTCCTGACGATTCCTCTTTTCTAAAAATGGCTCCGGAACTCAGGAGTGAGCTCCAAATAGACGGAGTCGGCCAATCCTCTGGCCATTGCTGATTGGGCCAGGGCCAGATACTTGGACCCAGGCTGGACCAATCAGTCCTTCTCTAAGATTTATTTCAAACTGAAACTTGAATCTAAGCTCTCTTTGCAGGTGGAAGCCTCCGCGGGAATCTCGCAAGTTTTCAGCGCCGCGTGGAGACATCTTGACTGCAGCAGGAGAACCGATCCAACACCGAGAGAAAAGACGTAGAGCTTGTGTGCGGTTCAATTCAGGTCCTTAGTTCTAGTCGTCCCAGAGGCCCCCCTGTTTCCTTGTACTTCCTACTGCTGTGTGATCTGCCCTATGTGTTTCTCTAATAATTTCTCTTTTTTGCCCGTTAGCGATGTTCCTGCCATTTGTCATAGAAGCATCTGGAATAGCCCAACAGTATGTCACGTGCTGTGTCGCCAGGGGGTTTTACCCTGAAGGAGCTTGTAGCTTTGTGTGTCAGCCATGACACGGGCTAGACAGTTATAACTGTTGC
The DNA here is from genome assembly GCA_004023965.1 of Spilogale gracilis. Lineage (NCBI taxonomy): Eukaryota > Metazoa > Chordata > Mammalia > Carnivora > Mephitidae > Spilogale > Spilogale gracilis. The sequence continues at coordinate 31,951 of PITA01001520.1, read as the reverse complement.
AAGAGCCTTCAAAAGCTATAAGAAAGCCGTGGTGGGAGACATCTCTTACAGGCGGAGGGTTTAGGGACAACTTCTTGTCTGAGATGGCCTTTGAGCTTCCCTCTGAGTTAAGATAAGATTTGATCTTGCGGCAAGTGAGGTAGAGAAGGCCCCTGAGACAAGGAAAATGACAGGAGCAAAGATTTAGTTGTCAGACAAAATGGGGGTATGCATGGAAAACAGCCACACCTGGCAGGTCAAAGCCTTTAGCAACAATGGGGGAAACCTGAAGACTTTTAAGCAAGAGAGGAATGTGGTCTTTGGAATAATACCTCAACACTGAGTTGGAATGGGGGAAAGGATGGGGTTGTGCAGTCAGGAGCTTATTGCAGTGTTCTGAGCTGAAAAAAGTAAATAAGAAGGATCTCAGGAGAACAGGTGGCAGAGATGGGCAGGAACCCAGGGAATGAAGTGAAGGCTGCAAGAGGCTCCGTGAGGCGTAGGAGAAGGAGTCCAAAGCGAGTAAAGCACTGCAAAGAGCTGCCAAAGTCTTCCCTGAGGTTAAATAATAGGAAAGGAAATGAAAATCAGTGACCAACCTCTTCAATGGGCTCTCAGCAGAGTAATGAACATGCAGGTTCACCCTGAGTGGGGACCTCATGAAGTCTGTGAAAGGGAAACCCAGAAGCAATGCTGCAGGGAGAACCTTACAGACAAGCTTGAGACTGGGAACAGCCCACCCAGGGGATTGCACGGCTTGAAAGCGGGAGTCACACCTGGGCTAAGGATGCAAATAAAACCAGGAAGACACTCAGAAAACAGTGAGAAGGGAAGTGATAGGATCATTGGTTTAGTAGCATCAAGGGAATGTGGGATCTTGGAGAGCTGAAAGGAGAATTCAGTCCTCTAGAATGGGAGGGGGTGGAGGGCTGGGGGGAGTGGCTGGATTCATTCTGTACGATGATCTTTAGTGTCCTGATAACATAAAATTAGTGGAGATAAAGGTCTCCAGACCTAAGAAGGCCAAGGAACTTAAGAGGCTATCTTTAGATGTTTCTAGAAGGGGGAGGAGCAAGAGACTAGGACATGTGAAAACCATCCTAGACATTGGTAGACAGGCAGGATAGGGAAAGGTGAGCAGACTAAATGGTGTGCACTTTCACAGAGCTCACTGGGAGTCACTGATGGAAGACAGAGTCAGGAAAGAGAGTTGTGGGAGAGAAGCAAGGTCCGTCAGTTTGGAATGGGGCAGGTGGGAGATGGGCGGTATGTGTTGGAATGCTGTGTGGGGAGAGGACAGTGTCGTCCTGCAGATAAAGTCATTTTTTTTTTGGAAGGTGAGGTAATGAAGGCAGCATCTGAAGTAAAGATGAAGGATATGGAATGGTTTCTTTCCAAGAGATGTCTGGTCTCCCCAGGTGCCCTGAGGAGAGCTCACACGGAGCTTTAGAGGAACGAGAATGTGGAGCGAAGATGAGCGTGGTTGATAATTGCCCACTGTGAGTTTAACAAAGTGAGAGGTAGCTCAAGACTCACATTAATGGCAAGGATACCAATCTAGGAAAAGGGATTCTCCCAAAATTCTTTTAAAGAGTATTTTCACAAGTGGGTATATATTCCCCTCCTACCCTTAAGACCTTTATTTGCTTAGGAAATCAAGTATGTGTGTTCATGGGCATTCGTGTGTGTGCACACACGCATACAAGTAACAAGGGCTTACAGGACCTTTGCTGTGTTTGGAGATAGGGGGCCCGTATCCTCCTTTTTGATCACTGCAGTAGGTGGCTGAGTGTAGAAGATTCCAGAGCAAACAGATGCTTCCCTGTCTCTCTTATTCAGTCTGCTGGAAAAACAAACACACACACAAAAGTAATGTCAGGTCTGACTAAGAGCTCGAAGTGGTAGCAAAGGTTATCTGAGGACCACCTTAGGGAGATAAGCCCATTTTCCCTTTGTGGCTTATTCTTTCCAAAGCCTCATGATCTGAAGATTATTACTCCTTTTGTCTTCTCCCTGCAGCAGGGATGTAAGATAACCCTGCTCCACAACTTTCCAAACCACACGGCAGGGCTTTAGGGGAGCCCCAGCTCCAGGGCCCCAGAGGCACCGAGTCCTGTTTGGTAATGGTAGCCTCCTACAATTAGAGAAATCCGGTACATGTCCCAGAGCTGCACCAGGAGTCCCCGAGCGCAGCACACTTCAGACCTCTCATGGCACTTGTGCCCCATGTCACTAATGGGCCAGCAGCATGTGCAATGACCAGGATTTCTATCTCTATCACCCCTTGGCTGTGTGATCTTTGGCAAGTTATTTGATTTCTCAGAGCCTTGATAGTCTCACTTGGATCACTGATGATGATCGTAGATAGACCTCATTTGTGACTAGTAATGGACAGTGAGTACCTGATTAGCATAGTATCTGCCACAGAGTGGAGAGATAGTAGTATTATTATTAGAGATTCAGTAAGCTTCCAGTGGGAAGCAGGTGGCAGGTGGGGTGAGAGCTGTCACCCAGTCGTTGAGTGGTACGAAGATAGGGTTATAGACCAGGATCACCAGGGTGGCTGTGGGAGCCCAGGTCTTTGGAGGGGAAGAGGAGCCTTATGAAGCTGGGTCGGGGGTGAGGGGTTTGGGGGTGTGTGTGCCTCCGTTGTTCTGTGTTTCTCTAACAAGGTTTCCTGTTGGCTGGACCACAGTTCTTGTATTCCCTAGAATCTGGTTAGAAATGCTGGCTCTCAGGCTCATACACCCCACCCGAGCCACCAGATTCAGAACCTGCATTTTTAGCAAGATGTCCAGGCAATTACTATGCCTGTTGGACTTCGAGAAGCCCTGCTGTTGGGACCTGGGGAGTTCTACTGACTCAATTACTTAACCAGCACAAGTTGCTTCTGGGAGTGACTGAGAGGAGCTGACGGTCAAAGAAGAAACCTCAGGGGTGGCTGTGCCTTGCCACAAAGGCCACCCATAGGGAGACAGAACTTTCTGAACATTCAGCTTTGCCTTGTGACTTGAGGACTCAGGAGAGCAGTTGAAACACTTCAGGGAAGCAAATTAACCGAGTGCAGAGAGCAGAGCGCCATAACCTGAGTCAGCCCCAACCAAGCTGGGTTTGCAAAGCGCCTGGCTGTCCTTGAAAATGAGTGTGTGTGTGTGTGTGTGTGTGTGTGTGTGTGTGAGAGAGAGAGTGTGAGTGTGTGTGAGAGTATGTGTGTGTGTGAGTGTGTTTACACGCTCGTGTGCATGTGTGTGAGAGCAATCCTCTCCCATAAAATGCATGATCAGGAAAAGGTCTGCTTTCTTTCATAAACAAAACCAGTGTGCCTGCATAAAGGGAATAGGGTGTTGTTAAGATCTCCTCCGAGGGTACAAAAGCTCTCTCCAAAGATACGGAAGGGGTTTTTCCTTTCCTGTGAAATATAACTGGTCTCTGAAGCTGCTCTCCCTTCCCTGTGACCTGTCCTCAACAGCTTTTCTTTCTGCCGTTTTTGTTTTTGTTTTTTTAAAGATTTTATTTATTTGACAGAGAGAAACACAGCCAGAGAGGGAACATAAGCAGGGGGAGTGAGAGAGGGAGAAGCAGGCTTCTCGTTGAGCAGGCAGCCTGATGCGGGGCTGGATCTCCGGTCTCCGGGATCATGACCTGAACCGGAGGCATTCGCTCAAGCAACTGAGCCACCCAGGCGCCCCTTGTTTTCTGTTTTTTGGTTTTTGTTTTTTTTAACAGAGAACATGTTTGCAGTTGACAGAGTCCCCACCCAGCACCCTGACGGAACATTGCACAAGCGGCCCAGGCCCCTGGCTGCCCCTGTGGATAAACAGGGCAGGGGACACGGGAGTGTTCCGACAGCAGCTCAGGCCTAGGGGCACCCAGATGCCCCCACAGAAGTCTTGGCCTCGTCTGGATCCGTGCTCTAGAGGGGCAAGGCCCGTGGTGCCCCACCCCGCCCCTGGATTCTGGGGCCACCCCTGTGCCCTGGGCAGAGACCTCTGCCCACATCAGCACTCCTCTGGAATCTGCCCTGTGAGTCAGGAATGTTCTTCAGATAAGGCACCAAGCAGAAGGCAGCCCTCACTCAGACTTAGGGGAGGCCAGCCCGGATCTTTATCTGGGCGCGGCAGGCAGAGGCAGGCCTGCACCTCAGACTTTGGGGCTTGAAACCCAAAAATGGTGAGGACCTGGAAATCATACACTGAATTGCGGAAGAATGTGGCCGTGGTGCTTTCTCCACCGTACCTTTGACCTGGAACTGCCAACAAGCCCTATTTCCCTGTGTAGCTCCTCCTCTGAGAATGATCCCAAGGGACTGCAGATTACTTAACAGTTATATTTAGTAAATCATGGAAGGGACTTATGGAAGTGACTAGCGGGTTCCAGCCACCTAGCCTTCCTTTGTCTTCTAGCTGGGGCCTCCCCTCCAGTTTCTTCCTGCCTGCTGACTCTTAACCCTTTCCTAGCTTGAGGATTCCCCTGCTGGCCTCAAACCTCAGGAACAGATAGAATGCGAAGGATGCAACCCAAGGGCCCAGGTCCCCAACTTCTCTCTGGCAGCCTGAAATTCTGCTTCACAAACTTCGTTCTTGGAGCAGGACTAGTTTTTATCATCCAGTGTTTCCTAATAAAATGATGCAAGTACCCTTGGGAAGGGAAATGACTCCAGCTTTTTTCTTTTATCAGCCGGCATACTGAAGAACGGGCTCACGTCATAGCTTGGGAGGAGAGAAGGCTGGCTGGAGACCGAAGGAGATGACTTCTGGCAAGAGAAGACTGATGATCTCCCTAAATCCACTCAAGGGGAGCCAAAAGAATGAAAAGGGGACTAAACCCGCAAGGACCAAGTGAACGCAAGGGAGCACAGGGGAGAGAGTGCACGACTTCACCTAAGCTGGGAATGAGAGGTCTCCATCGTGGAAACCCTACTGATTTAATCAAAATCTATGCAAGGGAGGAGGGGGTGTGCGGGCTCTGGATCTCCACCTTCCATCCTAGAAAGGCAACAGTGTCTAAAACTGAAACACGGAGAAATCACAGAGCAGGCTGCATTTTTAGAAATGCAGAGTAGGGTGCCTGGGTGGCTCAGTGGGTTAAAGCCTCTGCCTTTGGCTCAGGTCATGATCTCAGGGTCCTGGGATTGAGGCCTACATAGGGCTCTCTGCTCTGCAGGGAGCCTGCTTCTTCCTGCCTCTCTGCCTACTTGTGATTTCTCTCTCTCTCTCAGTCAAATAAATAAAATATTTTTTAAAATAACAAAAAATTAGGGGCACCTGGGTGGCTCAGTTGGTTAAGCGACTGCTTTCGGCTCAGGCCATGATCCTGGAGACCCAGGATCGAGTCCCACATCGGGCTTCTTGCTTGGCAGGAAGCCTGCTTCTCCCTCTCTCAGTTCCTCTGCTTGTGTTCCCTCTCTAGCTGTGTTTCTCTCTGTCAAATAAATAAATAAAATCTTAAAAAAAAAAATAAAAAAAAAAGAAATGCTGAGTAAATACCAGGGGGAAAACAAACAAACAAAACAAAACACATGAAAAGGATTAGAAGCCAAAAGAAAGTAGCAAGGACTCTTGCTTTCCTTTCCAATTCTACCGATGTTTGCTTTTAGATTATGTGATGCTTGTTTCTTTCTTAAAAACGCGAAAGAAAAGACATGGAGTAAAAGGGAATGCCTGGGATTTCAAGTTGCTACCCAGTGCTGGCTCCAAAGGGGTGTTCTAAACTCTGAGCCACAAGGAGACTGACTCCACCACACCCTTGAGAGGAGGGGACAGTCCGGCCAGTGCTCTTCCCGAGAAGTGTGACTGACAAGAGAATTCTCCTCTGTCCTTGAAAGGGGGCAAGTCTAGGGGGGAATCTGTGGGCCTGGTAGCTGCAGTTCCGCGGGGGCGGGGGAGGAAAGAGGGCTTGTCAAAGGCCAGCGCAGGCGGAAGAAATTTGCATCTTCATTGCTTCCCAGGGATTTTTCGCTTCCGAGTCCTCTGAAGCCAACCCACTGGCCTTCCGGGGCCTGCCCCCCTCGTCCCCGGCCGGACTGCATTTAGGGGCTCAGCGGCGGGAAGGGCCAACGCGGGCTGAGCCTCCGCGGGCTCCCCACCGGCCCCTTTTGCTCGGGCGTGTGGGGATCTCGGCGTGGGTGGGCGAGCAGGTCGTTGACGCTGCAAAACCAGCTCCTCCCACTTTTGCTTGGGCACTGCTGCCTTTGAAAGCTAGGGGGCGTAGTAAAACCTAGGACCTGGCTGCTAGGATGCCCAGACTATCTCTGCCACCCCTCAGCATCACATCCTGGGAGGAAAGCAAGTTGCAACACCGTGTGTGGGCAGGCCTGCAAAATGTATCAAATGAGAAGAAAATGAGATAGTATAAAGTACTTAGCAAAGCCCCCAAACAGCACTGGAGAAAACATTAGTTATGACTATGACAATAATTATTAGTACCTACTTTGGTCAGGAAACGTGCTAGAAACTATGATACAAGAACACTATATTCTCCTACCACAATACATGCTTTGCATTTTTAAATTAATTTTTAAAAGCCTCATAAATCCATTGTTTGATTATAAACAGATCCCCGGATTCCAGAGCTTTCTGCTTGGTAATGCATGAGAAATGAAACAGCCAGTGTTGCCTAGACAAGCTGAAAGGAGAGTTGCTAACCTTCTATTGGCTCTCTTTGTTCACAGCTAACTGGATGTTCTAGCTGCCGGTCCTTTAAGATAATATAATATTCTACTGAGCGAACCCGTCATATTTTTTATAATCATTCCCCAAGTGCTGTCTGGATTATTTATTTCTCAAATTATTTATGATGCTGTGTGAACATTTTTGTTCAAAATGTTTTTTCAATATTTAAGATGATTTCCTATGTTAGAGTCACCACGGGGAAGTATTAAAGGGGAATGAAGATTGTGAAAGACTCTTGAATTTAGTCCCGAAGAATTGTACTATTTACAGTCTCACTGAGAGTATTCCGTTTTCTTGAACTTCTGCTAACATCAAATATTATCATTTTAAAAATAATTTAATTATTTGAAAAAATGGCCTTTTAAATTTCTTAGATTGCTAGGGAGATTGAACATTTTCTTTTCTTAAGATTTTATTTATTTATTTGACAGAGAGATCACAAATAGGCAGAGAGGCAGGCAGAGAGTGAGGGAAAAACAGGCTCCCTGCTGAGCAGAGAGCCCAATGCCGGCCTCGATTCCAGGACCCTGAGATCATGACCTGAGCCGAAGGCAGAGGCTTAACCCACTGAGTCACCCAGGTGCCCGAGATCAAACATTTTCTTAAATGCCTGATAATTCGTTGTGAATTTTTTTGTTCATATCCTGAAAGCAATTGTCTCTACTTGCAACCAAATATGACAAATATAAATATTGATTATCCTGGGGTGCCTAGGTGACTGGTTAAGTGTCTGCCATCGGCTCAGGTCATGATCTGGGTTCCTGGGATCAAGCCCCCACATCCCTGCTCAATGGAGAGCCTGCTTCTCCCTTTCCTGCTCCCCCTGCTTGTGCTCTCTCTGTCAAATCAAAAATAAAATCTTTGGGCGCCTGGGTGGCTCGGTGGGTTAAGCCTCTGCTTTTGGCTCAGGTCATGATCTAAGGGTCTTGGGATCGAGCCCCGCGTCGGGCTCCTTGCTGGGCAAGGAGCCTGTTTCCTCCTCTCTCTCTGCCTACTTGTGATCTCTCTCTATCAAATAAATAAATAGTCTTTAATAAAATAAAATAAAATCTTTTAAAAAAGTACTGATTATTCTAATCCTTAACATCATTCTTTTAATTACCCTGGCTTTTTTTTTTTTTTTTTTTGCCATTTTTTTGACTCCTGTGGAAAAGTGGTAGATTGTAGAGTAAAATTTAACAATGTAGATGAAGCTGATAGACATAGTGCTGAGTCAATGCCAAAGTCAGATACAGAAAAGCACACAGTCTGGTTCCACGCAGACTTCAAGAACAGAAAGAACTAATCTCTGGCAAGAGAGTTCCTAGTAGTCTCCATGTAAGTCCTTTACAGGTACTTTGGTTGGGAGGGAGCAGGAGGAAGCATTTTAGGAACCTGAAATATATTCTTTTTTTTTTTTTTCAAAGATTTTATTTATTTATTTGACAGACAGAGTGATCACAAGTAGGCAGAGAGGCAGGCAGAGAGAGAGGAGGAAGCAGGCTTCCTGCTGAGCAGAGAGCCCCACGCGGGCCTTGATCCCATGACCCTGAGATCATGACCTGAGCTGAAGGCAGAGGCTTTAACCCACTGAGCCACCCAGGTGCCCGGAACCTGAAATATATTCTATGTCCTGATTTGTGTGATGAAGATACATATTATCATATATATATGAGATATCTATATCTATTTCAATCCTCTAAGATCAATACATTTTACTGTATCTCCATTCTCTATCTCATGTATTCATATACATGCATACACTGCTTTCTCCATAAACTGGCTCCTAGACCTTCCAGGAACAAGTGCACCTGGGTGGCTCAGTTGGTTAAGCATCTGACTTCAGTTCAGGTCAAGATCTCAGGTTCCTGGATCGGATTGAGTCATGTGTTAGGCTCCCCACTCAGTTGGGAGTCTGCTTGTCTGGCCCTCCTCCCCATTCTCTCTCTCTCTCTCTCTCTCAAATAAATAAAAAAACTTTTTAGAAAAAAACAACAAAAAAAAGAACTTCCATGAACCATCCCAGAGTCGGAGCTCTAAGGATCCTGAAGTAGCTCATGGGTTTGGAGCTCCCCTGGAGAGTTCCCCCGAGGAAGAGGCAGCAGACGGGTTCGTGGGGTTTCTCCCTGTGTGAGAAACTAAGAACAACAAAAGTCTGCTGTGAACACAGAAGAGAAAAACAGCTAGATTTTTCCCAAGGCTGTGAATCAGTTCTGAGGTATAACAAGGTCTACAAGATTCCACTGCTCACAGACCTCTGACAATATGGAGGTCTGGAGAGACTGTGACATCAGAGAAGACTAGAAATGACTGGGAAGAGAGTGGGGAACCTGGCTGTGCTGACATATTGCGGGCAGTGTTGTGTCTGGGGTGTCTGGGGTGAGGGTTTGTCTACGGAAAATCTCAGGCTGGTCTTCAGGGACCTCTCTGGGAAGGAAGGACACAAGACTCAGACACTCCTCCAGGAAGCAAGAATGAATACTTAGAATAGCAATCCCTCCCCATGCAAGATCCTCCATTAGAAGAAAAGATTCATTTTGCTGGATTTAGGCAGAGAAAGTAATTTAAATATTGTAGGGGTTTTCACTGAAAAGACTGAAATCAAGGTTAACTTAACATAGATATTCAGAAGATGTCTTCCCAAAAACATCTGGATCACCAAGACCTGGGTCTATGTCTCCTTGGCCATCAGCAATGCCGTCTTGAGTAGGTGCCTCTCACCTGGGCCTTTCCATTGTCACATGGACTACACATCTCTCAGATTTTCTCTGTCTCTTGCCATTCTATGAATTTATGCAACACATTCCTGGTGAGTATAGAAATACTTAGATGTGATGGTTACTGACTTTTTGTCCCTGGGATGGGACAAAATAATGTCTGTACTTTATAATCATAATCCAAGTTGTTCTAAAGGTCCAGTGTGGTGAAGGCAGGGACAAAGTAGTTCTGACTTCCAATGAGGTATTGGAGACCTCATACTCTTCAGTTTAACTTCTTGTCTAAGAAGAAAAGCTGAAGGGGAAATTGCATTTCTCTATGTTTTGCCTAAAATTTCTGCAATTCATTGATTCGTAGAGGTCCATCCATGGAACCAGGTTAAAAAAACCCTTGGACCTCGTGATGGGTGTTGGAATTTATTAATCTCAGATTCTATATTTCTATATTCTATATTCTTTATTATTTTATATACACAAATTAAACACTGTTGGTTAGAGGATAAATTATTACATTGTTCTTCGGCAGTATGAAAAAAAGAATCAAAATCCTTAACAATCTTTAAAAATTTTGAGATTTGGATGCGGAGAAAAAGGAACCCTCATACACTGTTGGTGGGAATACAAACTGGTACGGCCACTGTGGAAAACAGTATGGAGTTTCCTCAAAAAATTAAAAATAGAACTACCCTAGGATCCAGTAATTCTACTACTGGATATTTACCCAAATAATACAAAAACACTAATTCAAAAAGAAATATGCACCCCTATGTTTACTGTAGCATTATTTATAATAGCCAAATTATGGAAGCAGCCAAAGTGTCCATCAATGGATGAAGAAGATGTGATGTATATATACACAATGGAATATTACTCAGCCATTAGAAAAAATGAAATCTTGCCATTTGCAACAACGTGGATGGATCAGAGAGTAGAATGCTAAGTGAAATAAGACAGTTGGGAAAAGACAAATACCACGATTTCACTCAGATGTGGACTTGAAGTAACAAAACAAATGAAGGAAAAAAGAGACAAACAAAAGACCAAACATTAACTATAGAGAACAAACCGATGGTTACCAGAGAGGATGTGGGTAGGGCAAAATAGGTGAAGGGGATTAAGAGTACACGTATCTTGATGGGCATTGGGTGATGTATAGAATTGTCGAAGCACTATACTGTACCCTTTAAACTAATATGACACTGTATGTTAACTTTACAGGTTTAAAATAAATTGTTTTTAAATTTTTACATTTGTCCCAATATTCCTTTTCTGGGAAATTTACCCTAAACGTAAATGATTATGGATATGGCCAATGGCTTATCTACAAATAGTTTTATTTCTTCTTTAAAATCATAAAAAATTGAAAGTAATAGATATGTATAAAAATAATAGAGTAGTTAATGAAATTATGAAGTCTTCATATAACAGAGTACAATACAGTGATGAAAGTCATACCAAAGGTTTTCAAATTATTCCTTTTGGGAACCCTTTATAAGGTCACTGTGGGACATGGGGCAGAAGTGGAAGAATTGGAGAGCAAGTAGATAGGGTTCTGGCCTCCATAAATCTGTGTTCATCGGATAAGCTTCACTGTTCTGTGCTTTAAATATGGTGAGGTTGTGTAGGATTTTATTAGGAAAAAAGAAAGGACTATGTAGTTAAAAATTTTTTTTAAAAATACAAAGTAATAGAATATTTCATGATGTGGAAGAAAAATATACAGATAAGTGAAAAGGCAAGTCTTTAAACAGCATTATGAAATTCTAGCAAACTGAATTCAGCAGTATATTTAAAGAATTATGTACTATGACCAAATGCAATCTATCCCTGGAATTCAAGGATGGTTCAACATATGAAAATCAACCATCATTATATGACACATTAAGAGAATGAAGGGGAAAAAACCATATGAACATCTCAATTGACAGAAAAAATTGACAAAATTCAATACTCTTTCATGATAAAAAAAAGCACCCTATAATCAAACTAGTAATAAAAAGGAACTTCCTCAACATACTAAAGGCTATGTATGAAAATTCCCCAGCTAACATCACACTTAATGGTGAAAGACTGAAAGCTTTTCTCTTGACATCAGGAATAAGCTCACTTTCACCACTTCCATTTAACAAAGGACTAGACATTCTAGCCAGGGCAATCAGGCAAAAAAAAGGAAAAAAAATGTATTTGAATTTGAAAGTAAGAAGTCAAATTATCTGTGATTACAGATGACATCATCTTACATGTAGGAAACCCAAAAGGTTCTACAACAACAAAAACCCTTGTGAGAGGTGATAGACAAATTCAGCAAAATTGCATGATGTAAGTTCAACATAAAAATCAGCTGCATTTCTATATACTAGCAATGAATCTGAAAAGGAAGTTAAGAAAATGATTCCAAATGATTTCAAAAAGAATAAAATACTTAAGAATAAAGTTAAACAGGAAGGTGAACAAATTATACACTGAACACTGTAAAATACTGCTGAAAGAAATTAAAGAAGATGTAAATTAGTAGAAAGACATCCAGTACTCATCGATTGGAAGACTTAATATCATTAAGATGATAATACTACTCAAAGCAATCTATACAGTCAATGCAATCCTTATCAAAATCACAATGATGTTTTTTGTGGAAATAGAAAAATCCATCCTTAATATTCACATGGAATCTCAAGGGACCCTGAGTACCCAGAACAATTTTTAGAAAGAAGAACAAAGTTGGAGGACTCACACTCAAAACTTACTGCAAGCTGCAGTAGTGAAAACTATCTGGTATTGGGATATGACAGACATGTAGACAATAGAATGGAGAGTCCAGGAATAAGCCCTCATATCTACAGTTAATTGATTTTCCTGAAGACCAATAAATAGGTAAGAACAGTCTTTTCAGCAAATAGTGCTGGAAAACTGGCTATCCACATGCAAAAGAATAAAGTTGGACTCTACTTATACTGCATATAAAAATTCACTCAAGGGTGCCTGGGTGGCTCAGTTGGTTAAGCGACTGCCTTCGGCTCAGGTCATGATCCTGGAGACCCGGGATCGAGTCCCACATCAGGCTCCCTGCTCATCGCTCCCAGAGGCCTGCTTCTCCCTCTCTCACTCCCCCTGCTTGTGTTCCCTCTCTGGCTGTGTTTCTCTCTGTCAAATAGATAAAATCTTTAAAAAAAAAATGGGAGAAAATATATGGGGAAAAAAACCCCGATTTTTGGACATTGGAAAACAAAGAGTGCCTTGACAGTGATCTCTGAGAGAATGCAAATGAATGAAATAAGCCCTAAAATAGCCCTCCTTATTATCTGGAGAGAATTTCTAGGCCATAGCATAGGGAGAAGTAACCTAAACACAAACTGAGCTGAGGAGACAGAATTGAGAATTTGGGGAGACCAAGGCAGCGAGAATTTGCAGGGAGGGGGACTGTGAGAACAGAATTGGCTAGAGAGGGCGCTCTAGAACCTGCCAAAAGTTCTTTAGATCTCTGCTGCCTGCTAATCGTGGAAGGATAACACCGGAAGCTGGGGGAAGTTGATAGAAGAGTTCTTTTTCTTATTCTCGAATCTTCTCTGCAAGTTTGAAATTGTTTCGAAATAGAAAGGTGTTTTGGGGCACCTCGGTGGTGGAGTCCCTTAGGCGTCTGACCCTCAGTTTGGGTTCAGGTTGTGATCTCAGGGGGTGAGATCGAGCCCCACGTCGAGTCTCTTGCACTGAGCTGGAAGTCTGCTTCAGTTTCTCTTTCCCTCTGCCCCTCTGCAACCTCCCCTCAAACATAAAAAAAAATAGATCTTAAAAAAAAAAAAGAAAGGTGTTTTAGGCAAAGGGATGTTAAATAGTGTATCATGTTAACATTAACCGAAAGAAAGCTGGAACATCTGTATTAATATCAAAGTAGATTTCAGAGCAAAGACTGTTACCAGAGATAAAGAATATCTTTTTAAAATAGCAGTGGAGTCAATTCAACAAGAGCATGTAACAATCCCAACCATTTGTGTGCCTAAAAGTATTTATTTCCAATATCATTATAAATATGGAGGGTACAGACTTTTTCAGATTTCAAAATTCACATGTCCCTAAAGAATTTGGTTTCTATTTTTTCCATGCACTTCAGTGGTAGATCACTGATTTACTTTCTTAGTGGCTTGGTTCAATACATATTTATTTTTTTACAGTTCTGGAGGTCAAAAGTCCAAGGCAGTTCTCATTGGGGCTAAAGACAAGGTGTGGGCAGTGGTATGTGTCTTCTGGAGGCTCTAGGGGACGACCTGTTTTTTGCTTTGGCAGCTCATGCATTGGCTTGTGGCCCCTTCCCCCTCTCCAAAGAAAGCAGCACAGAGTGGAGTTCTGTTCATGCTGCCATCCCTCTAGTTCTGTCTTCAGGCTCCCCTTCCACTTATAAGGATTTTTGTGATTACATCAGGCCCAGCAGGACAATTTCACCTCAAGATCAACTCATTAGCAAACTTAATTCCATCTGCAACTTCACTTCCTCTTTGCCATGTAACCTAATATGTTGACAGGTTCCAGGAACTAAGAAATGGGTGCCTTTGGGTGGGGGCGGGGGGAGGTGGAGAGACTTAATTCTGCTTACGATAGCCAGGCCTAGCTTCAGACAATTAGCACAATCCATTCTGCTGTCTACAGTCCGTGTATAGTTACAGTCCTAGAGCCTGGTGCTGGTATACAGTCATTGGTATAGTCCTAGGGTGTATAGCTTAATCCAGTCCATTCAGAGTGAATGTTGGCTCTAGCTGGGAATGCTGGGACAGAAGGACTCTTCTTCTCCTTCTAGACCTGTCCTGCACGGTATAGTAGCCAGTAGCCACTTAGGCAATTGAGCACTTGAAATGCAAGCAGTGTGACTGAGATGTTCTGTTAAGTATAAAATATACCCTGAGTGTTGAAGACTTAGTACAAAAGAAAACATGTAAAATATGTTATCAGTCATTTTTTAAAAGATTTTATTTATTTATTTGACAGAGAGATCATAAGTAGGCAGAGAGGCAGGCAGAGAGAGAGGAGGAAGCAGGCTCCCTGCCGAGCAGAGAACCCGATGAGGGCCTCAATCCCAGGACCCTGAGATCATGACCTGAGCCGAAGGCAGAGGCTTAACCCACTGAACCACACAGGCATCCTGTTATCAGTCATTTTTTTTTTTTTAAGATTTTTATTTATTTGACAGAGAGAAACATAGCCAGAGAGGGAACGCAAGCAGGGGGAATGAGAGAGGGAGAAGCAGGCTTCCCACAGAGCAGGGAGCCCGATATGGGACTCGATCCTGAGTCTCTGGGATCATGACCTGAGCCGAAGGCAGTCGCTCAACCAACTGAGCCACCCAGGCGCCCAGTTATCAGTCATTTTTAAATGATTTCATGTTGAGATAATATTTTGTATATATTGGGTTAAACAGAACATATTATTGGAATTAATTTCACTCTTCCTGCTTTTTAAATTTTTAAATTTTCGAGAGATTTTATTTATTTGAGAGACAGAGATAGTGCATGAGTGTGGGAGGAGCAGAGGGCAAGGGGCAAGCAGACTGCACACTGAGAACAGAGGCCAATGTGGGGATCAACTGCAAGACCCCGAGATCATGACCTGAGCTGCAATCAAGAGTCAGATGCTTAACCAACTGAGCCACCCAGGCACCTCTCTTCTTGCTTTTTTTGTGTGACTGCCAGAAAAATCTTAAATCACACATGTGGGTTGGTATATTTCTACTGGACAGTGCCGATCTAGATGGTGTAGCAAAGAGAGGTGGAGCTTGGGGCTACTGTGGCAGTTTTCGTCAGTATGTGAGCAGTCAGGTTTGGGTGAAGCTGCCACTGAAGAAGGCAGAGGGAGAAAGAAATTGGCTACTGGATTAACACCATTGGGCCCCTCGTTCACCCAGCCTGGAATGATCCAACCATTAAACTTTCCATTCTAATGTCCTCACATACTTTGTATGCCCTCCTCTTCAGCCCTCCAAGTCCACACTTCCCCTTCCTCTGAGACTGCCCGTGTTAATGTTTATTCTTCCTAGCTTAAGCCAACATTCTATTCTGGAATGTGTAACTCAAATTGTGTTTAAGTCAAAAAGGACAACATCATTACCTCATCCAGTGAGCAGTGTCCAGAATGCGTTTGCTTGCAAGACAGAGCAGCAGGGAGAGGAGACTTGCCACTTCCTTCTTCTGGCACCTTCTTGATGTCACAGTCTCGCTGTTCATCTTCCAGACGTTGGAGGATTTGATCTCCCTTGAATGGCCATTGCCAGCTCATTCTCACTGCACACGTAGCCGGCAGCTCCTTGAAGAAGCTCCGTGGCTTCCCTTGCAGCTCCACATTTCCTGGCCCTTTTGACCCCAACAGCTTTGGTCTGGTCTGCAGCTTCCGCTGTGTAGAATTCTTTTCAATGTTTGGGACTGGGTGAGTTCATGGTCCGTTCCAGCAGCTCAGACTGCTGTGTTAGCCTTTTATTATTGGTGCTTCCTTCCCATTCCAGTGGCCTTAGGGCTGGGTCTGCCTGCACCTAAGCAAAATTTGAAATACCTTAGGAAACTGTAGACAATTTTCCAAAATTAGAACACAGCTTTGCCGATAATAATTCAGAAATGCCGTGAGCCTAGGGTGAGAATCTCACAATGACGGACACAGCTGTAGAGACTGAAAACAAAGGCCCACTGGAACAGCCACGTGCTCTTGCTTGTAAAGTTATCTATGCCTGGTAAGCTTTGTGTCCTCAACATAATGCAAAGTTTTCTGGCTTTAATGTTATATTGTGCACCAGACTCACATCGCCCCAGTTTGCCTTTTTTTCTAGGGTGGCATTTTATGGGGGTGGGGGCAGAGAGGAACCAGAGATCTGAAATAAGGATATTCTAAGATATTTTCTATTTAATTACATGTTATTTTTTACTAAAAAACTTAAATTGCTTTTTAACAATTCAGAAGTCATTTCATTTATGAATAAATTTAAGAGTCAAGTTACTCAAAGACTTTATAAAGGTTCTCTATTACTTATACAGAGACTGTATTAGAAGTGAGATTTTGCTAGTGTTTGACTATAATATGTCCGGGGGCACGAGGGGCTTCCTCCACCCTGCGGCCCACACTTCCAAGGGGTTTGTACGCTGGGAAGAATAGTCAAATGGGAGACAAAGCATGACTTGGTAACAGTTGGCCAAGCCCTCCATACTCCCAAGTGCGGGTCGCATGGTGGACATGGGTTGGAGAAATAGGCGGAGGCTGGGAAGACACCATGGGACTTTCTCCTCTCTGCCCCCTTGCATCTAAGATGGCATTGGCAGAGCATCTTCCAGCTAACAGACCGGCCCCACTGCAGGGAAAGAGGAATAAGAACGAGAGGCTTGGCCAGGCTCAACTGACCACCCAGGAAAACTGACCTTGATCCTTTCTTCTGCTTATTATCTCAGGATGCAGAGGGTGGAAAGGGCCTAAAGCTCCCTGGGTGAAGAAGTCACCGCAGAGAGTGCTCACCACAGGGGAGCAGAACTTTGAGGGGGAATGCCATAATGCTGCTGATCTTTGAAGTATAAATGACAACTTCCAAAGTGCTTCACAGTAAAACAGCATTTCTCGGGCGCCCGGGTGGCTCAGTGGGTTAAAACCTCTGCCTTCAGCTCAGGTCATGATCTTAGGGTCCTGGGATTGAGGCCGTGTTGGGCTCTCTGCTCAGCAGGGAGTCTGTTTCCTCCGCTCTCTCTGCCTACTTGTGATTTCTCTCTGTGTCAAATAAATAAATAAAATCTTAAAAAAAAAAAAAGAAGTTAACCATTCGAAAAAAAAAACAGCATTTCTCCCTTCCTTTGCATAAGGGAGGCTGGGGAGGGGCACACAGAGGAGCAGAAATGTGAGTTGGGGAGTTTCCTCTCTGAAAAGCACTATCTAGCGTAGGATCTCATACCTAGTAGCAAAGGAGCAGAAAGATTTTATTTATTTGGCAGAGAGAAACACAGCTAGAGAGGGAACACAAGCAGGAGGACTGAGAGAGGGATAAGCAGGCTTCCCACCAAGCAGGGAGCCCAATGCGGGGCTCGATCCTGGAACTCTGGGACCATGAGCTGAGTGCCCCTTTATTCTTACTTATTATGGACTTCCAACTTGTACCTTCGTGGAATGCTTTGCTGAGCGTTTGTAATTTTTAAGCTACAATATTTAGCTCTTCCCTTCAAAGAGCTTGTAATCTAATTAAGATAATACAGAAGCACAAAACATTATATCCATAAAGATTGACTTAAATACTGAAGATAATAAGAAAAGGCATAAAGCAGCCGATGGTTAATTGTCCTACAGTTATAAGGACAATACTTACTAAAGCCTTTCCAAGGAAGGTGACCACTGTGAGTGAATAGGCAGGGAAAGGCCAGTGGGAATGAGATTTTAGCTGGATAATTAAAAAAAAAAAACATTTAATTTATTTGAGAGAGTGCGAGAGCGGGGGTGCGGGTGGATGGAGTAGAGGGAAAGGGAGAAGCAGACTCCCTACTAAGCAGGGAGCTTGACATGGGCTTCAATCCAGGACCCTAGGAGCTGAAGGCAGACACTCAACTGAGCCACCAGGCACCCCTCAGCTGGATCTTATAAGAGCAGTTATAAGTTAGAGAAGAGAAGAGAGGGAGAATGTTCCAAGAAGGTATAGGGAAGACCAAGGTAGCTTTCAGAGACTGTGAGTAAAATCATTTGACCAGAACAGAGCTCATCGGGGGAACTATGGAGGTTGGATTGACACGTTATGTTGGCACCATATTTTGAAGGAGTTTCCAGGGAAGGCTAAGGAATTTAAAATTTATTTATAGGCAATGGGAAGCCACTCAAGGCTTCTAAGCAGAGTAATGATAAAATCAAACTGGAATTAAAACCAAGTCTTTGGAAATGAATGCTCAGAAGTAACAACATGGTACTGTTAGGAGAGTAGGTGCTTTTTTTCTTCTCTATTTTTTTTCCAAGGATTTTATTTATTTATTTTGAGGGGGAGGTGAAGAGGGAGAGGGAGAGAGAGAATAAATCCCAAGCAGACTCCAGGGCCCGATCCCATGAGTCTGAGGCTACAACCTGAGCTGAAGTCAAGAGTGGGACGCCCAACCAACTGAGCCACCCAGGTGCTCCCCCTTCTCCATTTTACAAACATTCTACAGTGATCTACTTTTTATAATTCAAAATTATAGTCAGGTCTTCTCTTACTAAAAAGTAGAAGTAATATTCTTCTTTGTCTCTCTCTGCTGTGTCTCCTCTTCCAGAGCCTTCTTGGTTAATTTTTTTTTATTTGCAGTAAGTCAAGGTGTCAAACTAACGTGCTGCCCCTCTTGTGATTCAGAGTGTGGACAGCCACATACCATAGGCACAAGCTCTCCACCTCACTTAGCTAGATATTCCCTTGCCACAAGAGATTATGAGTTGTTCCTGTAAACACCTAAAGAGAAGGCTTTGTTTTTATTCCTCCATAATGTCATCAGAGGAAAGGAGTAGATGTTTTTAATTCAGTTCATTTAATTCACTTCACCCCCAAAACATAGAGAGGACTCATGGTCTTCTTACTGGGCTCCTTTCATGGTACGCAGTACATGGTTTCCTCATAAAATGCTACATTGGTGCCTTACTTTCTACTTAACTCATCCTTAGCCTCGTTGTTTTCATCCCCATGGGCTAATAGGAAAACATCCTCGCAGACAGACCCCAGAAATACTGTTTTACTAGCTCTCTGCACATAGTTAGCCCAATCGGGCTGACACATAAGATTAACCATTACACACTGAGCCACAGAAGGGCTCAGTGATACTTATTCCTTCTACCTATCCCTGATCCTGTTTCTGCCTGTTGGCAACGAGGATGCCCAAAGAGTTGTGTTTTACAGTAATCTCGTCTATTCTCCCATCTATCTCCTTCCTAGCTGACAAGCATATATCTCCAGAAGACCCCAAACTGGTGTTCCTAAGTAGTAGGAGTTTTAGAGTCTGGGAGGCTCCAAGGAAAAACTATGAGATGGAATGTTAAGTAGGGCTTCTCCTGTAAGACTAGAATTGGAGCTCAAAGGCTGAAAGGTGAGAAAGGAGGAGCCAACACCGAGAGATCTTGCCAGCAGCTGGGACCACACACGCCCCCAGAGCTTTCAGAGAAGGGCTAGAAGTGGTCTTGCTCCCATCATCATCCTGCCATGGATTCTATTGGAAAACACTGCGGAGGGGTTCAGGATTCATACTGAATGGTGATTCTCTCCCCAGCCTCGAAAAGAAGGAGCTACTTCTGTTTTATGAACCCATAGGAACTGAGGATGCTTCCCACAACCTCACTCACAGGCATAAAGGTGCCCATGGGGAGCCCCGCTTTGGGCATCTTTTCTTTCTTTCTTTTTTTTTTTAAGATTTTATTTATTTATAAGAGAGAGAGAGAGACAGCCTGAGCAGGGGGAGGGCAGGGGGAGGGCTCTATCCCAGGACTCTGGGATCATGACCTGAGCAGACGGCGGATGCTAAACAAATGAGCCACCCAGGCACCCCCTGCCCTTGGTTCCTTGAGACAACTTGTGATTTTATTTTTTCCTCCTTTCTGTTTATGCTAGCTCAGGTGCATCTTTACTACCCATGCCCTAAGAATTTTAACTGATAAGCCAGTAAGAAGATCTATTGTTTTTGAATAAAAATTAGTTAAAAACTGCATATTCTTTTTTTTCTTTTTAAGATTTGAGAGAGAGAGAGAGAGCATGTGTGCGCATGCACGGAGAGACAGAAGCAGCATGGAGTGGGGGCAGAAGGGGAGAGAGAGAAAAAAGAGGGAGAAGCTGACTGCTCACTGAGCGTGAGCCCGATGCAGGGCTGGATCTCATAGACTGTGAGGATTCCGGAGTGACAGGCTAACAGGGAGATCCCTGGGAACTCAGGCATGCTCGGGCATGTCTGAGGAGCCAGGGTGGGAGACCACCCAGGATCTAGTGATATGATGGCCTGAGATGGTGCACACAAGGGACAAATGATGGGACACACTGGACAGAGAGTAGACCCCCAAGAATAAGAGCACCAGCCTTCAGGAATCAGAAATCCGTTAACCCTCTCTGTTCAAGGCAAGTGTGTCCAAGAGGAAGAGGGACTATCGGTACAAGACTGTTGGCCCCGGAACTGCACTTTGGGGGTGTAAGGGAGAGCCAGTTCCCTACAGTGTGCTGCGCTGGTTTCACCCCAATGTCCTCAGTAGCCCCTCTGTGACCAAGAACTAAGAAGACAGTTATATCCCTAGAACTGTGTGGGCCAAGTCAGTGCTGGAAGTCACTTCCTCCTCACTTCCATATGGCACCCATTTATTTTTGTTGTTGTTGTTGTTGTTGTTGTTTATTTTTTAAAGATCCTTATTTATTTATTTGACAGAGAGAAAGCACAAGCAGGGAGAGCAGCAAGCAGAGGGAGAGGGAGAAGTAGGCTCCCCATTGAGCAAGGAGCCCCACATGGGACTCAATCCCAGGACCCTGAGATCATGACCTGAGCTGAAGTCTGCCACTTAAACGACTGAGCCAGCCAGGAGTCACATGGTGCCCATTTATTAAGAGCCAATGAGGTGGGGCACCTAGCTGGCTCTATTGGAAGAGGATATGACTCTTCATCTCAGGGTTGTGAGTTTGAGCCCCATGTTGAGTGTAGAGATTACTTAAATAAATAAAACTTTAAAAAAAAACAGTAAACAAACAAACAAAAGCCAATAAGGCCTATGGAAATAAGAGACGATTGGGATGGCACCTGGCCATCATGATGTGGGCCACTGACCCTTCTGGCTCATGTCCACTATCTCTCCCCAACTCTGTGTGTCTGGTCTGTGTCCATGGACACTTCCTTGACCCTGTGAGTCAACTCAAACTCAGAGGCTTGCATTCACTGTGCCCTAGCCTCTGGGTGTACTCTGACCCCTCACCACGGTGATGTCTGCACACGGCACATAGAGCGATCCTTTTATGCATAAGTCATGTCACTTCTTAGCTCAAAACTCTCTAGTGGCTTCCTGTCATAGAGGAGAGTCCCTGTGACCCTCTGTCCTCATCTCCTTCAACTTCTCCTCCCTTTCAGAGGTGATCCAGGTTCTGTGGGGTCAGAAGCTTGTACATTTATGGAGAGCTTTTTAAGAGTTATCATACAAAATTACATATGACCATGAATAGTTATTTACAATGTAAAAACAAATCACAACATTAAAAATCTCCCTAACCCTATTTCCCCTAAGCTGGATCCCCCAAATGCAAAATGTCAAATGTTCAACACTGTCCCACTTGGGGGCAAGTGTCATGGATGGGACATGGGGCTGGGAGACAGCAGTCCTAATCAACCACAGTTGAAAGAACTTAGAGATGTAAATTTTACAAAATGTGTGACCATGGGAACGCACTGCTAGGCTTCTCTCAGGGCTTGGAGGGTAGGGGGAACCTATGCAAGCCAGGGTCCTGCCTGGACCCTTTCCTGCTCTGGCCGTGTTGGCTTCCTTTGAATGCAATCACCAGGTCATTCCCTTCTCGTTGGCTCAGCCCGAGCTATCTCAATGGTTTCCTTGTTCATGCACATCAGGTCTCTGCTCAAACACCATGTGTCAGAGAGCCCTTCGCAGACCTTCTATGTGAAAAATAACCTAAAATCCATTTTCCATCCCTCTTGCCTTGCTTTATTCCTCTCCCTGCACACATCAGCACCAAACACAATGCCTAGCTTTTTGCTGGCTCTCTCCCACCACCTACAATGTGAGAGCAGAGATTCTGTTCACTTCACTGCTTCATCCCCGGACCCCATCACAATGCCTGGTGCATAGTAAACCAACAGTAAGTCCTTGTTGAATCAGTCAGTTTTTTAAAAGACTTTATTTTTTAAGCAATGTCTACACCCAGAGTGGGGCTCAAACTCGCAACCCTGAGATCAAGAGTCACATGCTCTGCCGAGTGAGCCAAGCAGGTGGCCCTGAATCAGTAAATATTTTAATAATTGCAAGTATTACATTGCAAGTGCTTGTTGACAGGCTCTTTTAGCTGGTATGATTCTTGAGAGCAGGGGACTTATCATCCCTGCATTTATTTATTCAACGAAGGTTTCTGAGCATTCTATGTGTATTATTAGTCTGTTCAAGCCGCCATAACAAAATATCACAAGGAAGGCAGCTTAAACAACAAAAATTATTTTCTCTCCATTCTGCAGTCTGGAATTCCAGCATCAGGTGCTACAAGGGTTGGTTTCTGGTGAGAGCTCTCCTTCCATTTTGCAAATGGTGCCTTCTCACTGTGTCCTCACGTGGCTTTTCCTCTTTGTGTACCCACGGGAGAGATCTCTGTGTCCCTCTTTCTCTCTTCCTCTTTTAATTTTTACCTTTAGGTAGACTCCATGCTCAGTGAGAGGTTTGAATTCATGATGCTGAGATCAAGACCTAAGCTGACATCAAGAGTTGGACACTTCACTGACTGAGCTGCTCTTCTCATAGGGAAGCCAATGCCATCTGATCATTCATGTCTCAACCTTAATTACCTCCCTACAGGCCCTATCTCCAAATACACTGGGGGTGAGGGCTTCAGAAGAATTTTGAGGGGACACAGTTTAGTCCATAACACCATGTCGGGCACTGGAGATGTGATATGACCAAACCAGTCCTGACTCCAAACCCTAGGGAATCTGCAGCACACACTGCAAAAGGCAAAATCTGACAAAAGTGCTCAAGATAGGGGTATGCTGAAGACAGAGTCAGAAAGGACTATGAGGGGGCACCTGGGTATCGCAGTCAGTTCAGCAGCATCTGACTCTTGATTCAGCTCAGGTCATAATTTCAGGGTCATGAGATTGAGCCCTGTATCAGGCTTGATATTCTCTCTCTCCCCCTCTGTCCTCCACCCTCCACCCCAGCTCATGCACTCTCTGTGTAAAATAAATAAATAAATAGAATCTTTAAAAAAAAAAAAAAAAAAGAGGGGCATCTGGGTGGCTCAGATTGTTAGGCATCTGCCTTGGCCTCAGGTCACAATCTCCAGGTCCTGGGACTGAGTCCTACGTCAGGCTCCCAGCTCAGTGGGGAGTCTGCTTCTCCCTCTCCCTCTGCCGCTCCCCCTCTTTGTGTTCGCTCTCTCAAATGAATACATAAAATCTTAAAAAAAAAAAAAGGACTACAGGAAGCAAGAGATACCAATAATAGCAACAATAATAATAGCAACATTCATTTCATTCTTCTGTGTGCCGAGCATCACGATAAACAAGGAACAACAGGTAAGTAGTATGATCCTCACTTTGCAGCTGACTTACAGAGAGGATGCCCTCCTTGCCAAGTTCATACAACAAGTACACAGCAGAGACAGAATTCAAACCCAGGCAGCCTGCTCCCTGGGCCACTGTGCTACAGAAGGCTTGAGGACTGCCCCATAGCCCCTTACCTTACAGAGGAAGACCACAAGATAATAATAACTATGTGGCAAGCTGATGATGTTAGTATTAGTGACAAGGTATGTAAAATTACAGACTGGTTTCACTGACCACTCCTAGTGAGTCAGGACCGCTGGCGATCATGGCATTCATGCCTTTGGATAGTCTTCTCCAACGCTGACTCTGTGCTTGGCTGCCTTCTGCTTTTTATGGGCTTGGCCTTCTTTATTTTTGTTTTTTTTTTCTTTTTATGGAAGTGGCCTTCTTTTTTTTCTTTTTTTGTTTTTTTTTCTTTTTATGGGCTTGGCCTCCTGACTTGCTTGGCTAATGAGACATAGCTGGGACACAAGCAGAAGCTTGCTACATTTACACATTGGGGCTTACCCTATTGGAGTCCAGATGCCATGTAAAGAAGTTTACCCCTGTAAGAAGAGGTTATGGTCTTCTAGATATCCCTGTCGATTGAGGCTATCTTAGACCCTCCAGCTCCTGCAACCCCACCAGCTACATGCAGTTTCTCTTTTTTGTTTTTAAACCAAATATTTATTATTATTATTATCACTATTATTTTAAAGTAAGCTATGTCCAACGTGGGGCTTGAACTTATAACCCCAAGATCAAGAGTTACATGCTCTACTGAATGAGGCAATCGAGTACCCCTAAGTGCAGCTTCTTGAGTGAGCCCAAGTAAGACCAACAAAAGAACCATTGAGCCAAACCCAAAATCATGAGAAATAATAAATGGCTTTGTTTTAAGCCACTAAGTTTTGGGATGGCTTGTTAAACAGTAAGACATAATGGATACATTCATTCCTATTACTAAGATCTGTTTTTACTTAGAATACTTCTGATACCAAATATGTGGGCTTTTTTTCTCCTACACCAACCAGTTCTCCAACTCTCCAGATGCCAATTGGGTTTCCTCAAATTTCATTTAATTCTGACCCTAATGCCCCGGAGTTAGCATAGACCCCACAGGTGAAGGGCCCAGTCCCATAAGACTGCTCTAACTTCAGAGGCCAATTTTAAGTCCAGGCCTCCCATAACTGACTGGTCAGCTATAAAGTCAGAGGTAGGGTAGGGGGGCAGTTCCCACAGCCCCATTCTCAGGCTTGATAATTTGCTAGAATGAGTCAAAGAACTCAGGAAAAATGGTTTACTTACTATTATCGGTTTATTATAGGGGGTACAACTCAGAAATAGCTCAGAAGAGGGAAGGAATGGATAGGGTAAGGCATGGGGGGTTGCAGCATAGAGCATCCGTGCTGTCTCTGGGCTGGTCACCCTCCCAGCACCTCGCTGTGCTCATCAACCCAGAAGCCCTTCTAAACCTCCAGTTTAGGGGTTTTGTGGAGGTTCCACCACATAGGTATGATTGATTAAATCACTAGCTACTGGTGATTAACTCAGCCTCCCCAGAAGTCACAGGGTTGGTCCCTCTGGCAACCACCCCCATGCTAAAGCTATCTAGGGTCCCACCAAGTGTTACCTCATTAGCATAAACTGAGGCATAGTTGAAAGAAGCTTATTAGGAAAAAGAAAAGACATTTCTCTTATTCCTATTATCACTCAAGAAATTCCAAGGGTTTTTGAAACTCTGTGCTAGGAAACAGAAACGAAGACCAATATATATTTCTTACCATATCACGATGTCACACTCCTATTTTAAAAATACTTACGTGTGCCTACTATGAACCAGGCACTATGCTAGGATTTAGGGATAAGATGGTGAACATGACCAATATGGGCCTTCCTTTCACATTCTGATGGAGAGGATAGATTTAAAAAGCAATTGAAATCACTGTACATTGTGTTGTATATTATAATGCACAAAATTTAGGAGGTGAGGTAAAGAATAACAGGGGATGATACCTGCTTTTGATAAGGTGACCAGTGAAAACCTCTCTGAGATGAAATTCAAGTGGAAACTTAAAAAATGAGAAGGAAGTAGCCATGCAGAGTTATATAACAGGTCCTCAATAAGTGATAGCTATTAGGAGACATATAAAAGTATTGAATGATATTAATTATTTATACACTTATTACATATTAAAAGCTCAATATATATTAGTTCTTTGCCGCTCCCCTTCCCCTGTGTCACCATTATTATCATTTAGGATCCAGTCAAGAAAATAGAGATCACATGAGGTATATCAACAGTGGAGATTTAATACAGAGAATTTATTATAGGTGTTAGAAGGCTGAAAGAGCAAAAAGGAGTACCAAGATCATCTAGAGGGTTGCAGGAAGCAACTAACATTTCTAGTGCTAAAGTAACTAAAGTGTGTGTCTGGGGGCGTCTGGGTGGCTCAGTCGGTTGAGCATCTACCTTTGTCTTAGGTCATGATATCAGGGTCCTGAGATCAAGCCCCACATTGGGTTCCCTGCTCCAGGGAGTCTGCTTCTCCCTCTGCATCTCACCCCACTCATGCTCTCTCTCTCCCCTCAAATAAATAGATAATATCTTAAAAATAAAGCAATTAAAGGGAAGGGGTTGGGGTATATCAAAACCCAGAAATGTGGAGGAGTGATCCATGGAGAGAAAATATCACTCAGCCACTACTGATATTTCTGAGGGGGCTTGATGAGTGTAGTTCTCAAGGAGCCCCCAGTTAGCTGAGAAGCTGGAACCAATCGCTGTTCATGTAGCAAGTTACCACTGTTGGGGGGGTTACTGACTGGAAAAGTAAGTTATTACAAAGAAGGAAGTTCCTTCCTCCACTTCTGTGTCCTTCCAAGTCTCCCCTAGTGCCTACTATTCGCAGAGTTGAGCAGGAAGCCGCCAGTGGGCAAGGTAGACAGTGAAAGGTACATTGCAGAGTCCAGACCCAGCATAATAAGAGAAATCAAAGGTGGATTCAAAGCTAAGAAACAACAGGCAAAGGACTAAGATTGTCCAAAGTGGTCATATTTACCTCGTGTTTTTTCCCCCCACACATGATCCAATATAGTATTTGTCTTGATTATCTCTTCTTATTTTTAAAGAATTTTTATTTTTGAAAAGTTTCTGAATGTAATTATTATTTATGTTTACCAATAAATAAAACTGTGACAAGATATGTATATGTACTATGACACCCAGAGCAACTACTGAAAACTATTTAAGAGATATACTCAAAAACACAATAATAAATAGAAAGTGGAATTCTGAAAAATGTTCAAGTAAAGGAAGATAGGAAAAGAAAATAGAGAAATGAAACAGGGAGAAAATACAGAAAATATAAAATAAAATAACACACATAATCCCTAACATGTCAATAATTACATTAAGTATAAATGACCTTAATTCACCCATTAAGAGAAATTGGCAGAGTATACAAAATGTTGAACTCTGTAATGTCTACAAGAAACATATTTCAAATATAATGATACAGGTAGATTGAAAGTAAAAGGATGGATATGATACATCATATAAACATTAAAACAAAGCAAGAAAATTAAAAAATGGACAATAATAAGTGTTGGTGAGAATATGGAGGAATTAGACCCCTCACACATTGTTGATGGGATTAGAAAATGGTACATTCACATTGTAAGAACAGTTTGGAAATGCCTCAAAAATGTAAACAGATAAAACTCAGCAATTCCACTCCTGGGTATGCATTCAGTGAGAGTGGAAACATATATCCACACAAAGCTGTATACTAATGTTCAAATCAGCATTACTCATAATGAGTATTATTATACTATTCATTATTCATAGTATTCATATCAGCTAAAAAGCAGAGACACCCAAAATGCCCATCAAATGCTGAATGGATTAAAAAAGTGTGTATATTCATACAATGGAATGTATAAAAAAGGAAAAAATAATAAAGTGTTAATAAATGCTACAACATGGATGAAACTTGAAAAGATTATGCTGCATAACAACACAGATTCCTTTCAAGTGTACATGGAACATTTTCCAGACTAGATCACATTTTAGGCCACAGAACGAGTCTCAACAAATTCAGAAAGAATCAAATCATACATGCATCTTTTCTGATCACAATGCTATAAAACTAGAAATCAACCACAAGAAAAAAATCTGGAAAGAACACAAATAACATGGAGGTTAAACAACAGGCTGCTTAACAATGAATGGGCCAACCAAGAAATCAAAGAGGAAATTTAAGAATACATGAAGACAAATGAAGATGAAAACACAATGGCCCAAAATCTTTGGGAAGCAGCAAATCTGTTCTAAGAGGAAGTACATGGCAATACAGGCTTACCCCCCAAAGCAAGAAAAGTCTCCAGTAAATGACTTAAACTTACACCTAAAGGAACTGGAAAAAGAGGAATGAAGAAAACCCCAAACTAGCAGAAGGAAGGAAATAAGAAAGATTAGAGCAGAAATAAACCAAATAGAAACTAAAAAAAACCCCAATAGAACAGATTAGTGAAATCAGGAGCTGATTCTTTCTACATCAGAAACTAATGATGTTCTAAACAATGACTAACTAGGGGCGCCTGGGTGGCTCAGTTGGTTGGGCGACTGCCTTCGGCTCGGGTCATGATCCCAGAGACCCGGGATGGAGTCCCACATCGGGCTCCCCGCTCGGCGGGAGGCCTTCTTCTCCCTCTCTCACTCCCCCTGCTTGTGTTCCCTCTCTGGCTGTGTTTCTCTCTGTCAAATAAATAAAATCTTTAAAAAAAAAAAACAATGACTAACTGAACTAACCCACTAAATAAATAATTAAATGAATAGCAAATTCTTTGAAAAGATCAACAAAATTGATAAACTGCTAGCCAAACTCATCAAAAAAAGGTGGTGTGGGGGGACTCAAACAAAATCAGAAATGAAAAGATGAGAAGTAATGATTGACACCACAAAAATATAATCACAAGAGAATATTATGAAAAACTATATGCCAACAAATTGGACAACTTAGTAGAAATGGATAAATTACTAGAAACATATAACCCCCCCAAAATGGAAATAGGAAGAAATAATTAATTACCAGCAATGAAATTGAATCAATAAACAAAAAACTCCCAATGAACAGAAGTCCAGGACCAGATGGCTTCAGAGGTGAATTCTACCAAATATTTAAAGAAAAGTTAATATTTATTCTCCAAAATATAGAAGAGCAATGAAAGCTTCTAAATTCATTCAATGAGGCCAGCATTAATTACCCAGATACAAAAATCAGATAAAGACACTACAAAGAAAGAGAGCTACAAGGCAATATCTCTGAAGAATATAGATTCACAACTCCTCAACAAAATATTAGCAATCCAGGGGTACCTGGGTGGCTCAGTCATCAAGTGTCTGCCTTCAGCTCAGGTCATGATCCCAGGGTCCTGGGATCGAGTCCCACATTGAGTCTCTGCTATTCTGTCTGCTTGTGCTCTCTGTCAAATAAATAATAAATCTTAAAAAATATATTAGTAATCCAAATCCAACAATATGTTAAAAGAAATCATCCACCATGATCAAGTGGGATTTATTCCTGGGTTGCAAATGTGGTTCAATATTCACAAGTCATTC
This sequence comes from Spilogale gracilis, assembly GCA_004023965.1. NCBI lineage: Eukaryota > Metazoa > Chordata > Mammalia > Carnivora > Mephitidae > Spilogale > Spilogale gracilis. The sequence continues at coordinate 2,769 of PITA01001520.1, read as the reverse complement.
AATGTGATACATCATTTCAACAAATGAAAGGATTAATAAATATATGATCAGGTGCCTGGGTGGCTCAGATAGTTGAGCATCTGCCTTTGGCTCGGGTCATGATCCCGGGGTCCTGGGATCGAGTCCCACATAGGGTTCCCTGGTTCTCTGTCTGTCTCTGTCTCTCTGTCTCTCTCATGGATAAATAAATAAATAATCTTTAAAAAAAACATATTTCAATAGATGCCGGAAAAGCACTTGGGAAAGTACAACATCCATTTGTGATAAAAACCCTCAACACACCACAACAAATTCGTTTTAGAGGGAACATACCTCAACATAATAAAGGCCATATATGGAAAATCTGCAGCAAATATCATCCTTAAAGGGGAAAGACTGAGAGCTTTCCCCTTAAGGTTAGGAACAAGACAGGGATGACCACTCTCACCATTTTTATTCAACATAATACTATGCTGCAGCAATCAGACCAAAAAAAGAAAACAGAATGGGGGAGGGAAGAAAGAAAAAGAAAAGGCATCCAAATCGGTAAGGAAGAAGTCAGATTTTCACTATTCATAGATGACATGATACTGTATATAGAAAATCTTAAAGACTCCACCAAAAACCTACAAGACTCACCAAAAACCTACAAGACTGATACATTAATTCAGTAAGTTGTCAGAATACAAAATCAAGGTACAGAAATCCATTGCATTTCTAGATATTAATAATGTTAGCAGACAGAGAGATAAAGAAAAAAAATCCCACTTACAATTGAACCAAAAATAATAAAATATCTAGGAATAAACTTAATCAAGGAGATGAAAGATGTGAAAACTACAAAATGTTGATGAAAGAAATTGAAGACGACACAAATGGAAAGATATTCCATTCTCATGGATTGGAAGAACAAACATTGTTAACATGTCTATACCTCCCAAAGCAATATACACATTTAATGCAACCTCTATCAAAATACCACCCGCATTTTTTACAGAGTTAGAACAAACAATCCTAAAATCTGTATGTTTTTCTTGAAAAAGAAAAACAAAACCAAGAAAAACAAAACTGGATGTGTCACAATTCCAGACTTCGGTGATATTTCAAAGCTGCAGTAATCAAAATAGCATGGTACTGGCACAAAAACAAATAGTCAGTGGAACAGAAGAGTGAGCCCAGAAATAAACCCATGATTATATGATTGATTACTCTTCAAGAGAGAAAGCAAGAATATGCAGTGGGGGGGCACCTGGGTGGCTCAGTGGGTTAAAGCCTCTGCTTTCAGCTCAGGTCATGATCTCAGGGTCCTAGGATTGAGGCCGCATCAGGCTCTCTGCTCAGCAGGGAGCATGCTTCCTCCTCTCTCTCTGCCTGCCTCTCTTCCTACTTGTGATTTCTCTGTTGAATGAATAAATAAAATCTTAAACAAACAAACAAAAAAAGAATTGAATCCCAATCAACTGAGCCACCCAGGTGCCCCACCTAGAAACATTTTTTTCTAGATATGTGTCCTGAGGTGAGAGAAACAAAAGCAAAAATAAACTCTTGGTACTGTATCAAAATAAAAAGCTTCTGCATAGCAAAGTAAACAATTAACAAAACTAAAAGACAACCTACTGAATGGGAAGATATTGGGAAATGACATAACTGATAAAGGGTTAGTATCCAAGATATATAAAGAACTTACACAACTCAACATCAAAAGAATCATCAATCCAATTAAAAGATGGGTAGAAGACATGAGCAGATGTTTCTCCAAAGAAGATATACAAATGGACTACAGACTCATGAAAAGCCACTCAAAATCACTAGTCACTGGGGAATTGTAAACTGCAAATCAAAACGAAAGTGAGATATAACCAGTCAGAATGGCAAAAACAAAAACAAAGGGCGCCTGGGTGGCTCAGTTGGTTGAACGACTGCCTTCGGCTCGGGTCATGATCCCAGAGACCCGGGATCGAGTCCCGCATCTGGCTCCCTGCTCGGCGGGACGCCTGCTTCTCCCTCTCTCACTCCCCCTGTTTGTGTTCCCTCTCTGGCTGTGTTTCTCTCTGTCAAATAAATAAAATCTTTAAAAAACAAACAAACAAACAAACAAACAAACAAAAACACACAAACAAAAAACCCAAACCTACAGGAAATAACAAGTGTTGACAAGAATGTGGAGAAAAAGGAACCCTCATATACTGTTGGTGGGAATGAAAACTGGTGCAGGCACTGTGGAAAACAGTATGGATGTTCCTCAAAAAATTAAAAATAGAATTACCCTAGGATTTACCCCAGTAATTCCACTACGGGGTATTTACCCAAAGAATACAGAAACATTAATTCAAAAAGATATTTGCACCCCTATGTTTACTGCAGCATTATTTACAATAGCCAAATTATGGAAGCAGCCAAAGTGTCCATCAAGAGATCAATGGATGAAGAAGAGGTGATATATATATTGGGGGTCTTTTTTGGTTCCATACAAATTTTAGGATTGCTTGTTCTAGCTCTGTAAAAAAAATGCTGGTGGTATTTTAATAGGGATTGCATTAAATGCAGTAGATTGCTTTGAGTAGTATAGATATTTAACAATGTTTGGTCTTTGACTTCAGGCTTTATTACAAAGCCGTGATTACCAAGACAGCATGGTACTGGCATAAAAACAGAGAAACAGACCAATGGAACAGGGTGGAGAGCCCACATATGGACCCACAAATCTATGGTCAAATCATCTTTGACAAAGCAGGAAAAAATATCCAGTGGGAAAAGGACAGTCTCTTCAATAAATGGTGCTGGGAAAAC